>JAQPPZ010001533.1:1800000-2148423 GCA_028583015.1 Wollemia nobilis | reverse complement strand
TCCCAAGAGATTTCTTGATAAAATTTTAGTGGAAATATTTTCTCCGTGGAGTAGCCCACATTGGGTGAACCACGTTTAATTGGTGTCTCTATTGTGTGTGATGATTTATGCATTGCTTTGATTACTGTTGTTGATATTGCCATTGATAATATTGGTTAATATTATTTGGAAATAAAAGTAAAATTTTATCTTATACGTTTCACCCCCCTCTTAGTATAAGATTGTATTTTTCAAATTTTCATGTAATCGGTTTGGTCACAAGGCTATGCATTGCAAGGTTCATGGAAAGGAGTATGGCTTTACTAAGAGGAATATCAAATATGGACATCTCTTTCAAGGGTATTGCCACTATTATAATCACTTTGGTCATAAAGTGATTCACTACAGGGTTTATGATAGAAATGATTATGGCTTCACCAAGAGGAACTTCAAGATATTCACACCTTCCAAGAATTACAACATGAAGTGTTACAAGTACAATACTCCTGGGCATAAGGCCAAGTGGTGTAGAACAATTTTTCTAGAACTTCCAAATATAAGCAAGAACATGGACACTCAAAAGGATCAAAATGGTATGGCTACAAAAATATTGAAAAAGAAGGTTGACAAAGAAAAATAGCATTGTATGCTAGGAGTAGAGATACTCCCACCCAAAAATTAATCACCTCAAGGAGTGGAGGTGGGGAGGGGGCTAAGCTAAGAGTCTTATATTTAGCTCCAAATGAGTCCATGGTTCAAAAGAAAGCAAGTGACTAAGGATTAAAAGAGACAATATTATAATATTTTAATATTATAATATCTAAGTCAAAATAACTCATTAAAAGGAGTATTGAAAGTGCATTGGATAAAGGTCTAAAAAAAAATTAAATTTACAAAGGACTACAAGCAAAAATATTATTTAACACCAAGGTTAAATAATATAATAAATAACATTTAACACCAATGTTAAATATTATATTAAAAATAAAATAAATTAGAATTATCAAAAGGTGCCAAGAATTCAAATTTAAAATGTGGAAAATAAATGGTTGAGCCGACTTCCAAGTAAGGCAATAAAAAGGGTATAAAAAGGTTTAATTATTTACATGGATAGTTTTTATTCAAGCAATAATCGCATTCGTTCGAGCATGGTGTGGAGGCAGATAATAAGACAAGTTCTTTTGTGCATTTCAAGGGCAGCATAAATATTAAGGAGGAAGCACACATTTTTGGTCCTACGTGGATGGATAGCCCAAGTTGTAGGCATGTCTTGTGAAGAGCGTGGTAGGTGATAGGTTACGCGTTCAAATTGCGACGAATGTTTTTTGTTTTGGTTGAGAAGATCACCGAACGGAGAAGGTAAAGGGAGCACATGCTCCTTGGTGATTGTGTGGGTGTCTAGCCCATGTGGTATTCACTCTAGCACTAGGGTGCAGGACAGTGGTGAGATACAGGTTTAAGTCACAATGGCAGCATGGTAGCGTTTGAGGCAAGGCAAAAATATTTGATGAAATTAAGGTATGCATAACATGACTTAGGGAAATATAAGGATTAAATTTTTATTGTTTGGTGTGCAATTTTCTAGGGATACATAAGGTTGTAAGCTTTGTTGTGTGACATTTTTTATTATGTGTTTAATTAAATTGAGATATATTAGGAGGTATAAGGTATATTGAAGTGGGATTTAATTTACGATTTGAACTTTTAATTAAATTGAGATAAATTAGGAGGTATAATGTATATTAAAGTGGTATTTAATTTGTGATATGCACTTGGGGTTTCGTTGCTAATATTGAAAAAAACTTAGGAATAATAAGGTTTTAAATGGTTAAGTATTGTGTGTAGTACAACATTGTGAAAGATAATTTGAGAGTTGTTTAGTGATTAAAAACCTTGCATTGGAAAAATAGAAGTAGTACAACAATATTTTGTGCACTATTTTTTAGGAAAGGTTTCTTATATGGATGGTTGAAAAATATTGTGCTAACTAACCCTTGAAGTGGCATAAAAGGTTAGACTAATTTTTGAGATAGGTTTTTGAGAGCTCATCTCCATCCAAAGCAAGCTAAGAGGTATGGTAACATTACTCCTTATTTGAGGCATTTGGTTAGGCATATCTTGTGATGTCATAAGGAGGAGATATAAGGATTAAGTTCATATGAATTGTTGGAAATTTTTGAGCTAGGGTTTGTGCTTCATTGTTGAATGGTTTTGGAAATATTTGGGATAGATTTTGAGAACAAGTTGTGCTTCCATTATTGAAAAATATTGAGATATTTGTGCTAGAAATTGTGAACTACTTGTACTAGGTTTGAAGACAAGTTAGTGCATCATTATGAAATATTTTGAGCATTGGTTTGAGATATATTAAAAGCAATTGTAAAAGTGTTTAAGATCAATCTTGTAAGGGAAATTTGTGCATTAGTGTGGTTAGTCTTTGATATTAAATTTGCAATAGAAATAGATTGGTTTTGTGAAGAAATTTATACACTGTGTTGATTTGATATGAAAGGGATTTTGTAAGAGATAGAGATTGGATTAATTGAATGTAATATTTGTGAATGTTAAGAACATATTGATTTTTTGATAGTGCATATCATTCTCTATATGTTCCAGAGGTTAAACGAATTCTAGGTAGAATATTTCTGAATTGCCTAGTTGAAGAAAGTATTTCTGAAAGAGATATAAGCACTTGTTTGTATGCAAGATTTAGAAATATTTGAACAGGTACATTGAGTAGGTTATTGAGGTGAAATTGAGTAGGTTTGTGAGATGATTACTGAGAAGGTTTATGGTAGATTTGAGCAGGATCTATGAGCAGGTTTGAGTAGTGATATAATCAACTTTAAGTTAAATTTGAGCAAGTCTTTTGAGAAGACTTGAATCAGCTTTGAGACAGATTTGGGTAAGTTTTATGAGAAGACTTGGAGTAGCTTTTGAGATAGATTTGGAAAAGTATTATGAGAAGACTTGGAGCAGCTTTGAGATATATTTGGGTAAGTCTTGTGAGAAGACTTGGAGTAACTTTGAGACAGATTTGGGTAAGTATTATCATAAGACTTGGAATAACTTTGAGATAGATTTGGGTAAGTCTTATGAGAAGACTTGAAGTAGCTTTGATACAGATTTGGGCAAGTCTTGTGAGAAGACATGGAGTAGATTTGAGATAGATTTGGGTAAGTATTGTGAGAATACTTGGAACAACATTAAGATAGATTTGGGTAAGTCTTGTGAGAAGACTTGAAGCAACTTTTAGACAGATTTGGGTAAGTCTTGTGAGAATACTTGAAGCAGCTTTGAGGGATATTTGAGCAAGTCTTGTGAAAACTTGAAACAACAATGAGATAGATTTGTAAATAGGTTTGGTTGCCAATTTGATCAATATTTTTGTTAAGGCTTGGGGTAGATTTAAGACAAAGTTGAAAGTAAGCTATAAAGAAGACAAAATAAGAGGGGATAGAGTTCTCCTATGGAGAGATACAAGAACCAAAGCAAAGGGGAAATATTTCTCCTGTGGAGAGAGATCCACAAACCAGAGGAAAGGGGAAAGAGTTCTCCTGTGGAGAGAGATCCACAAACTAGAGCAAAAGGGAAAGAATTCTCCTATGGAGAGATATCCACGAACTAGAGAAATGGAGAAAGAGTTTTCCTTTGGAGAGAGATCCACAAACTAGATCAAAGGGGAAATTTTTTATCCTATGGAGAGAGATCCATGAACCAGAGCTAAGGGGAAATATTTCTCCTATGGAGAGAGATCCATGAACCAGATCAAAGGGGAAAGAGTTCTCCTGTGAAGATATCCATGAACCAGAACAAAGGGGAAAAAATTATCTTGTGGAGAGATATCCACAAACCAGAGTATTGGGGATTGATATCTCCTTTGGACAGAGGTCCATAAACATTGTAATAGGGAATTGATTCCCAAGATATTTGTTGAGAAAATTTAGAAAAAATATTTTCTCCGTGGATGTAACCCACATTGGGTGAACCACGTTAAATTTGTGTCTCTCATGTGCATGATGATTTGTGCATTGCTTTGATTACTGCTATTGATATTACAATTGATAATATTGGATAATATTGGTTGGGAAATAAAAGTAAATGTTGATTTTATACTGTTCACCCCCATCTTAGTATAATCTTGTGTTCTTCAAGAACTATAGGTCAAGTTTTGATAGAAAATATTCTCAAACTTTTTCTAAGTGCTAAAAGAAAAATCTAGCATGGGATCAAGATGCTTTAAAATTATGATTGTGTCATATGCCACATCAGCACAAGGCTTCATTCTCATAGGAATGGTTAAAATAAACGTATAAGTCAAAAAACTCAAAACCACATCAAAATTAAAAGTGTCATGATAAACTCAAGGCAAGCACATGTGATTTGAGAGAATAAGACAAAATTCTATAAAAACTATGCTCGAGACTGTGATGTCCTAAAATTGGCCTATTCGAAGTGATGACATCAGCCAAAATATTAACTACACAACACCATGCTAGTCAATTATTGAAGATGCAATGTTGAAGGATGAATAATTTGAAGTAATGATGTCACCAAACCAAAAGCTTATTGGCATTGCACAAATAAGGAAAATATGCCCAAAGCTAGGATATAAGCAAATAAGGCTAAAAGGTGCTCAAAATTGTATCTCTTGAATTAGTGACATCATTATTCATGAGTTTGAGCTTGGGATTTTGCATGTGAAGAAAATAATGTAAAGAAAGAAAAGTGCCCAAGGTCAAAATTACCTGAAAATATGATTTCATTGCAAAGGATATCTCTGAACAAAGAGCTTGATTTCGGGTAAATTTTAGTTTAAGGTTATTTTCAAACCTGCAATTGCTATTGTGCCCACCAACTAGCTCTAGATAATTTTAGCTTATACCACTTAAGCAAGAAAGGGACAACTACAATAATGCAGCTACTTGTATAAAATTGTTGCAGATCAACATGTTGAATTCAAATTTATGCCTAAGATGAAATTTAAAGTTGGCACATCAATATTTATGGTTTCTTTCCAAACTGTTAAAATTACTAAACAATTGTATTCCCACCAAGAAAATTTGAATTGTAAACTATAAATATGAGCAAAAACCTCATTCAAAGGGTCATATTTGTAGTCCTTTCCTGGTATTGCAATGTAATTATTGTTGAATAAAGTGGTAGTTATTTGGTCTTCATTGCTTTGCATTTACATGTTTTATATGAATATATTTCTCTAAGTCATTTCTGTTACACTTTGATGTTAGTCTATTCATTTAAAGTATTTCTGCCATTTGGATTATCTATTGGTTTGCTAGCATTTAAAGTCCTTGAAATGACTAGAGCCTTTATAGATTTATTTTAAATCATTTTTGTCACATTCAACACTTATTTTATTCTACTAAAGCAATCTTTAATCACCTATTGGATTGCTAATTGTTTAAATACTTGGAAATATTAAGATGAATGTGATGAGTTGAATAAACTTGTGAATGTGATTGTTGATGATTGATTTGTTAAGTGTCATATAAGTGATTGGATAGTGTATTATTATATGAGATCCAATGTTGTTACACTATATCCCAACCACATTTTATATTGTTCCCTTACCCTTACTCTTTTATTACCCTTACTCCTTTTATATCCCTTTTCCCAAAATACCAATTCAAAGGAACCAACCTTTTCTAGAGGTTGAAACATAGGCAAACCTTGTTTCATCCAATTGTTATACTGTAGTTAAAATTGACGGGTGCAACACCTTTCCACAACAATGACATATTTTAGTCCAACAATATTGTTAGTTTCTAGCATGTTTGATGAGACAAAATGATTAATTTCATCTCACTTTCTAGAGGTTTCAATATTAGGTGAATAGTCGACCTCATTAGTGAAGATTTTATGTTCATATAGCAACCTGCATTAAAATATAGAACCCAAAATTTTCTTGAAGTTAAATTACCATTTCAATTTGTTGAATTTACATAATTTGTTTATATTTGTCTCAT
Organism: Wollemia nobilis; assembly: GCA_028583015.1. Taxonomy (NCBI): domain Eukaryota; kingdom Viridiplantae; phylum Streptophyta; class Pinopsida; order Araucariales; family Araucariaceae; genus Wollemia; species Wollemia nobilis. Next base: position 2,142,457 of record JAQPPZ010001533.1, on the reverse strand, counting down.
TCCTATATGATTATAATATCTATAGCTAAAAAGTTAGAAAATCCATCGAATTACCCTCACAAACCAAAATATGTTGAAGTTTTAACCCTTGAGTCTTGTCCATAGAGTACATATTCTTCACCACATAATTCTCCTACATCATCAAGGTCATCAAGTCCTAGAACCATGGCTTAGAATATAAATCAAATTACTCTAAATTTTTCTAATTGGAATACCATTGGACCTCTAAGTCTAAGCTCAAACGGATGATATTTTGCAAGCTGCCCTAAAATCTCTACCTACTTATAATGGTATAAAAAAAGACTACTTATGAACATTATCAAGATTTGGTGTTTTTAGCAGTAATTCGTAACATCAAAGATGAGGACATTATGGTGAGACTTGTCATCGTGTATTTTTGAGGTAAGCTACTTAACTAGAATCAAACCCTTGAGGATAATAGCATTCATACATGGGCTGACCTGGCTAGATAATTTGTAGAAGAATTTAATGAGTTAGCCAACTTCTTCTCACTTTTGACTCAGTTTACCATCATACATAGACATCCTCAAGAGCTAATAACTAATTTCAATCTCAGATTCATCAAAACCTAGAAACGAATCCTATAAAATATTAGACCCCTAGGTCCATTGGCATACATGTATTTCACCAAAGTGTTAGGCCCAAATATAGAATTGTAAACTTAGTAGTCAAACATTATTTATTTTTCTTAGGTCTATCAGGCTACTATTATGGCCAATAATACTTTATTTTTTTATGGGAGACTTCCTCCAAGAGTCGTAATGCCATGCTTCCTAGAGATACCTCAATCTTCTCAAAAATTAAATCACTCATAACTCCCATCATGTTTTATTTTCCTATAATTACCCCCATTCCACTCCTAAAGTGCTACCTCTTGTGCTTACTTTATCAGCATTGTGAGCACCAACACCCAAAGAATCACCAATAATGCTGGAAGTGTTGTCTATTGTTGGACATTTTGAGAAATGTTATTGTCATTGATGTCAAAAGCATTTTTGAGCAATATTCATCATCTTTGAGGACATTAGGAAAGCTCATAGAATGAAGATCTAAGAAGGAGAAGTTACATAAAATAATAATATTTTATTATTATTTTTGGCACCAAGATCAAGTTAAAGGAGATCAAGGACAAAGTTCAAAAAATCCACATGTTAACTTAAATTAAAATATTTTCATCCCTGATTAATATTTTAATTTAAATATTGATAAGTGCTAAGGTTAATTTAAATATTTATTTAATATTTAAAATTAACTTTATTACAAATCTAATTTAAATTAAAGTATTTTAATTATTGATTAAAATTTAAATTTATTAATTTTGGATGCTAAAGTTAAGTTAAATATTTATTTAATATTTAATTTTAACTTTCATGTTGGGTGCCAAAGTTAAGTTAAATATTTATTTAATATTTAATTTTAACTTTTGAAATCAAATTTGAATTAAATTTGAAAAGTGTCGACGTTGAAGAAAGCCAAACACCAAGTATAAATATTGCCAAAGGTTTGGCATTTTAATTATCCATGCGATTTGCAAGAGGCTCGAGGAAAGAGAAAATAATTATTGCATGTGCAAATTCAAGCAAGGGAAAGGACATGAGTTTGGCAACGTTCAAACAAATACTCGAAGGACTTGTAGCTTGGTTGACAACCAAGGGCTACGTAAGACACCATTGTTGAAGCCAAGGCAGGTTCAAAATCCGTGCACGCATTTTTGGGAAGAAGGACAAACATTTTTGTTTGTGCACCGATCGAGGGGGAAACGTAAAGGAATCCAAGTGCCTTTTGGCACTTGTGGAGCCATGTAGCCCAAACAGTGGGCGCTAGCGCTATGAAGATGCTTGGGGGAGAACCAACGAGGGTTCAAATCCCACCAAAGCCTTTTGGGTGCATTAAGGTATGTGATGTGATTTGGTTGTCTTGGCCTGCAAAAATTTAAAGGGAAAATAATATTTTTATTTTTCTAAAGTAATTTTTAATTAAATTTCTTTGCATGTTATTTGGAGTGTAAGTTGTTTAGGGGAGTTAAAAGGAAGTGCAAAGCTTTAATTTCTAAATTGGAATTTTAGAGGTTGAGTTATAAGAAATAATTTTATATTTTGAAATTGAAGAATATTGAATATTATTTATTTCAAGTTGGAGATTATAAGAAGTAATAAGTGCTAACATGTGTATTGAAAAAAAGTTTTGAAGAAGAGTTAGAATGATATGTTTGTCATCTAACCTTGGTATTTGGTAAAATAAGTGATTATACTTGAGACAGGTTTTAAAGACTATTCTTCATCAAGAAAAAGGTATGGGCACATTCTTCCATAGTTAAGTTGATTGGTTGGTTTTCTGGAAAACAAGTTTGGAGTGAAAAGGAATTAATAAGGTTTCCTTATTAAGTGTGTTGAGTTAATGCTTAAAGGTTTTTTGGAATAAAGATTTGTTTTCAAAACCTTGTTTGATAAGCATTGTTGTTGAAGTGATTGATTGAGTGAAGAACTTGAACTAGGATTTGCAAAGATCATGAGTATCATTGTTATGTGAGATTGGTTGATAAGAATTGTTGGAAATATTTTGAGTGAGCATTCATATGCATTGACTAGGTTTGTAAGCAATGTTTGTTTCATTGAGTGATTGGTTGAGTAGAATTGGTTGATCCTAGTCAATTGAATGTGTGAAGTGATTGTTCAAGTTCTATAAAATACATTATTCTATATTTTGAATTGATTTGAGAAACAAATTGAGAGTTGATGAGTGTGAAATCTATTGAGTCTCTAACAATTATCTATATGTTTCTAAGAGAATGATTGAAAGTGTTTGAGCATTGAAGTGAATTTGAAGTATATTGTCTCTAACAATTCTCTATGCGTTTCTAAAATAGTGATTGAAAGTATTTGAGCATTATGGTGAATGTGAAGCATATTGAGTCTCTAACAATTATTTATATGTTTCTAAGAGAGTGAGTAAAAGTGTTTGAGAATTGAAGTGAATGTGAAGCATGTTGAGTCTCTAACAATTCTCTATATGTTTTTGTAGACACCTAAACTTTGCACATTGTCCCTCTCCCTATTTCTGTGATCAATCAATTTGCAAAACCCTCGAAAATTGCATAAATTGGCTAAAAACCATTATTCATCATCCTTAGCCTCTTTGGGCTAGCCAAGCCCCTTCCTACGCTTAACCATAGGTCCTCATGCGACCCCATGCCAATTCAACTAAGGTTGAAACCTCTCACCATGGTCAAAAATCACTTTATGGTCAAAATGTCAACACTTTTGGTTAAATCATGCTTTATGACTAATCTCATACTCAATTAGATCTAATATTGATTTAATTAAAGCCTCCACCTCACCTAGTATACTTTGACTATCCTATCCTTCCATCTCACCTAGCCTAGCCTATCCTAGCCCTGCCACATCTCACCCAAATATTTCTCCACCTCACATATCCCTGGGTCATAAATGAAAGATGGAGACTTTTGCACCTAAAAAGCAATTTTTAATTCTAAGATATTTCAATAAAGGTGATCATTAATTCCAAATTGATATTTTTAGAAAGTCATCATTATTTGTGGATGGGTGAGGGATTCTCTCACCCAACCCCATTTATGAGCCAGGACACCTCAGGGGACACCTTACCATTGCCACCTTACAGGGGACACCTCATCCCATTTCTCTCACCTTGGCCAAGTCTATAAATAGAAGGCCATTTTCACCATTTGAAAAGAACACGCTTTTGCATATCGAAAATCTATCAAAATCACTACTGCCATTACATCCATCACATATCCATCACACAACCATCATACGAGCATCACAATCAATTTATCTCTTTCATAAAACTATTTTGTGAGTGAGATAGGTTGAAAATTTTGCCAAAAAGTGCATTTTCAAAAGCTGAACCAAACAAAAATTAAGTCAAGAACCACTCCAAGACATCTAGAGAAGTTGTCTAAGAAGTCCGATCGAAAAAGGACCGGTTCGCACCCCTAAGGTGCAAACCAATTGGTTCGCATCCCTAGAGTGTGAACCTCTGCAACAGGTACTAGAATCTCCCGGATAGGTAAGAATAACATAATTTATTGTTTTATGTTATTTTCCATAGTTATTTTCATGTTTTAAGCATATTTATTGAGTCTTTTATCTTCATAACTATGGGGTTTGATTGAGGCAGATCCCCAACGTACTAATAGGATTTTGCAGGTTAATAGGTCCAGCAAAGCACAAGGAAACATCTTCAACAAGTGGTGGCTCATGAGAAAGAAGCCTATATACATCGAGGAACCCAAAGAGATAAATCTTGTTGTCTTTGTACCACATCTGATGGGGCTTCCTAAGGGAAGACCCCATTGTAGCCTTCAGGGCAAGATTGTAAAAGGATCACTTCTTGTAACCCCTTTTATAATTATAAATATAAATACAATAGATTCTTTGATATTGAATGAATGTCTTAGAGTCTCTTTTTGGTAGTTTTATTATGGCACACTCGGTGGGACACCATCTGATGATGTGTGCAAGAGTGTGGTAACTATTGAATTATGAATGTAATTTCTCCCTAGTTTAGTTAGCATATGGTTTTTCTTACATAGCTAAATTAGGAGTCATTCTAGCATATAGTTGGACTTAGTCTATATTAGGGAATGATATTTTATTAGTGGTTATTGGTTGAGAGAATAATGGAGCTCCATATTACGTTGAGCCCAAATTCATTCTTTCTCCTTCTATAAATTGTAAATATTTTCTGAAGAATATTAAGTTAATGTGATTTGATATCACATTTTGGTATCAAATCTAGAAAAGGGATGCTCTTGCACATCCTGGAGAATGCCCATCATAATTCCAATGAGTTCAGTTCATCTAGATTTGTGTAGAAGTGTTGTGTGCATTGATGAAATAAGGTGTGGAGAGACGTCGTAATTGGATGTTGCATAATAGCTGCACCAATATGGGTAAGGAGCATTGTTGAGAGTGTGTTGTGAGAGGAGGGCTACTACATTCAGCTCCAGGGACATGTGGAGAAAAGCTTAATTGGAGTGTACAGCTACGATCTATAAGAGACCAATCGTGAGCACTGTGAAATAGTAGCTACAGCAATGCAGAGCTGCTCCAAGGATGATTCGCATGAAAGGCAACTAGCATGAGAAGACCGTAAGCACAATGGATTGTAGAAGTGAACATGCAAATGAAGTGTGCATTTTCAATTGTTGTGCATGTTTTTAAAAAACAAAACATGTGCTATGAATGGTTGTGGAGAATTCTCGCCTACTATGAAGAACGCTTGCCTGCTTGGAGAACGCTTGCCTAGGGCAGCATGGAGATGAAGCAACATGGAGCAGCATGAAAGGTATATAAAAATATTATTTTTATTTGCATTCTTCTTAATAAATTTATTTCAATTTTTTTTAATAATTTAATATATTTAGCTTAAAATCAATATCTTTTATAAAATAATTGATTTTTTAGCTTAAATATTTTATTATTAATCAAATTGTTGATTAAATTTATTTTTGCAAACATAATATAAAGGATTAAATTTTTGTCTGCAGAAGACTTCCGGTGCTGCCCCTTTGAACCCTGTTCAGGGGCCTAAATTTGATTTTTGAGAGGGGTTTATGTTGTGAAAATAGAGAGATATATTGTTTTTGTTGCTAGTGAGAATATAGAGTGTAGAATTATTATGATAAGGTCACATGGATGTTACCTTGCGCTTCATTCTCTTCTAGATAGAGAGACCCCTGAAGTATTTGATGAAAAAGTGTGTTTGTATGGTCTTAATATTATCTTTAGTCAGCTTCAAAACTCTGTAATAGCAAACAAGAGAGTACCTGACGTTGGTTACAATGGTGATTCTGAAGATAACGATTCTTTAGATAGTGGATCTACTTCAAGTGATAGTGATAGTGGACCTAAAATCATTTGTATTAGTGACAGTGATTCGGTTGAGCTAGTTGAGCCAGAACCACATTCTCATGAAATTGTAATTTTTAGTGATGATAGTGATTCTGTAGCTGACAATTTTGTCAATGAATTGATAGGTGACCCTATGGAAGTAGAGCAAGACATCTCTAACAAAATTGACAGAGTGATATTTGATTTAAATCTATAATATTATTTTGTAAGCATCTTGCATTGTTTGTATTGAAGAATAAAATTAGGGTATTTCTTGTTTATTTCAAAAGTATTGTTTAAACAATGGCAGCAAATAATAATCTACCCATTCCATAGTTTAATGGGCTAGATTATGAGTACTGGTCCATCAATATGAGGACCTTACTCATTGGCAAAGGACTATGGGATATAGTCAAAGAAGGTTATGCAGAACCTATAGATTGGACCACCTTGAGTGCAGCAGATAAAAAGAACAAGAAAGATGCCAAAAAGAGCAATTTTTTTGCCCTCTACCATCTCCAAGCAGCTTTGGAGAAGAGCATATTTCCAAGAATTGCTTAATTTAGACTCTAGAAAGGCCTGTGACTGACTATGACACTATCTGGTCTCAAAAATATAGGTTCACATAGGTGGGATGCGAACCAATTGGTTCACACTCTAGGGGTGTGAACCACTCAAAATGAGAAACAAATGACAGATATGTATTGTGGGGTGTGTCTGTGTCCTGTTTGTGAAATTTGGAACCCTAAAAATAAGTTCGCACTCTAGGGGTGTGGACCAATTGGTTCACACTCTAGGGGTGTGGACCACCCAAAACTATGATAGAAGGTGTATTTTCTACTGTGGATACCCTTTGTGTGTTGTGTAGACCTGTGTGATGCAGTTTTTAAGCTTGAAAGCTAGATTTTTGTACAAATTTGTGCAAAATGAATCTAAGTGTAGGGGGATCACATTGGGGATGCAAAACTCCTAAAAATAGATTGTGCAGTATAAAGCACGGGAGTGAAACTATGGAACAACTGGTAAGTGTGTAATAGCACGTTTGTTATGCTCTTGTAACCACTTTTTCGAGACTCAACAATAAGCAAATGTTCTTTATTTTTTATTTTTGTGTGTTTTTATGAAAGTATGTATCCACCCTAGGAACAAATCAAGGTAGTGGGTGAACTTCTATTTTGAATCAGGAATGTCGTAGCATAGAACCTTTTGTAATACCCAAAAGCACATAAAATATAACTATGTTTCCAACATGTGAATGACAACCTAGATGTATAAGGTATAGTAAAATGATATCCAAAGGGGAGACTCAAAATGATCTAATGAGTCAAGTAAACTCTCACAAAGAGAGGTCGCACTGTTAATGTGGTGCTATCGACATACCCATCCTTTTGATTAACCCTCACATTTAAGGCATCCACAGTAGCAATCAACTACGCCCACTAATTATTTAAAAAAATCTATGGTAAAGGGAATTTCTAAAACTACCCACTCTGAATGTACCTTCCAGTGATGAATTCTAGATAACCAACACTCAAATTGGGAAGGACCGGTCGGATATTAATGTCGAAATGATCCACCTAGGGGGATACAATGGTGACTAAACCGAAGGTGAGCCAATGGAGTGTAAGACTCCAATCTCACTAAACTCTGGTATTGAATGGGTGATGAAATCCAATTCAGACTGGAGATGGAACCCAATGCCTTACATCGTTTAAATAGAATGTGTGTGTGATGTTTGTTTGTGCAGTACTATTTTAGAAGAAAAACTAGTCTAAATGCCTTTTCGAAATAAACTATGCTATGATGCCTTTTCAAAGAAAATCTATTTACTTGGTTTTGCACAAAAGCAAATTTAATCTATTGATTTTTGAAAGGGAAATCTAATTAAGTGGTTTACAAAAAAATGTAAATTCATTCAATTGATTTTCAAAAAAGGAAATCTAATTAGGTGGTTTTCACAAAAGCAAATTTATGCTATTGATTTTCAAAAAGGAAATCTAATTAAGTGCTTTATAAGGAAATTTTTTTGAATGGAAATTGTTGTAATTGGAAGCTACTCTAGAAAACAACTAAAAATTTAGCTACAGCAAACAGGATGTACGATGTTGTGGAATTCGTAGATCAATGTAAAATGTTAGCTTTGAAATAGATGAAGACTAAATATTTTCACACAAAAACTGTGTTAAGGTGAGTGTAAATTCCTCCAATGGGCCCTCTAGTCCAAAAATGTGTAGATTTGGGAGGTTCACACTCCTAGAGTGTGAACCAATTGGTTTGCACCCCACCTATGTGAACCTATATTTTTTAGACCAAATAGTGTTCCAGTTAGTCATAGGCCTTTATAGAGTCTAAATTTCATATATTTTGGTTGTTACCACACACTTGCACACATCATCATGCAAGATTCTCATATTACCCCTTCTTCTCCAACCATTCCATCAGGGAACTTAGAGATAGCCAACTCTGCCCATTCTCATACTCCTTTCGCTTCCTCACACAATTCCTCTCCACCTCCTACATCATCCTCTAGGATTTCATCCTATGATCATGTTTTAAGAAATCATATTCCCATGGCTGATCCTTCACCTTTCCCATATGTGCACCATCATTCTTTCTACCATCCTCCTCCTAATTTAGGATCACATCTTCCACCTATTCTTCCTCCACCCCAAATTCCATTTCACATCACTCAACAGGTTGGAATTTCCTGATCTGTTGTAGTAGCTTACATTTAAATTTGTCAATCCGAGGGTAATCAAGGTTAGATTTAAAGAATATAAATCCAGTATAGATTATACCATAGGGATAAATGCTAAGATTAGTTCAGATTTCTTTTAGTTTTAGGTGTTTGCAAACAAAATTTAGATTATGCATGAATGAAAGCAAAATGCAAGTTATGGTTTAATCTATATGAATATGTGTGTATCCACGTATGATTTAATGATGAATAGTATAATTCATAATTATTTATTATTCAATTTAATTAAGTTTATACTTTAAGATTTATTCTACATTCTAACTCTATTTACCGGAGGGGAAGAGATTTAGGAACTAACCTTTCGAAGTGGGCCCTGCCTCTGGAAGTTTAGTGTTAACCCCTTCCCCTATTTTCTAATTTACTTTAACTTCAGTAATCTACTCTCATTTAATTAATGTAATACTTAATTATTTCATAATTGCAAAAAATAAGATAAATAAAAGTTACCAAAGAAAGCAAAATATAAAAAAATTAATTGACACAGTTACCATGTTCTGAAGAAAATATTTTTGCTTTATTATTGAAACTTCAAACGTACATTGTTGCACATCCAGCTTTTCTAGAAATTGTATACAGGGAATTACATTAGAAATAATCGCAACTTATACATTTTTCATTAGCTCTCCAACTCTCCGGATCTCCAGACCTTTTCCAATGTCTCCTATGGAATATATATATATATTGTCGCTTGGACAATTCCAAATATATCTCCACGTATCTCTCCATATGGTGTGGACTTGATAACGCAACAACTATATTCTAACAAGAATAATCTAATACTAACACATTTCCTAATCTACTTGGACTCAATAAATATCCTCATTGGTCCAAGTGGCAATACAAGAACTAATATAACAACATAATGCCATCTTTGACTTAGTGGGATAGCTACGTAACAATATAACATTTGATTTAGACTTTTTCTAACAACTTGTATCCTTTCTTTTAGGGAAAGACACATTTATTACAAATATTCACATAATCTCCAAACAACTTATATGCCCCAAATAAATTATGAGTCACCCACGTTTGATTCTTCTAACCGCCCATGTGGAATTTGAAATATTTCATGTTTCAGCTGCCCACGTGGTGTTTGACCAAGCCATAGCTTATCGGGTATTTTTATTATGCGAAACAGGTTTTCCCATAGATTTTTCTAGGTTTCTGTAGCACCCTTCCGTAGCACTCTTCTGTAGCACTCTTCCGTAGCGCACATCCACGCATATCCTCAATATATTTGCATGATATTGGTTCATCCTTCCTTCAAAATATGACCTGTATTTTTTTGCAATATTACCTGTGATCGTTCTACTGCCAAAAATATATAAAACTTTGCATAATTTGTGTAAAATATGAACATTTATCATTTAAACCTCATTCATCAAATTTACTGATAAATCACATAAATAAGGTAAAAACAATCATTAAAACGCATTTACTTCTATGTTTTGCAAATAGAAAACAGATAATCCTTGCATAAAATACGTGTCATTTTGACACTCATCATTCCCCCAAACTGAAGGAAGTGCATGTCCTCATGCACACAGGATTAATACAACAATCTTAATAGATAAAATTTGTAGTTATAACGGTTGCATAAATTCAAAATTTGATATGTAGTGGATGATTGATGCCTTGTTGATGAGAAGCACAATGCAAATTATCATTTGGCTAGATTGGGATTACCATCATTACCCCCTTTTTTCAAATGAAATAAATTGAAATAAGAAGGTACTATAAATCATACAATGAGTATGTGTTTTATTTTAGTCTATTCACCTCCTATAGCAGCAGTCTTCCAACTTCTATCTATCTAAACCCGCTTTCCAATGCAAAAGTCAATAGTGCTCCTTGGACTTATTTAGATGTATATCAAAACTATGCATAAATAAGACTTATAACCCATACTAACAATAAGAACATCATTATATATATAACATATAAAATTTAAATCAACTTTTAAAATTTATTTATTTATTTTATTATTGTTTATTTATTTATTTATATATTTATTTTATTTATTTATTTATTTTATATATATATATATATATATATTTTTAATTTTAATTTTTTTTTTAAACATATATATAATTTCTTTATTTATTATTATTATTATTATTATTATTATTATTATTATTATTATTTATTTTTTTGAAGGGCCAATATAAATCTCAACACTTAGTGAAATTTCAAGAAATGCACTACAGACACTGTCTACGGATGGTGTTTACAGAATATGTTTAAAGATCACTACAGAAGCTATCTACAAAAACTACAGTTGTTAGAGTTGAGAATATACTTTACCTAATTCTTCCCCCCAAACTGTATTGTGAACTTCGTATGCCTTATTTACTTCCCCCCAAACTGTAATTTTTGCTATATAGCCAAAACAAGATGAAGGGTGTTTTATTTATATTGGTGGATAATATAATTATGAGTGTTATCTATGGGGTTTTGTTATAATTTTTGTGATTGTGCTTCCTGAATTTTCATTAAGGAGTATCCAAGCGAGAGAAAAATAATGATTATAAAGTTTGATATCAGTCATCAATGTATAAAAAAATAGATATCTATCAAAGGCTTGGAGTATTTCCAATCATTTAGAAAAATGGAATAGATATTCTGATATTATGATGGTTTTTTTAAGAGATACAATATTTTGAGGATAGAAGCCATATTTTTGTAGGAGAAAATGAACCATACGAATTTACTTATGAATTTTGTCTACTTAGGATATTTTAGAATTATTTCTCAAAGAATTCAAGCATCCTAGTGATTTTTAAACAACTTCATATATTCTTTTCACAAATCATCATGGTATTAAAGTTATCCTAATATTTTCAAACTTCATCAAGGACCAACTATGTGTGCAGTGAGTATTCATTTACCATTGTGAGAGAGGATTGAGTAACAACAAAGATAACTTATGCCAACAAGCTAGCTTATCTATGAGAATCCATAGGTCTTGTCCAAACTTAGTGCTACTACGTAAGGATACTTTAATGGAGAGTACCCCATGGTGTTCAAGATACTAAGAATTCCAGGGATTCAAGCTCTTTTACCCCTTTTTTAACTTGTCTTTGGGATACTTGCTCATTTTGAAAGGGAGCAAGGGATTTTTATTGCTTTTGAGGTTCTTGCATATTTTAATGAGAAGCAAGAAGATACTTTTTTGGGATACTTGCTCGATTAAATGAGGAGCAGGGGATTTTTTTTAAGGAGTAAGAATTTTGGGGAATTGGATTCCCGAACACTCTATCAAATTTCTTATGGGAATTTGATCCTATCCTTACTATTCTTCTCCTTTTTTATTTCTATTTAGGGATGAAGGGTGAGCTTGTCATTTTTCCAATTTAGTAGTACTCTAGATATTGTGCATAGATGGATAAGCAAGGGAAATTGTTTACTTATGGAAATAGTAATATGTGAGTCAATCTCTCTACATCTCACAATATTTTTAAATGTTCAAATGTGTGTAGTCCAAGAAAAAGTTTGATTGACTAGGAATGACTTACAACATCAAAAGATTGCTTGACTTTCAATGAAAATTGCTTAAAACACTAATGTTGTTTGAGTAATTGAAAAACATTTAGATTTTTTTTTTAGCAAATAAGGTATTATGCAACATATGATAGTCATTTTTCTATAAACTCTTTTAAAGAAATACCTCTTGGACTATTTTTGAAACATTGAGACTGAAAGTTGATGAAAAGTAAGATGAGAATATTGCAGATATAGAAACTTCATGATGAAACAAAGGAAGCATAATATTTTTTATTTATTTAATTATTTATTTTAGGAGAGAGAAGTTATTATTCAATGGTTGTTGTTTGTTATTCAAAAATGCTAAGGTGGTGTATGATTTTTTTTTTCACTTGAAAATAGGATTTGAGTTTTAATGCATCACTTCTAAATATTTTCTAATTAAAATTCTCATGATACAATATGTTTGTCCTACCTACTTTATAGTTGTGTTGATTCAATCCTCTATAACACCTCTATTTTATTTCATTATTATTATTACTTTTATTTTATTATTAATATATATATACTTTATTTTATTTTATTTTTATTATATATATTTATTATTATTATTATCATTTCTAATAATAATAATTTTTTTTTTTTTGTAATAATTCTTAGAGGTTTATTGTAGTAGACTATTTTCCACCATCTAGCAACCTTTTTTTATTTTTAATTTCTCTCTCTTTGGTTTTGTTTTTGTTCGGGTTTTGGTTTTGATTTTTTTTTTTGTTTCAATCCTACTGTTTGCCAAGTTTAGATACAAATTTCAAAATTTATAACTATTCTTAACACAGTAGAAAAAGAAATAAATAAAAATTTCTGAACAATCCTAATGTTACTAAAATTAGGTATGATCCAATCAATGGATTTGTATAATTAATTTCATCACAATAGGAGGAAAGTAAAATGCTTGAAAAATAAATTTTAATGGAAATGAAATGCTGAAATAAAAGGTAAACTATTACTATTTCTTTGACTTTTTAGGAGGGTTTCACTAAAATTGTGTCACTCAACCTTACCTCTTTCCTGCTTCTAACAGGGTCCTAAGCAAAGTTTACATATTTTCAGTGTTCACCTACTTCCTATTTTTCTCGCAGGTCCTAAGCCAAATCATCAATAATAATCACCCAAAGCAAAGAAATTGCAGGAAATAAAAGATTTTGAAATAAAAGGTAACTTATTGTTGCTTCTTTGATTATCATGAGGGATTTCATTACAGTTGTGTCACTCAATGTAACTACTTCATAATATAAAAATAGGGTTTCTCTTTCAACATTCACCTACTTCCTATTATTTCTCATAGGTCCTGAATCAACTAAACAATAATAATTACCCAAAGCAGGAAGTTTGTAGGAAATAAAATTTGCAAAAATAAAATTCTAATTAAGAAAGCAAGAAACTGATTCCTCAAGAAAAATGAACCTGGAAACGTCGAACGGAGGAGCTTGTTGGAACTATCTTAGGGCCACTCTAACTCGTATGCACACCAAGGTATCGTACGTACCCCTTTTCACATACAAGTAAGCCTATCTCTTTGCACTTCCAAACAACTTTTCTTATTAACCACTACGACGCTACGTAGCTTACATTTAAATTTTTCAATCCGAGGGTAATCAAGGTTAGATTTAAAGAATAGCAATCCAGTATAGATTATACCGTAGGGATCAATTCGAAGCTTAGTTTAAATTTCTTTTAGTTTCAGGTGTTTGCAAACAAAAGTTAGATTGTGCATGAATGAAGGCAAAATGCAAGCTATGGTTTATTCTATATGAATATGTGTGGATCCACGTATGATTTAATGATGTATAGTATAATTCATAATTATTTATTATGCAATTTAATTAAGTTTATGCTTTAAAATTTATTCTACATTAACTCTATTTACCAGGGGGAAGAGATTTAGGGACTAGCCTTTCGGAGTGGTCCTTGCCTCCAGAAGGTTAGTGTTAACCCCTTCCCATATTTTCTACTTTACTTTAAATTTAGTAATCTACTCTCATTTAATTAATGTAATACTTAATTATTTCATAATTGCAAAAAATAAAATTACCAAAACAAGCAAAATATAAATAAATTAATTGACACAGTTACCATATTCTGAAGAAAATATTGTTGCTTTATTACTGAAATTTCAAACGTACATTGTTGCACATCCAACTTTTACAGATTTTGTATACAGGAAATTACATTAGAAATAATCGCGACTTATACATTTTTCATTAGCTCTCCTACTCTCTGGCTCTTTAGACCTTTTCAAATGTCTCCTATGGAATATATATATATATATATATATATATATATATATATATATATATATTGTCGCTTGGACAATTCCAAATATATCTCCACGTATCTCTCCATGTGGTGTGGACTTGATAACGCAACAACTATATTCTAACAAGAATAATCTAATACTAAAACATTTCCTAATTTACTTGGACTCAATAAATATCCTCATTGGTCCAAGTGGCAATACAAGAACTAATATAACAACATAATGCCATCTTTGACTTATTGGGATAGCTACGTAACAATATAATATTTGATTTAGAATTTTTCTAACAGCTTTTATCCTTTCTTTTAGGGAAAGACACATTATTGCAAATATTCACGTAATCTCCTAACTTATATGCCCCAAATAAATGATGAGTCACCCATGTTTGATTCTTATAAACGCCCATGTGGAATTTGAAATATTTCATGTTTCAGCTGCCCACGTGGTGTTTGACCAAGCCATAGCTTATGTGGCATTTTTATTATGCAATTCAATTTTTCTCGTAGATTTTTCCAGGTTTTCGTAGCACCCTTCCATAGCACCCTTTCGTAGCACTCTTCCGTAGCGCGCATCTATGCATCTCCTCAATATATTTGCAAGATATTGGTTCATCATTCCTTCAATATATGACCTGTATTTTGCTGCAATATTACCTATGATCGTTCTCCTACCAAAAACATATAAAACTTTGCATAATTTGTGTAAAATATGAAAATTTATCATTTAAACCTCATTCATCAAATTTATAGATAAATCACATAAATAAGGTAAAAATAATCATTAAAACACATTTACTTCTATGTTTTGCAGATAGAAAATAGATAATCCTTGCATAAAATATGTGCCATTTTGACACTCATCATTTCCCAACCTAATCAACCCCCATTTCCACATTCTTCATCTCATCCACCTCCATATTCTTCTTCATATTGATCATCACCCTCCACCACTGGCATTCATTCTCATCCCAATTTTATACCTCCATCTTCTCCACCCAGTTTTATACCTCCATCTTCTCCTCGCATCTCCTCAATATATTTGCACGATATTGGTTCATCCTTCCTTCAATATCTGACCTGTATTTTGCTGCAATATTACCTATGATCGTTCTACTACCAAAAACATACAAAAATTTACACAATTTGTGTAAAATATGAACATTTATCATTTTAACCTCATTCATCAAATTTACTGATAAATCACATAAATAAGGTAAAAATAATCATTAAAACACATTTACTTCTATCTTTTGCAGATAGAAAATAGATAATCCTTGCATAAAATATGTGCCATTTTGACACTCATCATTTCCCAACCTAATAAAAACCCATTTCCACATTCTTCATCTCATACACCTCCATGTTCTTCTTCATATTGATCATCACCCTCCATAATTGGCATTCATTCTCATCCCAGTTTTATACCTCCATCTTCTCCACCCATTGGCATGCGACACATCTTGGCACATCTCGATACACTTGAGTTGTACATGAGCCGTTGTCCATGTCATAAACCTATAAATGATCCAATCATGGTGGGCCCACTATTCCTCCTCCTCCACCAAACCCTCATCCTCAACAAATGGGCTCTCCAAAACCTAGGAAAGCATTAAATCCATCACTGCCTAGCCCAAATACCATTCACATGCAACATCCTCCACATTCTCCTCATTCTTCCACCACTCCTTCTGAGACTCTATCTCAAACCTCCCAATATTTACATCGCATAGGTCCCTTAATTTTACCTGAGGTCAAATTTCCTGATCTAAATCGTCCAACACCCAAATGGTACAATGAGCACCAATTTTATGTTTATCATCGTCAACAAGGGCATTATATCAACACTTGTCATATTTTCATATGTCTGGTCCATAAAATGAGGAATGAGGATACAATACAATGAACCCATCTTACTACTTCCTCACATAAGAATGGGGATGCAACTCCAAATCCATTGCCCCATCCAGTACCACCACTACCACATGTTCATACTCCCACATCTATTCCCCCATCTTGGTAAGTTCATCGTGCCCACAACTGCACTTCTTATCCAAATTTTTATTCATCTCCATATTGTGACTAACATTTCCCATCCTATGAGGTGCTATCCTCCAATAAAATATCATTTCCTTCGGGTTTCACTAAGCACCCCTTATTTCCTTGTACATATTATATATTCCTTACTTCTTCAATTCTTTCTTTCTTTCTTTCTTCATCACCCATATTATTCCACTATGGGGGACCTTTCCTCCTCATCAATCATATGCTACAATTATGGGAGCTTCTTCCCTACCACCCCAGCTTCTCCAATAAAGGATATTCTTCTCCTTCCACCTCATCTCTCATACTTGGGAGAGTTTCTCTCCTTCACATTTATCTCCTACAATTGGGTGACTTTTCATCCTTACCAATCATCCTCTATAACTGGGGGTCTTTTCATCTTTTCAAATCACCTCAATATATTTTCTTCTACTCCATTATTATCATCCCAACATATTTTCAAAGTGTACCTTTATTAAATCCCTCTTTCAATGCATTAGCATATATTTGATTTCATGAGGACGTATTCTAGCTTAGATTTTTAAGTCCTTATTTTTATAAATATGGGGATTGACCAAGGTAAGCTCCAAGGCATTCTAACGCATAGGTATACCAATTCACACAATATCAACTAGCATAGACATAACCATACATCACGTTTGGAGGAATTTCTCCTCCTTACCACTCATTTCTTCCAACTAGAGGATCTCTCCTCCTCACCATCCACTTGCTACAACTGGGGGACCTCTTCCCCTTGCCATCCTTCTTCTAACATTGGGGGAATTCTCCTCCTTACACTCCATATTCAATAATGGGATATTTTTTCCCTTTTCAAATCACCTCATCCTCATTTCTCACCTTCCCCATCACCTATTCCTTGCTTGAAGGGATAGATATTTCATACATATACGCTATCTTGTGCATGATCAATCATCACACACTCAATCTTGGAACTGTGTTTGTCCATGAACTTTACCTAAGACTATATTTAACCCTCATTTGCTAGGGTAGACATGCAACAAAAGGTCTCTTCTCCATATAATTATAATCTAATCACAATTTGGTAAGTTAAATACCATTGTATACCGAGGGCTCATGTATGTCGACTATCATGAGTAGGACCCATCTATGGTTAACTAACTGACCAATTAAACCAAGCCTCAAAGCTTATCCAAGGAAAAGTTCCAAATACATTTGTCCCTTTCAAATTTGGGGCATCTTAAATTGATCATGATCACAAGACCATATGGCATCATACTTCTTCAATACCATCCTTATGACTCATCCACTTCCATCAATTCTTCATCACTAGGGTATTTTCCTCCCCTCATCTACTTCCTTTCATCATTAGTGAATTTCATTCCCTTTTCACCCCACTTCAATGATTGAGGGATTTCTCCTTCTGTCTCATCATATTATTGACTAAGAGAGTTCATCCTTCTTCCACAACACATTTTACCATATCCTCATATCACTCGTATATATGGTTGAGCCTCACAATCTTGGGTTTTTCTCCATGTCAAAGATTCTATAACATTAGGCATTTTATTTTGGATTTACCCCACGCTTCTCACCAAACATCCAAACAAAAGGAAATCCATTTTTTATTTCTGAGAGATATTCTTTTTCAACGTAACCATGATGGAATCCTTTGACATTATCTCAAAATAAACACAAATCTAACACTTCATTAGGAATCATCTTACAAATGGATTAGTATTGGCCTATACTAGAGCATGGTTGTTGCGAATACATTTTGTCATACATCACATGGCAAAACCATGCTAATATTACACTTTTTATCATCTCAAGCACTCTATTTGGTTCAATTTATGTGGTCCTTTTCTCAATGGGGTTTGCATTTTATTGACAAAATCCCCCCCATCTCATCCAACAATACTACGAAGTATTTTCCAA
This sequence comes from Wollemia nobilis, assembly GCA_028583015.1. Taxonomy (NCBI): domain Eukaryota; kingdom Viridiplantae; phylum Streptophyta; class Pinopsida; order Araucariales; family Araucariaceae; genus Wollemia; species Wollemia nobilis. Next base: position 2,124,049 of record JAQPPZ010001533.1, on the reverse strand, counting down.
ATTGGGTTCAATACACCATTATCATTCGAATGATAGGTCTTACAACCAAAAAATTCATTACTTCCCACATTACCTATCACTTTGACATCTCTTCCATGGTCATATCTAATAACGGTATGATTTTATAGGCCAAGAATGTTTGCGCACAATGTGGGCAATTCAACCAAATTTACCCATCAAACCATATGCACCATTCTTCATACAAAACCGTTATAGATTCATCACACTCAAGCTACAAGGCAATAATATTTTCAAAATATACTACCCCTAGATCTTGAGCTTATCATAATTGCATATCTCAATGCTAAAATTTATCAATGAGGATACTGCTCATCTAGTAAAATCAGACCATTTAACACTCTTGGGTGAACATTACATTTACATTCTTAAACACCCACACATTTTCCATGATTATCTTTGACGTGCCTATCACAGCAAGGTACATCCATGAGAATTTTAAGTCAAATATCTAGTCCACACAAAGAACCAATAGATCACTCGCCAACCATACCATTTTCATGATAAATTTTCACCTAATTGGCTAGGCCCTTACATTGTTACACACACATTCGATTTTGGGGCATATTATCTTGCCAATATTGAAGATATTGCTCACCTCTAACCCATCACCATCATTCATCTCCAAGTACTTTATGCCTAAGCATTTTCATGTACGACTCACCATTATTTGTACATACCATCACGACTATTATGAAAATACAAAAATTCAAAAATAATAACAACAATAATAAAAATAACAAAAACAAAATCATCCATTCATGGTGTATGTCTACATTCCATTCTTCATATTTATCTTAATTATTTCTCCTTCTTCTATTCTTTATCTCCTTCCTCTTTGATCAATGTTGTATGGTCACACCTCGAGCGGCTACATACCTTTGATTACCTTTATTTTCTTCATTCATCTCTCTTCCCCCCTTACTCTATGATGAATTTTGTATGGTCACACTTAAAGTGGCTACATACCTTTCATTTTCCCTCTTCTCTTCATTTCCCTCTTTTTCTTCTTCTATTTTCTTTTTTTTGAAACTTATCATTGTTTTATGGTCATGTTTCGAGCGACTACATACCTTTCATAGGCTTCTTCTTCTTATATTTCTCTTATTTTTCTTCTTCTTCCTTCCCTCGTTCTTTTATGTTATTTCTTTCTCCTTCATTTTCTCATTTACACCATCACCCCTCTCCATTGCTTATAATACTGGGGTAACCTTGCATTTGCATACTCGCTATCATTCAGTGCCACATTGCACCCTCCATAAGAATCCAAATTGCATCCATACATACTCATTGTGAATACTATGCTTGGGGAATTAAAATTGCACATGCTAGCATACCAATTTGATACCTAAACCCATTTTTAGGAGACAGGATTAGAGAACTATTTTGAATGCTTCACCCACAAACAGTTACGTAATAAACCACCATCCAAAGTTGGTGTATTTCAAAAATACTTCTAGGCTTCCCTTTGTCACCTTGCTCTCTTTCTTGGACTTACCTACACGTTCTACACACTAATAACATTCTAGAAAAGGGTCTGACTACATTGCATGCCAGTTGATGCTTAGCGAAAATCACTCTACTCATTAAATCATTCACATGATTTCTCTCGAACCGGAGGGATGACAAAAGGACAAGCCCTCCCTACCCAAATAAAATCCCTTGCTCTACATTTAATCTAAGCAAGTATCCTAGAAAAGCAAAAGCAAGAAAAATCCCTTGCTCTACATCTAATCTGAGCAAGTATCCAAAAAAAAATAAAAAAATAAAAGAGAAACAAAACAGAAAAAATAGAAACAAAAGAAAAGAAACAAATAGAGAAAAGAGTACTACCCACAAAGAGATGGTCATATCATAGAAAGAAAAAAATAAAATCAAAGGCCTCAAGTGTATTACCCGCTTAAATCCCTGCAGTCCTTAGGTCTTTACCAATGAGCTAGCATACAGGCTAAGTTGGCATGCAATTATAACCCACCCTATTATAGAATGTTTAAATGAACATCACTTTCAACACACAAGTCCAAGATAGAGGTCTTTTTTACCAAGATAGCCTCCAAGTGAATCAAGAATTTTTGCTCAGTTAGTCAATGGATTTGATTACTTAAAAACTGTAGTGTTTGAATCTCTTCACTACAATCTTCATATCCAACTTCCTTGGAATAACGGAACAGATTACATCATCTGATTACTGCAATGATGCAAATGATTTCTCCAAGAGATACTTCTACACATGTGCATACATACATTGTCATGTCTCATCCGATGCATACTACCCTGACACATGCATACATTGCATAAGCATTTACACTCCATATTAATATCATCCACTACATGTTTGCTTGTCTTGCATGCCTTACATGTTACTCAATCATTCACTCTCATCCTCATTACATCATTTCTAATTATTCTAATATAAATTATACCATATTTATTTCATACTCATATATTCATCTACATACATGTTATCATTCATATCACACACATCTACTTCTATCAATTCCTGTGTCCATGCTATATTCATACATTCACATCATTCTCCTACACATATAGAAAAGTAGAATCAAAATGTCATACAACAAATTGCATACCCTTTCAGGTACCTCATCACATGTACATAGTGTGTGTATATACTCCTTATACATAAAATGATGATCATTTGGCCACCAACACAAATATCAATCAACAATGCTACTCATCGAGAGTCTCTCCACTCCCTTCTGATCCATCAGGACCTGATCCCGCATAACCCTCACATCATCCACTTATTGATGCAAATAAAAATCCTACCCTATGTGCTTATCTCTCTCATCTATTCTAGCATCTAATGCTAGTCCATTTATCTCATCTACTAATCACTTCACTTCCTCTCAGGCTATCTGTAGCCTCTTCTCCCACCTTGCCTCTTCACTCTCCCTTCATCTCTAATCCACCATCCACCATCCATGCTAAGGTTCAAATATTCTTCTCCATATTTTCATCCATCAATTCACCTACTCTACTTCCATTATTGATTTCTCTACAGTCCATGCACTCCCTCTAACCATTCATAATAATTTCCCTTTTCAAAATGCTTGAAATTATGCATTCACCACATTCAAAATATGGGTTATATTTGACCCACATTTTTACCTAACAAATCACTTCCACATTTCCTAAAAATACCACCATTGGATCGGTCTTGAAAAGAGCTTTCCAACGGTATAAGTTTTTTCCAATTCTGACATCGTTTGGGCCTCCAGAAAAAGTTCGTACCCCACACGTGTGAACCACTGGTTCGCACCCCACACGTGCGAACCACCTGGTTTGCACCCCACCCATGCGAACCTATATTTCCTGCCAAAAAATGCTTCACCTGCATTCCATATCCTACACATTTCATTCCATTCATCTATTTTTACTAATTTTGACACAAAATTTTACAAATTCTCTCATTAATCTTCATCAACTGTTTCATCGTCGATCTTCATCTCCTCCATCGTCAATTCATCACTTGAGAGGGTAATCATCCAAAACATAAAAAACTACCTTGCACTTGGTCAAACAACCAAAAATCCAATCATGGATACAACAAATACCTAAGAATTTTTTTGTTGAAGATTATCTCAAGTCCTCATGCTGGGACATACACAAGTGAAATTTTTCTTCTCAATAAAAACTCCAATCCAAAAATAAATCAATGTTTGATAAATCTCAAAATACCTCTACTTGTAGACACCTCATGGATTCCAATATTCATAGTGGTAGCCATAAGACCACTTGTAAATGAAGATCCTAAAAGTTCTACCCCTATAGCTCCAACGATTTACCAATATTATCAAAAGAGCTCATCAATCAATCAAAAGCAAAAAAGGACAAAGTCATTTTTTCCTTCCATAATTGGAACATCTCAAATTGATCATAATGCAAAGCAATATTATGCCTCCCCCAAAAGCAATAATTATAATGCTACAAAGTGTTTTTGTTGGAAGTTAAAGTGGTAAAAGGTAAAAAATTTGTTTGACAATGGTAAGCTTTGGACCTTACCCTTTTACCTCCTTGGACGGCAGCTGATTGGGCAGATTGGACGACATGGACGGTAGGGAGTTCGACTCCTATTTCCTTTCCCCTTTTCTTACCTATTTTTCTTCTTCTCTATCTATTCCCTAATTTTTCTAAGGTAGTTAATTCTCCTATTATTTAAGCATTATAAACACTGCATTTTTGTGAATTAATAATACTTTACATTTTTTCTATTTCTCCACCTAACTACCATGCCACATCTGGTATTAGAGCAAGGTCGAAGAGGGCTCATAGATCAAGGTAAATTGAGACAAGTAGCATGTGAACCGACGTGAGGTCAAGAATACCCGTAGCACATGAACCGAGGTAAGGTTGAGAGGGCTCACAAATTGTGAACTGAGGTGAGCTCAGGATAAGGCCTGCACAGAGAGCACACGAGGAGGAGGAGCAAACCACAGGAGAAGCTAACCGAACATCAACATGTGGCAAGGAGAGAGAAAGATCGACATAGAATAGAGACCAAAAGATAGGCTACGTGGTGAACAAATATGACAGGCGATGTGGTGAGGAGAGAAAGGCTCAAGAAGGAGGCAAAAGAGCAGTCACTGATTGCCCTAAGACAATCGAGTGACATTGTGCGTGTTGAGGGTTTTAAACACATCAAATGACATTGCACAATGGATGTGGAACTAAAGTCCCTTTATTTTTTTTATCTTCTGTGTAGCTACAACAAGAGAAATGAGGCAAGCCTCCTTTGCCTTCCCATTGGGCCACACAGCTCGACTGGCTCGAGGAGCCAGCCTTAAGGCACCCACCCCTGGCATATCACAGGTTCAGAACCCGACAGTAATATTTTTTCATTATTTTTTTATGAAATCAAAAGTCGAAAGTCTTGAAATTGATGTTCTTTGCCTTTGGTTCTCATCGACGATGGTGGCCGAGTTGGTAAGCACGATTTGTTGAAGGATATAGGTTACGGGTTCGATTCCTGCAAGGGTTTAAAAAAAATTTAAGTTTTTTTTTGAAAAATTTCTTTATATTATTAAATTAATTATTTATATTATATTTAATAAATTAAATATAGTCATTTTAAAAAAATATATGTTTCCTAAAGGGCAATTATTATTTTTATTAAATAGCAATATAGATTTTTTTTTAATACTATAAAAGAAGGAGAATATTGCCTAAGAGGCAATTCATTGTAATAGAAGGGTTTATTTTTCACTTGATTCGAGGAATCACAAACTGTAGAAATCTTGTGTAATAAGCCTAAGAGGCTTAGTTTTTTTTTGTAAAAGAGATAAAGGATCAAAATTATAAAATTGTAAAGAGGCATTGATGATAAGACCAAATGGTTGTTATCATGCCTTATGTGCAATTTTAGCAAGAGAAGGTGCAGAGAGATTCGATGAAAAAGTAAGAGGTTATGGGCTCAACATTGTGTTTAGCCAACTTCAGAATGCAATAATTGCACATCAAAGGCATCCTGACTCAGGGTACGAGGCAGACTTTGAAGATAACTCTTTCAGGAGTCAATTTGAATAATTGGATTCCATACAAGCTGCACCACAAGAATTAGAATATACACACTACAGTATTTCAGTGGAAATTTTAGAACCAAAATCACCAGAAATAATAGTGATAAGTGACGACGAAGAAGAAGTAGCAGATAATTAAAAATAATTAAAAAACTCTCTTTATTCATTGGTTTATGGTAAAGAGGTAGTTCTTCCACTCCATATTGAGTTGACATTTGAAAAAATGTTAACTCAAATAGTACTTCCCAATATGGAAGTAGCAAAGGTTTGACTGGAACAATTATTATTATTGGAAGAACAGAGGGAAAAAGCATACTCCAATTTCCAAATCCACTCAGTCACAACCAAAATGTGGTTTGATAAGAAAATAATACCTCAATATTTTAAAATCAATGATCTCTTTGTCAAATGGGAGGAAGACTAATTGAAACCTAGCAACCATGATAAATTTGATTTGTTCTAGTCAGGGTCATATCAGACTACTGCCAAAAAAGAATTTAACACATATGAGAATATAGATGAGGGCAGTTGCATTTTACCACTTTTAGTAAATAGCTACCATTTGAAGCACTTTGTGTGAGTTGTCACCAAACCCCTATATCATATGTACATAGATACGTGTGTAAATAAACTGAGCCATGATAATTTTGAATTTGAATTAGTTGATTGGTCAAAATTGGAGCTAGTTAACTCCAATTTTGACATGTTATTTTACTACTAGTTGAAATTTATGCCAATAAAGAGATCAACTAACACAAGAAGATACGTGCACAATCTTAAAGCAACAAAAAATATGCTTTTTAAAAAAAGTAGAACTGAACTGCAACTACTGCAATTAATACTAAATGGCTACAATGATGTTTTGCATGCACCACACTTTTTCAAAATAAGCTTCACAAAGAATATTTTCAAAGAAAGAGAAAACTACATTCAGGCTACTCTCAATGTAGAATTGTGAAAACTGAGCGTGAAGTTTGTAGGAAAGGGTGTTGATATTGTTCAATTCCATGGAACAAGCAATGGTGAGAAACACAAGAGTAGCCAACGACAAGGTACAAAAAGCTCTTCAAGGTCAAAATTACCACATTGTTGATATTGAGTTAGCATCAAAAATCCAAGAATAAATGCGTGGAGATGTTGAATAGTTAGTGGCCAAAGTTGTATCCCCTAGCACTTCAAGCACTTTTTCTTATCATTCCTTTTTTTCTAGCTATATTCATAAGTCCACACACCTTTGTCCAAAGCTAATACTAGTAATTTGAAAGTATAATAATGTTCAGCTGAAAACAATTCAAGACGTCAATGGGAAAGTCATCTTCCATCTCACACCAGACTGTGTTAGAAATACTTTTGTTGTAGGAGTTAATACTAGAGCTACACCTAAGCCCTTTAGCACTTAGGCCCAAAGTAAATATTATGAGTCTAGGAAAGACCCTAAGAAGGGTAAGTTTTTTAGGAAATGGCTTCATTCTCAGCTCCATAATCCCCCATATGAGGACAAGCTCCTGTTGAAACAAAATTTGCCTTCAGTTAATAGTGTTGTGCCTTAGACTTTGCCAACATTGAATAGACAGATCTTGCTTGAGATCATCTGTCTAGTCTCCAGAGAAGGCTGGTTCCTTTAAGTTTTTTTATAGAAAAGGGGAACAAGAGATAAGGGAAATATAGCCTAAGCTAGAACTTTTCTCACAGTACATATTTGATGATGCAGATTACTACTTTCAAAGTTTTCTTTATATCTTCTTTATAGAAAACATGAATTCCTGAGTGTGAATTTTAGATGTTCGTCTAAAAGCATGTAAATATCTTTTAATGTTCAACTCTAGAAACAATATTTATACATGCACAGTCTAGATTTCAGAACAGATACATTATAAAACTTAGAATGAATAAAAGTTAAAACACTAGATACATACACTTGCACACAAAAATTTTGGAAGCCAGAAGAAGAAATCTTTTATTGCTTGTAATCCAGTACATGTACATCAAGCTTGTAAACATCCAAGAGCCGACCCTTTTTCTGGAGTCGCTCACCCCTATATATACCCTAAAAGAGTATCTTTTTCTAAGTACATCTTACTATTTTACAAGCAATCATCTACAGTTTCTAATAATACACAATAATTCTTCTATGAATTAGATATCTTCTCTACATATTAGATTCTAGACGAGTCTGTCACATTTTCAATCATCTTGCAAGCCTGCTCTATCTTAGATTTCTGATAATCATGTCAAAAATCACTTCTTGGTGTCAGTGCATGCCTTTGATTGCCAAAAATACATTTTATTCCTTTACAACTGGCATGTCACAAAATCACGACATTCTTTCCTTGCTTTGTTCTTTTGTTGCCTCCAATCGCAAAAATGAGACATGTCATGAAATCGTGACATTTGTCTCTTATTTTTCTCTTCTGCCGCTTCCAGCCGCAAAATGAGACATGTTGCGAAATCACGACATTCGTATCTTACTTTGCTCTTTTGCTGCCTCCCACCATGAAAATGAGACATCACAAAATCGTGACACTCATCTCTTGCTTTGCTCTTTTGTCGCTTCCAGTCGTGAAAATGAGACATGTCACGAAATCATGACATTCATCTCTTACTTTGCTCTTTTTCTGCCTCCCACCGCGAAAATGGGACATGTCACGAAATCATGATGTTCGTCTCTTGCTTTGCTCTTCTACCCGCAAAAAGGCAACATGTCGTGGTATCGTGACACTTCTGCCTCTTTGTTCTCTTTTGTTGCTCTTAGCCGCGAAAATGCAACATATCGCGATATCGCAACACTTTTGCGTCCTTGCTCCCTTTTGTCGCTCTTAGCCGCGAAAATGCAACATGTCGCGATATCGTGACACTTTTGCCTCCTTGCTCCTTTTTGTCGCTCTTAGCTGCGAAAATGCAACATGTCATGATATCGCGACACTTTTGCCTCCTTGCTCCCTTTTGTTTCTCTTAGCCTCGAAAATGCAACATGTCATGATATCATGACACTTTTGCCTCCTTGCTTCCTTTCGTTGCTCTTAGCCGCGAAAATGCAACATGTCGCGATATCGCGACACTTTTGCCTCCTTGCTCCCTTTCGTTGCTCTTAGCCGCGAAAATGCAACATGTTGTGATATCCCATCACTTTTGCCTCCTTGCTCCCTTTTGTTGCTCTTAGCCATGAAAATGCAACATGTCGTGATATCGTGACACTTTTTCCTCCTTGCTCTTTCTCTTTGCTTTGGACCACGAAAATGCAACATGTTGCGATATCGCGACACTTTTTCCTCCTCACTCTTTCTCTTTGCTTTGGACCGCAAAAATGCAACATGTCGTGATATCGCAACACTTTTTCCTCCTCGCTCTTTCTCTTTGCTTTGGACTGCAAAAATTCAACATATCACGATATTGCGACACTTTTTCCTCCTTGCTCTTTCTTTTCGCTTTGGACCGCAAAAATACAACATGTCGTGATATCGCGACACTTTTTCCTCCTTGCTCTTTCTCTTTGCTTTGGACCGCAAAAATGCAACATGTCGCGATATCGCGACACTTTTTCCTCCTTGCTCTTTCTCTTTGCTTTGGATCGCAAAAATGCAACATGTCGCGATATCGCGACACTTTTTCCTCCTTGCGGTGTTTTGTTTTTTCTTTGATCTTTAGCATATGGGCCACTTCGGTCTTCTTGGAAAATATGCAAAAAGGTGCATCAGCTATTTTTCTGTAGTTAGTCACTTTTTGACTAACTACACTTTTTCCTCGTTGATCTTTCTCTTTGCTTTGGACCGCGAAAATGCAACATGTCGCGATATCGCGACCCTTTTTCCTCCTTGCTCTTTCTCTTTGCTTTGGACCGTGAAAATGCAACATGTTGCGATATCACGACACTTTTTCCTTCTTGCGGTGTTTTTCTTTTTCTTTGATCTTTAGCATATGGGCCACTTCGGTCTTCTTGAAAAATATGCAAAAAGGTATATTAGCTATTTTTTTGTAGTTAGTCACTTTTTGACTAACATTCTTGGCGCCTTTCGGGGGAATTTTTGCTCGTAAAAATAGAGACCAGGCCTTCATCCATTGGGAAATGGAGTCACCAGTACAGTTGCGAAATGTAAACTTTCGAGCGGAAAAACAAAGATAAAAGAAAAAGGATGCACTTTGGAATATAAGTGATCTTTACCTAATCAAAACCTTTCTTTTACCGCTTAGGTATTTAACCTTTGTCTGAAGAACACAAAAATTCAATTCTGGGAGCTGGTCCTAGCTCTCGCTGCTAGGATTTCTCAGGTGGCTAGGACACTTCGGGAGCAGAAGAATGACAACTTCCTATGGTTGGAGGGATTCTAACAAGGAAACTTCCTCCACAGGAGTGAGTGCCAGTTCTTCTTATTTTCCTCTAGAAATATTAGGCCATAAAAAGAGAAATATTTACAAAACTTCAAACTTATAATATACTGTACATATAATGGTGATTTGTAGCTTTTACTGGAAATACAATTTTAGGTGAAAAGCGTTCACCATGATGGGTAGAACCCATCCATCTTGATCTTTTAACTGGAAGGCATTGAATTGCTTTTCTGAAACAATTTTGAATGGCCCCTCCCATAATGCATCAAACTTGTCATGGTATCCTGGCTTTGCTTTCCTGACATTCCATTTTAATACCAGGTCACCTATTTTGAATTTCTTGAAAGTGGTTTTCTTATCGAACCACCCGATTGTTTTTACCATATGCTTTTGATGATGATCGTAGGCCTGTTCCCTAGATTCTTCAAGCTGTAGAAGTTGCATCAGTCGGACATCCATTGGATGACCTTCATCTTCGTTGACTTGGTTTAGCATCCTCAACGCGGGTATTTCCATATGAATCGGCAGAACAGCTTCTTTGCCATAAACCAAAGCATATGGCGATGTATTGATTAATTTTTTTATTGAGATTATGTCGGCCCATAGGGCTTGATTTAGGAGTGAGTGCCAGTTCTTCTTATTGTCCTCTAATTTTCTTTTCAAAATTCTTAGAAGATTCTTATTAGTAGACTCAGCTAATCCATTACCTTATGGGTAATAATTAGAGGAAGTCTTCAGGTAAATTCCATATCTACTGACGAATTCGATCATATTTGCACTAGTGAAAGGGGATCCATTGTCTGTAATCAAATAATCTGGTATACCAAACCTTGTGATTAGAATTTCGACAAATTCTATCACCACTTCTGAATCAGCTTTCCTCGTAGGCATTGCTTCTGTCCACTTGGTGAAGTAGTCCATGGCAGTGAGAATGTATTTGTGGCTTGATGATGAGTTTGGCTCTATTATCCCTACGAAATCCAACCCCCACTGCTGGAATGGTTCCTCCACCTGAATAGCTTTTAAGGGCATAGGTGCATTCTTGTTTCTTCCCACATACCTCTAACACTGTTCACACCTTTGGGTCACTTTGTACGCATCTAGGAAGATGGAAGGCCAATAACATCCAGCTTTGAGGATCTTCAAAGCTGTAGTTCGGCTTGCATAATTTCCCCCTAAAAAACCACCATGAAATTCATCTAACACTTTCTACTTTTCATTATCGAAAATGCATTTTAACAATACACCATCAATGTTAATCCTGTACAACCCCTCTGTTCGAGGGGTATATTTCAAAGCTTGGTTTCTGAATCTCCTTCTCTAGGAAGCGTTCATATCTTCAAGACATGACCCAGTCTGAAAATACCTCACAAAGTCATCGATCCAACTCGAACTTACTTTGTCTTGGTGTTGCTCTGTGTTTGCCATGACGGGGTGGCTCTCCCCATATCCACTTGTAGCTTGCTTGGCCAATTCTTGGCACAAAGCTCTCCTCTGACTATTTTAGTAGGATGTATTTCTACATCATACTCTTGGATGCGAGTCACCCATCCAGCTCTTTTTTCACCCAATTATCCTTGAATTATGAAGTTCCTTACATCGGGATGAATAACATACACCATCGTTCGACTTTGGGATAAGAAGTGTTTTAGCTTTTTCAAGGATTTCATAATTGCATACACTTGCTTTTCTATGAAGTTGTACCTTTCCTCATGTTTGTGCATGGTGGAACTTGGAAATGCAATGGGTCTTTCTTCGTCATCTGCTCCTTTCTGAGTGAGAACTACAGCATAACTATTTTGTTTTCCGACAACATATAGTATGAAATCTTGGGAATAGTCATGAAAGCACGAGATTTCGGACGAAAAAAACACTAATTGCAATATATTCAAAATCAAACAAGCTTAAGTCCTAAAATGTAGAATGCATGAAATGAAAGAGATGAAGTGAAATGAGATACAAGAAATTAGAGAAATCACAGCCCTTTTATTTAACTCTCTTGATCTCGGTTACAAAGACGTCTCCTCCCTTTTTAGGGGCTAGGAGCGTTAAATGAATTTGGTTACAATCAAGACTTAATGTTCTTCCTTTCAAGTGCCCACATTTGAAATGGGCGGGCCAAAATGTTGCCGCCACTGGTGTTGATGAGTCCTTAACATTTGTTGCTCCTCATGCAATCAAAGAAACAACAAAGATGTTAGTAGCACCTTCTGTAAATAAGAAACGTTTGTTCTCTAAAATTAATGAAAGATGCATGTAAAATATTAGCCAAATCGATAAATAAGATGATTCCAAATAACCTGCAAACTCGACAGAGACCAGAAAACATTACCAGAGGGCCGCTTCCATTGAAACAGTCGGCCAATTCGCACTCAACTATAATTTGTCCCTGGGCAGGATGAATTCTACTATAATTTGTCCTCGGGTAGGACGAATCCGACTGTAATTCGTCCTCGGGTAGGACGAATTCGACTATGACAAAAGTGTCGAAATGATGTCATCCAAATGTCAAGTCTCGAGGTGTCCAAAGTACCTGCAAGCATGGGGGTTAGCTAATTGGGGGCATTTTAGGACGACCCAGATGGTCGGATTCTCCCAATTTGACCTCCTTTAGCGAGAATTTGGCGTCGCTACATGCAAGTTGGTGGGACAATAAAAGCGACGAGAACATGATGAAATCTGATCAAAACATTGTGAGATTGAATACATAAACTATCTAATCAACAGAGAATAAAATGAAAGATGAACAAATGACAGAAAATGAATTAGAATGAAACTCAAAAGGTGCGGGGCACCCGAGTGGGCCGCCCATCATTGGCACTTGATTTTGGCACCAATCCACTTGGAATGGGCCCAAAATCTCTTAGGATGGGGTTGTCAGCAAATTGGTGGATTACAATGGTCAAATTTTGGGTTTTTGGGTCCGAATTCACACTTCCAATAGCCACCCAATAACCTCTCTTGCAAAAGAGATTAAGGATGTGGAAAATGTAAATTAAGAGGGCAAAGGCGTGGTATCAAATCGGTAGCACTTCATTGCTTGAAAATGCTTCCTACTTCTTCTTTTCTTGGGTGGGAAAGTCCACCAATTTATAGACCCAGGGGGTCTCTTTTGGATGGGCATGCAGGGATGCCATGTGGCGGCCATGCCTTCCCAAGAGGGAGGAGACTCCTCCCTGACTTGGGCTTCCATGACTACCCTTGTGACAGTCCTCCAAAGGGCCAATCTACCCACCTATACGCGCATGCAAGGCAGGAGTCATAAATTTATAGTCTTTGGCTACCACTTGGCGCCATTCTTCTTTTTTCCCGTTAAACTTGGAATTCATCCTGACCAAAAACGAATTCAGAATTCGTCCCTGGGTGAGACGGATCCCAGTTAGAATTCGTCCTTGGGTGGGATGAATACTGAGCAAAGTGCCTGAATGTGCCAAATTTCCTTTTGACCTTCCAAAATTGCTACAAGAGTGGTTAGGACCACTGTTTAACCTCTGAGGGCTGCCCTAGGGGCTGTGTGTGTCAAAGCGATCAGTGTTTGCAGTCACATAATCGTATTGGTGTTGTTTTTGTGTCTACAAGTCAGGGTTGACTAGCACAGGAGCTTGAGCGATGGCTTCTAGAATTTTTTGGAAAGCTTATTTCCTTAGCTCTGTCCATTTGAAAGGAGCGCCCTTTTTCAATAATTCAGTCATTGGTTTAACTGTTTGGGCAAAGTCCGCAATGAATTTTATGACAAAATTTATTTTCCCAAAGAAGGACTACAAACCTTTCTTGTTAACTAGAAGCGACAACTCAAAAAGTGCCTTCACTCTATCAGGGTTAATTGACAGCCCAACTTTAGAAATAACATGCCCCAGGAGTATTCCTTCTTCCATAGCAAAAATAGATTTTTTTGGATTTAATGATATTCCAAATTCTCTACATTTCTCAAACACTTGCTGCAGATGAGTGGAATGGTCCTTTTTGTTGTGAGAAAAACCGTCATGTTATCTAAATAGATGACAATAATTTTGTTCACAAGCTCCCCAAAAGCTACGTCCATGGCTCTTTGGAAAGTTGCTCTTGTGTTGGATAATCCAAAGGGCATCCTTTGGTATGCAAATGTTTCCCACTTAGTGGTGAACGCAGTCTTGTATTGATCTTCATTTCTCACCCAAACTTGATTGTAACCAGAGAAACCATCTAACAGAGAAAACCTTTCTGCTCCTACCATAGTATGAAGGATTGGGTCAATCTGGGGTAAAGGATAGTGATCCTTCAAAGAGGCTATGTTCAAATTTTTGAAATCGATGCATAGTCGTATTTCTCCATTTTTCTTGTGGACTGGAACTAAATTTGCCACCCAGGTAGAGTGCTTGATTAGGTATATTATCTTAGCTTGCAGGAGTTTTAACAACTCCTATTTCATTAAGGCTTCAATTTTAGGATTCATAGGCCTCTGACTCTGCCTAAAATGTTTAGCTCCTTCCTCTAGTTCGATGGTATGCTGAATGACCTCTTTCCTGTACACTTTCAGATCACTATAAGTCCAGGCTATTATATCTGGATACTCTCTACATAACTATTTTATTTTCTTTAGTTCTACTTCTATACAATTTGTCCCTACTTTGTTCATTTTGCCCAATTCTAGTTCTATTTCTATAAACCAGCGTTCATCTACCTTGATCCTTCGACCTACAGCTCTGTCGCTATTGTAGAAAAGGCTCTCCAGGGTGATTAGTCCCTTGGGGATATGATTATTTTTTAGTTGAATAAGACTCTCATCGTCCTCTTCTTGTAATGCTCTTTCTGTAGAGCAATTCATCTCATGAATCAAAAAATTTAGGATCTGCTCGTTGTTTTTGAATACTTGCCAGAAAATGTCCTTGTCGGGCACAGAAGGCCTGTATATAAGTCTAACTATTTTAGACTTCTGAATAACATTCGTTGATTGGGCAAAAATTTGATCCTACTGATGCTAACAAGTTTGCATGTGTGTTTTTCTCTCTGGAAATAGATTTCATGTTTAGTGCTTCAAAATTTTCCAATAGATCTAACACTTTGTTTTTGTAAGCTCTTAGGTAATGTTGCTTACAAACGCATTTGCCAGTAACCTGTTTAACAATCAGCTTTGAATCTCCATTGATCAGCAGCTGTTTTGCACCCAATTTTTTAGCTTTCCTGAGTCCCAAACACAAAGCTTCATATTCAGCCGTGTTTTTGGTGCAACTCCATGTCAACCTATATGAAAAAACATTTTCTTTTCCAATAGGTGAAATCAGAATGATTCCAGCTCCTGCTCCATTTTTGCACCTTGACCCATCAAAGTACAATTTCCATAACTGGTTGGCCAAATCATCTGTTTTAGGGATAGCAATAGGGAGATTTTTTGGTTTCTCAATGGAATAGCTTCCCATTTTTGTCTCTATCATAGCATTGAAGTCTTTCATTGAAAACTGATCTTCATATTAGAGTTCCTCCAGAGTTTCTTCCATTAAATCGATATTTTCTAATTCTTTAGACATCATGTTGATGGTAACTATTTCCTCCAGTATTTCTACATGGAAATTAGATGGTTTTTCATTGTATATCTTGACTCTTTTACCTTTGAAAGGTACCTCCAAATGAGAATAATCTAGATACAGATAACCGCTCATTTTGGCTGTGAATTATCTGGATAAACACATACCGAAATATGGTTCTAAGTCTACAACGACTACTTCTTGTATGACGACTGCTTTTGGCATTTTGTGGAGTTGAATAGGGATATCTTTGATCACCCCGACAGTTTTTATTGGAGTACCATCTAATTGCAACACACCAGGATGACTTCGAGTATATTCCATTCCCATTATGTCACATACGGCTTTCGGCATCACCGTAGTTGCGGCCCCTGAATCAATCATGAAATTATGAACTATCCACCCCTCCATTTGCAAAGATAAATAGAATGGGAGTAGTCTATTTTTCCCAGAGTTTGGCACCACATTTGCTTGTACAACATTTGAGAAGGAGGCATCCTTTTTTAAATTTAGGGACTCTTGGAGGAGGTCAATCTGACCAGGAATTTGTAGTGCATCATACATGCTTATCTTGGAAGGAGTCCTCTTAATTTCTTCTACAATGTTGAACGAAAGGGTTGCAGTTGGGGATACCTCAGTACTCTTTTCCCTTACACCAGTAGATATGTCGTATCTGTCTTTATAGAACTGTGTGGCTTCTGTTCTTTACATTTTTGTCAATGAAGGAAATTTGAGTCTTTCCTTCGCTTGCTCTTGAGACTCGCTCCCTTTTCTAGGAGGAAATTCTTTTCTTGGTGTAGCCACAGAAGTCTGATGAGGGTCAAAATGTCCTTTCTCATTAGACTGGTTTTTTTGCAGAGTTGCCCTAGGGGCAGGAGGAAAACCTAGTGGTTGGATTTCCTTAGGGTCGACTTGTAATGACTTTTTTCTTGACCTTGTTAGGACTGAGACTTGTTCCAGGGATGGCATTGCAAAATTGTGGTGGACTTCTCTGATTATGTTCACCTGTCCCTTGTCGGTTTCTTTGACTCTCTCATTGATAACCGCTTGCACATGATGTTGATGAATCATGCATGAATCTTCTCCATGAGGATCATTGCAAGTGG
This sequence comes from Wollemia nobilis, assembly GCA_028583015.1. NCBI lineage: Eukaryota > Viridiplantae > Streptophyta > Pinopsida > Araucariales > Araucariaceae > Wollemia > Wollemia nobilis. Next base: position 2,107,561 of record JAQPPZ010001533.1, on the reverse strand, counting down.
TACACCAGTAGTCAGAATTAGTGGGTTCTCCATTATCTCCTATCTCATTCGCATACACCACATTTTTTCTCTCTTGTATCCTTCCACTTGTCAAAACACCTTCCTTTTGTATCTGTGGAAATCTTCTTGCTTGGATATTTTTTTTTAGACTCTCTTTTTCATGGACGCCATTTCATTTGACAATGTCTTCATTGTATCAATTATGGTCATGTATTGATCATTGGGGGGAGCTTATGCAAGGGGTGTGGCTGGTAATGCAAGGAATGTATGAGGTGTAGCTATAGCTGGGAGGGCCTGCGTTGATGGGAGTACAGGCAGTTTAGATATTGATGCTTGGGAAAGCTCTGGTACAATTGGAAATAGACTCTTTGATGGATATATTTTTGTAGCGATGAGATCAGCTTCACCCTTCGTTGCCTCTAGATAGATCCCAGGAAAAGTGGTTACATGGGATTGCCTTATTATCATACTGAGATCTAAATCAAAAGCCCTTAAGTAATAGCATATAGCTTGTTCTTTCATGGTTTTTAGGCCCTGCGGTACTCTATCACAAGTTCTGGTAAATCTGATGTTGAAATCCTGGATTTCTTCTCGTGGATGCCTCTCAATGACAATGAATTGATTCAGCAATGTGAAAGGATCTACATGTATGTTAAATTCATCAACCAGATGACTGGAAAGCATTTCCCAAGAAGTAATAGATCCAAAGAGAAGCGCTCTATACCAATAGAGCATCTTTCCTTTCAAATATATAACCAACAATCTGACCATTACATCTTCCTGAGTGATATTGTAAACAGATGCTAGCGATGATACATCTAAACAGTGCTCATCTGCTATTTTTCCTATTCCATCAAAGGTTGGTAATGCTTTTAGTGCAGCTTGTGGAATTTGGTGGTGTTCTCCCAAGTTCAAAAGGCCAGTTTGATTCCACACAAGATGCACTGGGGTAGGGGCGACTGCCATGATTGCTAAAGGAGTTACAACCGCTATGGGATTGCTTGTAGATGCTCCTACAATAGTTGTTAAAGAGGTGCTAATGGTGTCGGGTGAATTTGATCATGCAGCTAGCACAGGGTGTGCTTTTAGGCTTTCGATATGTAGTTCAAAGAACTCGATAGGTTCTTCAGAGTTTCTAGCTTAGGATCTGGTTATCATATGGCTATATAACTAGAAGGTTTCTAGACAAGGTCTTTCTTTTATGGTCTAAATTGCAACGGAGTCACCAGGTGGTTTTTCTTGAGATTTTCAAACAAAAAGGCTCTTAAGGTAAAAAACCAAAACTTATACAATACTATGGGATTGCTTGTCCCATCGAGCATGCCAAAAACTGTTGGAACAAAAACTGCCTTCGATTAATAGTGTTGCACCTTAGACTTTGCCAAAATTGAATAGACAGATCTTGCTTGAGATCATCTGTCTAGTCTCCAGAGAAGGCTGGTTCCTTTGAGTTTTTTTAGAGAAAATGGGAACAAGAGATAAGGGAAATATAGCCTAAGCTGGAAATTTTCTCGTGATACAGATTGGACAACAACAAACATTGATGATGCAGATTACTACTTTCAGAGTTTTCTTTATATCTTCTTTATAGAAAACACGAATTCTTGAGTGTGACTTTTAGATGTTCATCTAAAAGGATGTAAATATCTTTTAATGTTCAACTCTAGAAACAAGATTTATACATGCACAATCCAGATTTTAGAACAGATACATTATAAAACTTATAATGAATAAAAATTAAAACACCAGATACATACACTTGCACACAGAAGTTTTAGAAGCCAGAAGAATAAATATTTTATTGCTTGTAATCCAGTACATGTACATCAAGCTTGTAAACGTCCAAGAGCCGACCCTTTTTTTGGAGTCCCTCACCCCTATATATACCCTAAAAGAGTATCTTTTTCTAATTACATCTTACTATTTTACAAGCAATCATCTACAGTTTCTAATAATACACAATAAGTCTTCTATGAATTAGATATCTTCTTTACAGATTAGATTCTAGACGAGCCTGTCACATTTTCAATCATTTGGCAAGCCTGCTCTATCCTAGATTTTTGATAATCATGTCAAAAATCACTTCTTGGTGTCAGTGCATGCCTTTGATTGCCAAAAATACATTTTATTCCTTTACAGGTGGCGTGTCACAAAATTGTGACATTCTTTCCTTGCTTTGCTCCTTTACCGCCTCCTATCGCGAAAATGAGACATGTCGCGAAATTGAGACGTCTGTCTCTTACTTTGCTCTTCTACCCACGAAAAGGCAACATGTCGTGATATCATGACACTTCTGCCTCTTTGTTCTCTTTTGTTGCTCTTAGCCACAAAAATGCAACATGTCACGATATCGCAACACTTTTGCCTTCTTGCTCCCTTTTGTTGCTCTTAGCCATGAAAATGCAACATGTCACGATATCGCGACACTTTTGCCTCCTTGCTCCCTTTTTTTTCTCTTAGCCGCAAAAATGCAACATGTCGCGATATCGCGACACTTTTGCCTCCTTGCTCCCTTTTGTTGCTCTTAGCCGTAAAAATGCAACATGTCGCGATATCGCGACACTTTTGCCTCCTTGCTCCCTTTTGTTGCTCTTAGCCGTAAAAATGCAGCATGTCGCGATATCGCGACACTTTTGCCTCCTTACTCCCTTTTGTTTCTCTTAGCTACAAAAATGCAACATCTCACGATATCATGACACTTTTGCCTCTTTGCTCCCTTTTGTTGCTCTTAGCCGCGAAAATGCAACATGTCACGATATCGCGACACTTTTTCCTCCTTGCTCTTTCTATTTGCTTTGGACCATGAAAATGCAACATGTCGCGATATCGCGACACTTTTTCCTCCTCGCTCTTTCTCTTTGCTTTGGACCATGAAAATGCAACATGTCGCGATATCATGACACTTTTTCCTCCTCGCTCTTTCTCTTTGCTTTGGACCGTGAAAATGCAACATGTCACGATATTGCGACGCTTTTTTCTCCTTGCTCTTTCTCTTCGCTTTGGACCGTGAAAATGCAACATGTCGCGATATCACGACACTTTTTCCTCCTTGCTCTTTCTCTTTGCTTTGGACCGCGAAAATGCAACATGTCGCGATATCGCAACACTTTTTCCTCCTTGTGATGTTTTGATTTTTCTTTGATCTTTAGCATATGGGCCACTTCGTTCTTCTTGGAAAATATGCAAAAAGGTGCATCAGCTATTTTTCTATAGTTAGCCACTTTTTGACTAACTACACTTTTTCCTCCTTGCTCTTTCTCTTCGCTTTGGACCGCGAAAATGCAACATGTCACGATATCACGACACTTTTTCCTCCTTGCTCTTTCTATTTTCTTTGGACCGCGAAAATGCAACATGTCACGATATCGCGACACTTTTTCCTCGTTGCGATGTTTTGCTTTTTCATTGATCTTTAGCATATGGGCCACTTCGGTCTTCTTGGAAAATATGCAAAAATGTGCATCAACTGTTTTTCTATAGTTAGTCACTTTTTGACTAACAGCTCCCCAATGCTCTATTGAAAATCACTAATTTCAAAACTAGGAGCTTTACTCTATGCTAATAGTCATTTTTGGTATGTATTTTGATAAAGAAGTGTGCAATTACCAAATATCCATAGCCTATACCATATCTAACCCTCATTATTATGATGAGTCCCATAATAACTTCATGGAGAATCACACATTTTTTTATTGGACCAAATTCTTATGTGATAAAATTCATGAGCAACTAACTCAGCTGTAAATATCCCCACATGGTACCTTCTGCTACTATTAACACCTTACATGGCTATTTCTATATCACACAATAAACACTATTTCATGGGTAGCACAACATAAATTTGATAACAAAGGGAGAAATTTTCGAGTAGTAGACTAGACTAATTTACTAGAGAAATATGAATCCTACTACCACTTTAATCGAAACTTTCAAGGTTTACCTTGAAAATGATTTTGGGTAATCTCCCTCATATTTCTAATCAAGCCAAAATCTTGTTGCAATCCCATCATGCAAAATAATGGGATTGGTTTTTCCTTATAGAGGGGACAATCATTAGGCTTTTGGCTTCATAGAGAAGCCTTTTTTGTTGCCATAATTCGTCATTAAAAGGATTTTGCAATTGAGTATTGTAGGCAAATATATTTTATTAATTTGACTTATGGATTAAGGATTAACAAGAAAATCATTTGTGATTATCTGCTCACCTATGGCTCAATTAATATAAATATTAAGGTTCAAGAAGAGGATTTAGGTAACAAAGTACAAGAATTAGGACTGCAACCTATACCACAAAGGTGGAGACATGATCCTATAGATAGGTTCAGTGAAAATTTTAGTTTGATAAACTCAAGCAAGCCACCTACTTAAAAAAAAAAAGTAGAACTGAGGTCGAGCAAATAAGAAATAATCACGAGAACAATGAACTTAAATGGAAAATCAATAAATTAACATATTTGCCTCCATGGATGGAATGGTATGAGCAATAAGAGGACTACAATATTGAAAGGAATCCAACCCATGCATTACTTGACAAAAAGTTAGCTTCTTAAGTAAAGAAGACCAAATGTCTTACACCCAAAGTGGTGGAATGGTGGATATTCCGAGTGGAGAAAAAGGCTACTAAGTATAAATTTGATATTGCAATAGATAAAGAGTTTTCATAGAAGTATGATGAAAATGTAGATACATGGAATGTAGAGAGTAAATAATAAAATGTTATAATATCTACAAAAAAGAATACAAAAGCAAAGGATAGATATCCAAGAACAGAGAAAGTGGCCACTACAGAGCAAACTACTATGAAGGAGAAGGTAACTAAAGCAAAAGTGTAAGTGCTTGAAGTAAAAAAAGTTGTCGATAATGTTGCAAAAATGCCAAAATAACAAGAGGTTGTTAAAGAAACTTCTCAACCAAAATCACAAGTCAAAATCTTTGTTCCATCAAAATTGTAGTAGCAATTCTATCCCATATCTTCCTTTAAGTTTTTAATGTTGGATGTGTATCATCCTTTGTAGAGAAAGTATTGTATGGTAGGCCCCTACTTTGGCGGCCTCTACTTTTTGGGCTCCTACTTTTTTGGAGATATTATCGGAGCTATTTTCGGAGGTGTTGGTGGGATTCCCGTGATTAGTGTGTATGGGTGGTTTTAGCCCATGGTATTGTTCCCACGGTATTCTAATACCACATTGTGGTTTAGGGTTGTAAGAGTTTCCTTTATATTGATTGTAATGTCCCATTAGGGGAAAGGAGTGAATAATAATAGAAAAGGAGTTGTGGTTCTTATTTGCTGGAGTAGCCTATATTAGGTGAACCAGGGTAAATCTCGTGTGTTCTATGTACATGATTTATTGTGAGTTGTTGTTTTCTTCTGAGTTATTTATTTTTGTATTAATTATTCTAGAATAATTTTCGATAAAACTCTTCATTTAATCCCTCTTTTTTATTCTTTTGATTTTCTAATACATTTTGTTGCCAATATTATGCTCTTCACTTGCGCGTAATATTTTCTGGTGAACTGGAAAGCCTGCAACACTAGGAGTATGATCTTCATTTGTGCATCTGCAATCTGGTGAATCAAAAACTATTTTACATTTTTAGAGTATTGCTTCACCATGTTTATTTTTTCATTAAATTATTAACCAATATAAATATTAAAGACCTTGTATATTAACCAATATAATATTCAATTTTAAATTAAAAATTGTATTAAATAAAAAAAATAGATTTTTGTATCTCGATAAATACATTGCAATGGCAAAAGGTATTAAGCTCTCTTAGAAAATATCCAAGTTCAATTCATAGGGTGTTAGGACCCCATCCTAACACTATTTTTGTAATTCTCATATGATTATATAATGACCCCCTTCCAATATGGGGACCCTTTTATAATTTTATTTTGTTATACTTTGTAATGGTATGTGGAAAGTAAGGCATCTAGATAAGTGGTGTCATTTCATGTAACCATTATCAAGAATGTAACCAATTTTTGGTAGAAGATTGTAGCTCGAGTGGCATTTTGCATGTAAGCCAACTCTTGAGCATTAGGTTAGGTTTGCATGGAGTGTATCTTTAAAAGACATTATTTCATGAATAAATATATATTTTTTCAAATTAATGAAAGTATTGAGGAGGTTTACCCCTTGAAGAGAGCTACGATTCTATGTTGTTTTGTGAGATTGCTTTAATTATGCATTTACATTCTATGTTGCAACATATTGTTATTTCATAAAACTGTTTTATTTGTACTATTTATGTGAATGAGTTTATTTTTAATATTAGGTTCCTAACAAGTTGTATCAGAGTACTTTCCATGGTCGAGTTTTGATATGATTACAACAATTCTTGCCCTTCTATTTTTCATATTTTCTATTTTTTGCTTATTTTTTCACTATATTAAAAAGCCAACAAAAACATTTTTTTTTTTTGCAATAGTTTATTAAATTAGAAACCCTATGTTTGTAGTTTTAAAATATCATGGAGAATTTTTCATTATTGGCTAAGCTATATTACCCGTAAAGCATTTAGTGAAGTGAGGTACGATTAGGCTCTAATACCTAGGCCTCAGACAACACCCATCTATGAAATTGAGGTTCCACATATCTTTGGGGATATCAAAATACCAATTAGGATTTAGAGAATCCTTTAGCCCTAGAAATATTTTTGGGCCTTATATTATGCATGGTACATCGAGCACAACATGTAAAAATATCATCCTTTCATATTTTTAGAGAGGTAGGTAGTGTGCTCAAGGGTATGCATGGAATCCTCCTTGAGTAATGACCTGAAATATTGTTCCAAGCACTACCGTTCATCACTATGATATAACATTGGGCCTATGGGTAGTACATACACCTTAGCTTAACATACCCTATTATGTTGAAAGTTTAATCTGAAGAACACAAGCTTATACTAAGAGGGGAGGTGAGCAGTATAAGAGCACTTTTTACTTTTCTTTCAAATCAATATTATGTAGTGTATATATAGCAATATCAATAACAATAATCAAATCAATGCACAAAAAACCATACACAATAGAGACACATATTTAACATGGTTCACCCAAATATGGCTACCTCCACGAAGAAAATATTTCTTCTAAATATTTCTCAAATAATATTTTGGGAATCCTTCCCAATTACAATGTTTATGGACCTCTATCCAAAGGAGATGTTTATCCCCTAAATTTGGTTTGTGGATCTCTATCCATAGGATAACTCCTCCTTTGTTATGGCTAGTGATCCTATATAAGATAACTACCTCCACTGCACTAGATTGTGGATCTCTCTCCACTGAAGACTCTTGTCCCCACTCAGAAGACCTGTCCTCACTACCCTGGCTTATGGATCTATATCCACAAGAGACTTTGTCCTCTTTACTCTATCACCTCCAAAGCTCTATCTCAATTCTATACTAAATACAGTCCAGTCGGTATAGCACAACTTTGCTCAATATTTCACTAAACACAGTTCATTCGATCTAGCACAAGTTTGCTTAATAAGCTCACTCAAATCTACATTAAACACAATCTATTTAGTCTAGCACAAATTTTCTCAAATATTGCACTAAACATAGTCCATTTAGTCTAGCACAAGTTCACTTAAATCTTTACTAAACACAGTTCAGTCGGTTTAGCACAAGTCTACTCAATAGGTCCACTCAGAACCTACTCAAATATTCTCAATAGGTCTATTCAGAACATATTAAAATCTGCTCAACAGTTCCACATAGAACCTATCCAAATATGCTCAATAGGTCCACACAGAACCTGCCCAAATCTGCTCAGTAGGTCCACATAGAACCTGCACAACTCTATTCAATAGGTCCACTTAGAACTTGCTCAAATTTGCTCAACAAGTCCACACAGAACCTGTCAAAATATTCTCAACAAGATCACACAGAACTTGTCCACATCTTCTCAACAAGCTCACATAGAACTTGTCCAAATATGCTCAATAAGTCCTCTTTAGAATTTGATCAAATCTGTATTGTAAGCTTCCACAAAAGCTTACACAAAATCATTCCACAAGTCTTCTCAAAGACTTACCTCAAAACTGCTTAACAAGTCCACACCGAACTTGTCCAATCTCATAGAAACATAAAGAGAATTTTTAGATACTCAATATGTTCTTTACTCAATGCTCAATCACTTTCTCAACTCAAATCAATCTCATAGAATCATAAAGAGAATTGTTAGAGACTCAATATGTTCTATACTCAAAACTCAAAAACTTTTTCAACTCGATATTATAGAAGTATAAAGAGAATTATTAGAGACTTAATATATTCTATTCTCAAAACTCAATCACTTTCTCAACTCAATATCATAGAAGCATAAAGAGAATTGTTAGAGACTCAATATGTTCTATACTCAAAACTCAATCTCAACTTAAATCATAATATAGAATAGTTTGTTTTATGGAACTTGAACAATCACTTCATCCATCCACTTGACTAGGCTCAATCAACTCTACTCAACCAATCACTTCAAGAAACAACTATTGATCACAAAACCTAGCCCAAGCACGTATCATCCAACTCAAAATGTTTCCAACAATTCTCAACAATAAATCTCACATAACAATGATACTCATGATATTTTCAAATCCTAGTTTAAATTCTTTGCATAACAACTCGCTTCAACAATCATGCTCATCAAACAAGGTTTTAATCATAACTCTCAATTTCAGAAAACCTTGATGCATTAACACAAACACTTCACTCAACCAATGATCTCAACAACAATGCTAATAAAACAAGGTTTTAATCTCAACTCTCAAATCAGAAAACCTTGAAGCAATAACTCAACCACTTTCGAAAAGGAAACCCTAATAAAGTCCTTTTCACTCCAAAATTAATTTTCAATAAAGCTAATCAACCAATTCAACCAAATAATAATTTACCCATACCTTTTTAAATGTCAAGTAGTTGACCTCACAAATCTGCCACACTCATAAGAACTTCTTTGCCAATCTCAATAAGGGTTAGAGTATAATTTTCTTCAAAAAAACATATCACAAAAATAATATCAAAATTACACCTTATCACTCCAACTTAAATAATAATCAATATCCTCACAATAGTCACAAAAACCCTTAATTCAAAATAACATACTACCCACAAAGTCTTAACATTTCAATATTCCACAATAGCAATTTTAAGACTTAAAAATAAAAATAGAATTCTCCTTATAACTCCTAAAGGTAATTCTCAACTACCATAACTTTATCACAAAGCAACCTTTCCAAACTCAACCACTAAACAACCTTATACCTCCAACTTAGGCATTTAATTAAAAATAAAATCAAAAATATTACCTTTGCCTTTGGAGGGAATCGAACCCTCAACGTTTCCCCCTATGAGTGCCTTAACCACAACCAAAGTCACCACACGAGCCTAGCACTCGTTGAGATTAATGAAGCACCACGTGCTTCTTAATATCCACTCTCTCCTTCCACCTTGGCAAAAGAATGTGCATCGTAGGCGCTTCACTCAACACACCTCACGATACACCCGTCGTGATTTGAACACGAATTCCCTTGCAAGCCAGTGCTTTCATGCTTTCCAAAATGCCACTAGACCACGTTGTCTTATGCAAATTTAAAAATTGAAGCTTCCTCCCTTCAACACTTTGTTGTCACGTTTTTCACATACACTCACAAGCTCTTTCTTTCACAAGCCAATATTTTCACTTTAGAGCAAGGATAATAAATTTGAACTTTAGGCATAGTATTTATATGCTTCTTCCACTACTTTGAAAATGTTGGTGCTTTCCTTGTTGTCTTCTATGACGTTGACAAATATCATAAAGGCTTCGAATGCCTTTGGTCTTAAACCCAACCTTTGGGTTTATTAAAATATCTTTAGACTTTATAAAACCCACTTTTGCCTTATAAAACATTATAATAAAAATTATAAATATTTTATTTTGGTTTTCACCATAGCACATTTAATATTATAATAACCACTATTATAATATTATACCTTTGATAAAGTACCTTTAATATTTATTTATAAAATTTAAATTCACACTAAATTTAAATAATTTATAAAATAAATATTATAACCCCTTTTTAACTTGTCTTTTGCACTGTTTCACTTGATCTTTGGCCTTCTTCCTGGATATCAAATAACCATTTTTATCCTATTTTTTCCTGCTGAAATATTTGGTATTAATTATGACTTCATCTGGTGACATCAATGACAACATTGACTTAGGGACTCAAAATATCCAACATAATCTACAAAAAAAATCATGTTATGTTGATTGTTAAACCTACAACCAAACATCCTCCCACAAAAATTGAGCATATGGAAGAGACTTCTCATTCGTAAAAGTAATGAATGAAATAGATGAAAGAATTGGAGAGAAACATAATAGTAACAATCAAAGTTAGTCATAGTTAGGATAGAGTTGTTAGTGTAATAGATGGGTATCAATTCAGTTTGAGAACCATAATCATCAAGTTAGAGTTATCAGTTGTTAGTGTCACTAATAGTTGTTTGTGATAGTCATAATTTATAGTAAAATAACAAACAAAAAATTATCAATGGCAAATTCAGACTAAACAGTCATCAATACATGGAACCATAGTATCAATCATAGAGCATTATCAGTAACAAAAAGTGTAGAGAGAGTGTCATAAGGGGTTGTTTGACAAGAAACCAATTTTGTGAGTGAAAAAACCTTCAAGAGAAAATTTGACATCACTTGAAGATAACTCTTTCCCCCCAAAAATGTTTGGGATACCCAAAAACATTATTGTAATATATAGTTAATTGCAACTATCTTATTGAGCTGATCAATTTGGTATATAGCCTCCACATGCTTTTTTGGGATACCTAAAATATCATTTTCATGCCTAGTCCATTATGATTGTCTTTTCGAGCTAATCATTTTGATATAGCACACAAGCACTTTTTTTTTTGCTCACTAAAACAATAACTCTTGGAATCATACTTTTATTTTTAGTAAGTCAGTAGCAGTGGTTCAAATTACACCAAAATGGCTAGTGGTACTAGAGGACACCATAAGGAGGTAGACCAAGCCCAAGCCAACTTTTTGGAGTAAATACAAAACACACTTAGTACCCTTATCAATGACACTAACCTAATGAGAGATGAAATACAGTGTTTGAGAGGTGACTAATTTAGCTCCAAAGCCTTCCTAGAGGTCGAGGAAAAAATTAAGTATGATCTAAAGGTGTTTGAGCATCGTGACACTAACCACTCTAATGGAGAAAAAAAATCGATAAGGATAGAGAAGGCTCTCACACACTTTTTGACCATGATATTCCCTTTAAGATGCTTAAATTGGACTTTTCTAAGTTCAACGACAAGGATCCATATGGGTGGTTATGTTGAGCAAATCAAAATTTTAAACTTCACAATATCCCTAAATATTTGTGTATCACTATAGCATCTTTCATATTTGAATCTAAAGCTTTACAGTGGAATTAGTGGTTACAACGCACAATCCTTGACCCTTGGAATGATTTTGAGTTCCAATTAGTCACTCATTTTGGTCCTAGTGAGTATGAGAACTTCACAGAAGCATTAACCAAATTGAGACAAACCTCTACAATTCATGGATATTAAACCCAATTTGATAAATTAGCTAACAAGACCAAGGTGTTAATTGAAGGATTATTTCAAAGTCATTTCATCAACTACTTGAAGGATGATCTCAAGGCTAAGGTAAAGATGTTCAAACCATAAACTATGATGCATGTGATAGGCTTGGCATAGTTGGTCAAAGAAATTTTTTGTATAAAAGGAGGATACCTAAATTCCCATAGGAAAAAACTTTAATTTCCTTTCAAATTCACATTGTATACGAAAAATAAATCTACCCCCTACAAGCACTCGACTACATAAGATATGGATGCCCAATGCATGTAAGGTTTATGTTATAATTGTGATGACAAATATTCATGAGGGCATAAATACGTCCAAAAGAAGATATTTTTTTCAGATGTAGAGGAGTTAGTAAGCAGTGACCAACTTGATGATGAAGCAAAACCATCAGAGGAACCACCTCAAGATGAGGGTGAAACATAGGAAAAGCCATGACCAAAAAAAAATTTCCATGCTCATATGAGTATTACTACCCCACAAACAATGAAAGTAGTTGGCTTTTTCAAAATCCAACGTCTTACAATTCTCGTTGATTTAGGAAGCACAAACAACTTTATTGAACCTTGAATCACCAAGAAAGTTAATTGTTACATATATGCATGCAACTCCTTTGAGTTTATGGTGGTCAATGGGGGAATTTTACCTTGTTAAGAAAACTTCAACAATGTTAAGTTAACGATAGGGTATTATGAGCTCAAAATGGATATTTTTGCTCTTCAAATAGGGGATGCAATATTGTGTTGGGATCTCAATGGTCGGGTACTTTGTGAACCATTGGTAGGAAATTTATAGATTTATGGATACAGTTTTTGTAAAATGATAGGTCCTACACTCTTCATGGTTGTCAAGCAGGATCTTCTCAGATTATCAATTCAAACCATATGGAGAAGTTGTTAAAAAATATTCTCATGGGGTAATCACTCAAATATTTGAAATACAACCACCCACTTTAGCAAAGGATAAACTTCCAATAGATTTGTAACTCGTTTTGACTAAGCATGATGCAATTTTTGCAAAATAAACATAATTACCATCCCATCACTCCCATTTAATTACATTAGTACCCAGTAGTGTGTCTTGTAACATCAGATCTTACCAATAACCCCATGCACTTAAGTCAAAAATAGATAAATTAGTACAAGATTTGTTAAAAGTTAGAGTCATTCTACCTAGTGGTAATCCTTATTCTTCTCCAATCTTATTGGTTCGCAAGAAATATGGATCCTAGTGGTTGTGTATAGATTTTTGTGAGCTCAATAAACTCACCATTAAGGATAAATTTCCTAGTCCAATGGTAGATGAATTATTGGATGAGCTACATGACGCTATGTTTTTTTGCAAGTTAGATCTTTTCTCAGGTTACCATCAGATATGGATTAAGGAGGAGGATATCTCCAAAACAAAAAATTTGCACTCATGAGGGCCATTATGAATATTTGGTTATGCCATTTGGCTTGACAAATTCCCCTTCCACATTTGAGAGCCTATTTTCTACCCATTCCTTTTTAAATTCATTTTAGTTTTCTTTTATGATATTTTGGTTTATAGTCACTCTTGGGAAGAGCACCTCATCCATGTGGATTAGACTTTACATATTTTGGCTCAACATCAGTTTTATGCTAAGAGATACAAGTGTTCTTTTGGATTGACCAAAGTAGAGTATTTGGGATACATTATCACCAAATATGGACTTAAATTTGACCCTAAAAAGATTCAATCCATTCAAGATTGGTTGAAGCCTCACACTCCTGAGGGTCTTCATGGATTTTTGGGACTCTCAAGTTATTATCGTACATTTGTCTACAAATATGGTAAAATTATTGCTCCTTTAATGACCATGTTAAAAATAATTTGTCTATTTGGACAGACCCAACTGAACAAGATTTCTTTGATCTAAAGCATGTTATGATAACCACTCCAGTATTAGCAATGTATTATTTCTCCAAACTATTTGTAATTGAAAGTGATGCTTCAAGGAATGGCATTGGATTTGTATTGATATAGGAGGGACACCCCTTGGCCTTCACTAGTAAAGCACTTTCAAGTCAAAATCTAGGCAAATAAACTTATCCAAAGGAGATGCTCATAATTCTGCATGTGGTTACTCATTGGTGACCCTATCTCATTGGGCATCATTTCTCCATCAAAATAGACCACCAAAATATCAAGTATTTTCTAAATTATCGGGTTGCCACCCTAGAACAAAAAAAGTGGGTCTCTAAACTCATGGGCTTGTTGAGTGAAAAATTTATCCAATTACAAAACAACCATCACAGTTAAGATTTTTGGTTAGAAAATCCTCTCTTGCAAAGAAATAGAAATTTCTCCAATGTTCCTTTTATTTATGTGTGCTTGAGTGCTTATAAATATGTATCAAGTAAATGTTAGGATTACCTTAGTGATTGCAAGACTGTTAACAAGGGACCTGTATTGGTATTATTTTATTGCTATGCTATTAATTGTTCATGAAACTTAAAAGAAAAAAATGTGATTTGTGATTGGCCCTCATATGACCACGATGAAAGCCTTAGTTCATTTTATCTTGAGGTATTTTAGGTAGATTTTATCTTTTGTTGTTAAGCATATTTTAGATAAGTTTTATCTTCCTTAAACCCTACTTTGAACATGAAAATAAAGATTAAAATCTATCTCTAAATGTGAATGTGAAATGAAGATTGAATTCCTTTAATTATTGTTTGATGAATGAAAAGGAAACAAATATGCATGACTAACTATAAATGTAATGGTTTTAAAATGTCATTATAAATTACCCCTCTTTAATGAAATTATAATTTTCTTAATTAGAAAATAATTTATTGCTTTAAAACAATAGCCTTTGATGTAATATATAAATTACCTCTTTTTAATGAAATCAGAATTTTCATTAAGAGAAGCCAATTTATTGCTCTAAAAATGATGGCCTATGGAATGCCATACGAATTACTCCCCTTTAATGAAATTGCAATTTTTATAAAGGGAAGTTCATTTATTGCTTGTGAATAAAAATGCAAAGCTTAAAAATTTGATTTACCTTCAAAATGTGAAATAATGTAAAATTCTGAAATTATAAAACCCTTATAAAACAACAACTTTAAATAATTTTTATAATTTTGAAATGGCTTTAGAATGGGATCAAAATTGTTTCAAATGAAATATTGAAGCTCATTCTTCACACCCGTGCATTTATTTTTGGATTTTTTTTTTTTTAAATCGTTGAAGTTTTAAAATAATCTACAAAAGAGAAGAGTTAGAAAAATAAAAATAAAATCTGGAAATAGACCAGAATGCTGAAAATATAAACATGCAAAATACCGCTAGTATGATGCCACCCTAATCCTACAAAATCGAATATGTGAGAAATTCAAAAGGGTAACCTGAACTAATCAAACTTGCAAAAGCACAATTTGAGTTAGATTAAGTGTTAGCCTCTAAGGAAAGTAAATAGAATTTACACCCCACAGATCTTCACATAATGCAACCTTTTTACATTATTAAAAACCAGATAGAAATCTAAGAAAAGTGTAGAGAAAGATTGACAATAAAACACTACCCACTGAAATTATCTCCTCCATTCTTGCTAACAAGAAGCAAATTTTTGGAATTATTTGTAAAAAAAAATAACAAAGGACCTTTCAAATTGTAGTAGATACCCTAATGAGATGTATCCTCAATATTTCAATGTATGTTGATATCCTAGTGCTTTGAGTGTTTGGAATCACTTTCCTTAAAAATGGAAGTCTAAAAATTAAATAATTTCAATTATTTGTATCAAGGGTTTTTGGTAGTTTCTTTTCATTCTCTAGGAGCTTTTACCGGCCTCTATGTTGTGCTTGCTCTGTGGGTGTTAGTATGTTGACTTCTCCTCCCCCGGCTTCATCTCAAGCTGGCGGTGATAGGAATGGTTTCGGAGGTGAACAAACAGCCTATGAAATTTATTCCCAAGGTGTACCACGAGGTATTTCTGAACCTGGTTTTGTGATTCCTCTGCATGAATTCAATTAGGCATGTTCTTGGTTTGAAAACAATACTCTTATAGGGTATTTTTTGGGTCATATTCCCCCTTAGCATGTCCTTAAGAACTGGATTGAGCAGTATTGGCGTCTGTATGGGATTCAAGTTGACCATGTCCAAAATCTCTCTAAAAAATTTTTCATTTCCAATTTGGTAGTCTTGACCAAGCCCAGAAGGTCCTCAATAGGGATCCTAGTTACATTAATAGTTCACTGCTCATTTTCAATCATGGGGTCGGGATTTCATGATTTCTAATTTTTTTCCTGGCCATGCCTATTTGGGTAGAACTCCCGAACCTCCCCACTGCATGCTAGACCTTTTTGAAAAACTTGGTTTCCACCCTTGGTGAATTTATCTGTGATGAACCCTCTCGGTTCATGTTGGTCTACCCTAGTAGGAGAATGTGTATCAAGGTTGACCTAGCTAAAAACTTAAAGGAGTATATCAACATTCAGGTTGGTTCTACCCATATTCATTAGCGGGTTGTGCATATCAACCTCCCTAATACATGTTACCATTATCAATCAGCCTCCCATCGTATTAAGGATTGCTCGTTAATGACTAAAAAATTCAAGGCCAAGGTGGCTACCCCGGTATCTGGTGTTGTATTATCTCCCACTACCCTGCACCCTCCATCAAAATATGGTGAATAGACTGAGGTTTCACACAATAAATGGAAAGGTAGCAAGCTCGCTCATATGGTGCACACAGTGACCACATATGCTTAGGCCCTAGCACCTAAGCCTCCCATGCAGCCATCGATTATGGAGTCAGCCCCTGTCCACTCTCCTCCTATGGTTGTTGAGTCTGTAGATCATGATGAAGGGATTCGGTCCACTATGCCCTTGGGTTCTCTAGACGATGCAGGAGCTGAAGGAAGTTTCTCTCAGGATTAAGATGACGGTCTTGTATCCCCCTGCAAGGTGAGTGGCTTGCTCATTTAGACAAGCAATGGTAAACTTCTCTCTCCTCCACCACCATGGATGCATTCAAGAATAACCCTTATCACCTATTGTTGGATAATGCGACTAAGGCCAGTGGGGTATGCAACTTGACTATTTTTAATGTTGTTTCTCTCCTAGAATGTGTGTGGGTTGATGGATCATGTTCATCATTACATGGTTCGGGATGAGCTCACTACATGTTCCAGTCTATGGTCATCTATATTTTGTGTGTTTACAAGAAGTCAAAGTGGTAGGTTTTAATTTGTAATCTACTTGTTCTATGTTATGGCCTGGTAGTCAAATGTATGCTACCAACCACAATCACGGTAGTAGAGGTGCTATCATTTTACTTAATAATAGGTGGGCAAGAAATTTTTTCACATGGGGTTCTGACCCCTCTCACCATGTGATTTGGATTCTACTCAAATTTGGTGGTCTTTCCTTCGGGATTATTAATATTTACGCCTCTAATAAGGTCCAATATATATGTTCACTGTGGATATGGTGTGCTTTGTCCTTACCTTACGTGGTTTGGCTGATGTGTGGTGATTTCAATATGGTCGAGAAGGCTTATGATAAAATGGGTCAACTCCCCAATAGGTGGGCCTCGGGAGAGTGACATGCTTGGTATTTTATGAAAAATAAACTAGGGTTCTTCAATCCCAATGGTTTTTTCTCTACGGGTCATTTTTTGGAGCATTTGTGGTTCATGTGGTCTAATTTTTAGTCAGCCCCGCAAGAGTTTTAAAAAGGTTGGACAGGGCTATGTTGTTAGAACAGTGTGAGTTTTCATTTTCGCATCGGCTTCCTTTAGTCCCCTGTGTTGAAACCATTCCTGGTATGGTCTCATTCGATCATTCCCCCATAATGTTATATGTTCATGTTTCCTCCACCCATCAATGGCCTACTCATATTCAGTATTTTCTTAACACTTCTTTCTTACACCATAAAACCATTGTTTATCACATTTAAAGGATTTGGAACATTGTACCAAAGACCCAATGGAGATTTAGGGTGGATTGAGTGGTGGAATGATGCCATTTTTTGTACCACTGCTCTACTCATAAGCCTAGGGAAGAAGATGGCGTAGCTACGTCATTGCTCTAATATTGCTCTACATAATGAGCTTGCACAGGCCTCCTTCCATATTAAGGCCTCTCCTTTTGACTCTCATTCAAGCCCATGTCTCTTAGCTTCGGCATGAGCTCAAAGTTATTGAAGTTTACGAGGCTAGAGGGGCTTAGATTAAAGCCATATTGTATTGGCTCAAAGTGGGTGACCACGTTTCTAAAGCATTTTTCTAGAGGCTCCAACCTCCATGTCACTCCACTCAATTCAAATATTTATTGGTTAATGGGGTTCGCACCACCTCTTTTCCCATAGATAGCAACTAAATTTACACGATATTATTCTCATGTTTTTGTTGCTCAATTGTACACCCATGAACGATAATTAGCCCTTAAATTTTACAAAGAGGTTATCCCAACTTGCCTCTCCCCAACGCAGAAGAATGAATATGAATGGTCCCTATCAGAGCAGGATCTTGCAGATACCCTGTTTCAAATGGCAAATGAGAAGGCCCTAGGGCTTGATGGATTTCCCTATGAATTTTACAAAATTTATTGGGATTTTATTGGTCCTGACTTGCATAAAGAATATTTAGAAGCCCTTTATCCTAGCTCCTTAGGTGCTATTATCAATAAATGCAATATCAATTTTATCCCAAAGTCCAAGGATCCAAAAATCATTACAAATTAAAGGCCAATAACTTTGCTTAATTTCAGCTACAAGATCATTGCCAAAGTGTTTGCTTTGTGGATTAGGCCCTTGATTCCTTCTATTGTGAGGCCTGAGCAAACTGGATTTATCCAAAATCAGTATATTTTGGACAACATTCTCATTGTTTGAGAAGGGATGGAATGGGCTCGTAGGTCTAGTCAACAAGCCCTCTTCCTCAAGCTTGAATTTGAAAAGGCTTATGATCGAATTGAGTGAGTTTTCATTCTTTCCATGTTGGAAGCTCTTGGCTTTGGTCCTAAATTTATTTCCTTTGTTAAAATATTTTTTCAGGATGCATCAGTTGTGCTTTCTCTCAACAAGTTTCAAACTGGCGCTATTGGTTTGCATAGGTTAGTAAGGCAGGGTTGTAATTTGGCCCCCTCGCTATTCATTTTAGCAGCAAAATCATTTGGTTATCTTTTGGCTTATTGTGCTTCTCTTGGGATGCTTCGGGGTATTTCCCTTCCTAGGAATGTTGGTCAACTCATTTACGACCATTTTTTTATGATTCCTTTCTTACTCTGAATGAAGATGAACAATCCCTTTCTGAAGCTTTGTCTTGTCTTGATATTTTTTGTAAAGATTTCGGGTCTAATATCCAATGGATAAAAACCTCATGTAACATGCAATACCTACATCCTCTTACCCACTGGCTTCAATATGTGTAGTGGAGTTGGATTCAGCCTAGAGAAGTCTTAAAATTCTTAGGCATTCCTTTTGCCTTTCAAGGCTCTCCATCCCAATTATGGTCTTATGTCATCAACAAAGTAGAAAGCAAGCTGGAATATTGGAATGCTAAGAAGTTGTCTCTTGCTAGAAAATTTCAAATTTGCTCGAAAGTGTTGGCTTCTACGCATGTTTATTACTCGTCTTGCTGGGTCCCTTCCCAAGCTTATTACAAATGACTTGAAAAATTACTGCAGGATGTTTTGTGGTCTAGTGGGTCTGAGCAAAAGGGCTTTCATAGAGTGGCTTGGAATATTTGTTGTCTCCCATGGCAAGTAGGGGGTATGGGTTTTCTGGACTGTAAGCATCAAGGGTTAGCCCTCTATGCTAAATGGATTATGAAGGCTCTCAAAGGACCTGAAGAATGGAAAATTCTTATTAGATATTGCATCTCGATTGGGCTTTCCCTCAACTATCGAGCCTGGGTAGGAATGGATTTTCCCTCTCTAGTGTTGGCCCTAGTTTTCATTAAAATCCTTGGCTCCTTTGTCATCAAAAGCATATGGAAGGCTTAGCAACAATTAAACCCTTGGATTGTTTGGAAGGGGGTCCGTTCACATAAAGTCCTTTCCATTAATATTCTCAATGTCTGGTGGTCCCACGTATTCAAGATTCAGGGTAAACCATTGGGTCAAGTTCCTTGGGTCCATACCCAAAAACATTTTAAGCGGGGCATTGCCACCATTGCAGATTTTTACTCTAGGGAAAATGGAGACTGGATTCCTTGAAATAATTTTAAAATGAGGTTCTTCTTTTCCAATGTTGACAAGGCTATGTATGATGTTGTTCTGTACCATACACCTTTCTCCTTATGGAAAAATTAGGTGTCAGATCCCAGAAACCCTGGTGGAAATATTGGGCCTAGTATAAGAGCAATTCCTTGCTCAACTACAAAGCCAGACAAGGTTATGATTTGCTTACACCAACTGCACCCATGGTGCCCAAACTCAATGTCAAATGGGACCTTCTCTCATCACCCTCTAGGTGGAAAACCATATTTCATTTAGCCTAGGCATCTTATCTAGAGCTAAAGAAAGATTTTTTTTCCTGGAGCTTACTGTATCAGGGTTTACTCCTTGGACGTAGACTTTCTTATATGGGGGTTCCTGAGCCCTGATGTCCATTTTGTCAAGAACCAGAGTCTTGTATGTATATTTTTTGGGCATGTAGACGTGTCAGTATCACTTGGAGTTGGGTGGGTTCATTCTTTACCCCGGCTATGTCCCTACAGCTTTCCTGGCATCATGTCATAGGTTATCCCATTCAATTTTCTCTCCCATTGAGGAAGTGTGGCAAATATTCAGAGTCAACCTTCTATTTCACATTTGGAATTCTAGAAAAAATATTATTTTCAAGCAGGTTGATCTGTCTCAAGATTTTTTGTTTGCTGACAAGCTCGAAGTTTTTCATGATGTGTGGTTTCAAATCTATGACCAGGATAAAAATGTGGCTATGGAGTTGGACCCTTTGCAGGCTTTGCTAAAATACTAGGGCGACGCCCCTTGTGCTATCAGTAGGGAGTCCCATGATCGTTCGCCTCCTCACCCAACAAGATCTCATTCATGCCGACGTCCTGATTGTGCACGGTGTCAGCATCCTCAGAGTAGATCCCATGACTATGGAGGCCCGTTGTAGCCTCCAATACCTTCTTATTCCCCACACTTCTCAACTACGGGAACTCATATTGAATGATATGCATGCTTAACCCACTACAAGCCATTTTGAGTTCCTTAAGACTTATGAAAGAATTAAGCATACTTTTTTGAAAGGGTATGAAGTAGGACATTTAAAATTTTGCAGCATAGTGTGACATATGCCAATGGATGAAGGGAGAAACGATACATTCCCCAAGAAATCTTCAGCCCTTGCCTATTCCAAAATAAATATGGATAGATATTTCCATGGACTTTATTGAAGGGTTACCTAAGTCTGGAGGCAAATCAGTTATTTTGGTGGTAATGAATCATCTCACATGGCATGGCCGCATCCATTGTGTTCAATCGAGATCCTACCTTCACTAGTCATTTTTGGTAAGAAATTTTTAAGTTGTAGGGAACTCAACTCAAAACGAGCTCAGCCTATCATTTGCAAATGGATAATCAAACAAAGATTTCAAACAAATATTTAGATACCAACCTCCATTGCTTTACCTTTGATTGTCCTACACATTGGACGAAGTGGCTTCCCTTGGCCGAATGGTGGTATAACACTTACTATCACACTACGACCAAGGTTACCCATTTTGAAGCAGTTTATGCATAGCCTCCATCAACATCCTCCTTCTATATTCCAGGCAGCTTTAAGGTCCTTATTGTTGAGACTACACTCTACCAACATGTCATAGTCCTCTGCCAACTGAAGATAAAATTAGAATTGACCCAGAACCAGATGTACCAAAAATCTTATCAACATTATTCCAAGTATAATTTTGAAGTCGATGATATGGTTTCCTTTGCTTTTAACCATATAAATAGTCATCACTCCAACTTTGCAAGTGCTAAAAACTTGTTGCTAAATACTAAGGTCCCTACCAGGTCTTATAACATATTTTTTTAATGGCCTACAAATTAACCCTCTCATCTACATCCAAGCTTCATCCTATCTTTCATGTCTCCTCTATCAAGAAGGTTGTGGGCAATCAACTACAAGTTCAATCTATTTTACCTGAATTAGATGAAGAGGGTTCTATCTTGCTTGAGCCATAATAACTATTAGACTACAGATTGTGCACTCTTAGAAATTGTGTAATCACTGAGGTTCTTGTTCAATGGTGTTGACTACTAGAATATATTACTTGAAGTCTCTCCAATAGCTACACACTAGTTTTCTCATCTACAACTTTGAAAACAAAGCTTTTTGAAGTGGAAAAGTATGTTAGGACCCCATCCTAACACTATTTTGTAATTATCATATGATTATGTAATTACCCCATTCCAACGTGGATATCCCTTTATAATATTATTTTGTAATACGTTGTAATGGTATGTGGTAAGTAAGGTGCCTAGATAAGTGCAGCCATTTTATGTAACTGTTATTTAGAATATAACCGATGTTTGGTAGAAGATTGTAGCTTGAGTGAAACTTTGCATGTAAGCCAACTCTTGAGCATTAGGTTAGGGTTGCATGAAGTATATCTTTAAAAATCATGGATCCATGAATGAATGTATCTTTTTGTAAATTAATGAAAATATTGAAGGAGGTTGCCCCTTCGAAAAGGCCTGTGATTCGGTGTTGTTTTGTGATATTACTTTAGTTTTGTATTTATATTTTGTGTCGCAATATACTATTATTTCTTGAAACTCTATTTTAATTGCAATATTAATGTGAATGAGTTTATTTTTAATAGAAGGTTTCTAAAAATTAGTCCAAATGTTATCCATCATATTCACAATTTAGGATTGACATTGATAAATTAAAATTAGAAAAGATAGAGAAAAATAAATGTGTTTAAGGACAAAGAAGTACTTAAGGAATAAGACAAGTAATTATGAGAGGATAATAGAGAGAGTGGAATAGATAATAGCCTACCCTTTAAAAGAGTATTTTAAAGGCCTAGAAAAGAAATTAATCCTTCATTGGAATGTTAAGCTAAAAGAAGTCCCTCACAAAGTGGGTGGTATGAATAAGTCCTCGCTTTTATCACATGGAAAGTCCCTAGATAGTGTTACCCAAAATTCTATATTCCTTTGAATTCCATAGCTCTAGCCTTATATTTGATGCAATATGCATCCCTAGGAACATGTTAGCTTTAGAACCTAACACCAAGGGTACTCTCTTAGGATTTTTGAACAATGTCTATTATTGTCCTTGAGATTTTTGTATAATGTCTATAAACTAAGTGAGTGTGTAAAGAATTCTTCTATATTTCTCTAAGGGATTTTATTAAGGGTTGTACTTGAGTGCCTCACCCTTGAAAAATTACAACTCTCTCATTTAAAGCTTTAGATTTTACAAACAAATTCAATTTTCATGACAATTGAGTTGCTATAGCTAAATACCTACAAAAGAAAATTCATAAAACAATTTAAGTTCTTTATTTTTTTTAATATTTTTTATTTTTGTGTGAATACAAATATTCCAGAATTCAACATCCTTCTTACTGATATTTTCCTCTAGCAACCTTCACATTAACAAAACTTCACCTAAGGAATATAATAAAATGAGTGAAGACCCTCAAAAACCTGAATCATTAGAGGACTGAATTACTAGTTGCCAATGACAATACCAGCGACACCTTTATAGCAACTTGAAAAATCAGAGTCTCTATACCCATGGGAGAAGAATTTATTGACAAAGACATTCATTGGCTTTTCAATTTTTCATTTTGTGATGATGATGCAGCAGAGTGACTAATTACCCCCACTTATGTAATTTTTTATTTTTTTTGATGAGGACACCAAAGTAAAAAGGCTACTTTTTGACCCAATGGAAGTTTTAAATGCTCTACCCTTCCTCACCGAGCTCCTATTTTACTACCAAAATTAGATTTTAGAGGGGCATTTACACAATATTAGTAGCAAGGTTGGGATATCCAACTCCCATTCAGGACTTCTTTGTCTAAAAATATCTCGTAGAAAATCCTACAGCTAGTTGCTAACTACTTTGGCTTTAATGTCAATCATCAATCAATTATAATATGGTTATGCTATAGAGAGGAAAAAAGGCTTATTGATGTAACTATTTTATCTTCAGTTTTGTGTAGGCAAATGATAGATGAAGATTATGGTTCCATGAAACAGAGCCATTTTGAATTTGCATCAGGTAGTTATTAGTAGTCTAGTTGTTAATTCATCAAGAGAGTGAATAATATTAAATATGGGTACCCTGCATAATATCGAATTTAGGCTTTTATTAAAGGATCCATATACACAAGGTTATAAGTCCAATTGTATAAAGGAGGTTGTTCAAAGGATTTTTTATTTATTTAGCCAAATTTCAATCATCAATCAATTATAATATGGTTATGCTTGTAGAGGACAAAAGGCTAATTGCTACAACTATTTTATCTTTAGTTTTTTGTAGGCAAATGATAGATGAAGATTATGTTTCCATGAAATAGAGCCATTTTGAATTTGCATCAGGTAGTTATTAGTAGTCTAGTTGTTAATTCATCAGTAATGTGAATAATTTTAAATATGGGTACCCTACATAATATCAGGTTTAGGGTTTTATTAAAGGATCCATATACACAAGGCTATATTTCCAATTGTATAAAGGTCATTGTTCAAAGGATTTTTTTTTATTTACTTTGGTTCTTTCTATGTACCTAGTATGTAGTTTTATGTTTGTTGTACAAGAATTAGAGGTGGGTTTGGGTAGAGGTTTGTTACTAAGAACAAGAGGTTTTGAATATGTATTTTATGTGCTAATATTGTAATGAAGTCCAATAAAAAATCATACTTTTAAACTAATTGAATCATTTCAAAATATTTATTTCATATAAGATATTGTTTCTAGCCAAAGATCAATCCAAATATAAAATCTATAAACCAAAATTGCTGCAAACATTTGCAGACTATATAAATATAATTTAAAACATTTATCTTTCCCAAACACCTGCAAATAAAATATATATATATAACATACTATGACTCTATCAACTACAGTTCAACCTCCTCACAAAAGTCATGCTTTATTGTCCCATGGAATGATGTATAATAAATATTGGGCCAGTTTTTAGTCAAATGCTTTCTTTAACTTCTAGCTTTAACGTTTTACATAGGACTGAAAAGTTAAGATGAAATAATCCAAGACTATATAGTACAAATGTTATATTGTTAATATGTTATGAATATAATATTATAAATTTTACAACAGATTCAAAGCACCTTTGCATTGGCTTGTATAAATTTGGTTTGAATATCCACGTAATGTTCAAGTTGAATTGTACATTTGAGCTTTAGACATAACATAATGTTGTACAGTCTCTCCCTGATATTTTTTTTTATGGATAGGTAGGTGAGGCATTGGATGCCAATCTTCCAAAACTTGGAAGTACTGAAAATATATGAGTATGAGTGATACCATTCAGGCGGAACCCACGGATCTTGAAGGCCTGTTGATCTTCAAGAGAAAAAGAAAAAGTTGAACTAAAGGACTATTAGTGACATCCATTGTAAAAGAGCAAAGAATTTTGGAGAAGATAGAGAGGGAAGGACATCATACACTTTATATTTTTGAATGCACCTATGTAACACATGGTCAAGTCCATATTTGAATAATAAACTTTTGATCCACATGAAAGATGATCTTTGCCTTACCAATTGTTTCTTTTGTTTTGAGGTGAAATGAGGAGGAATTTTTCCTATAGCCAAAGAGTTAACAGTATAATCAAACCATGGTGACTATACTGATATGGCAAATAATTTCTCATCTGGAAAAGTATCCTCAACTAACTGTTCTTCTCCTGTGTTATTTAGTCTTGAGAGGAAATTTGCTACCACATTAGCTTTTCCTAGTTTTTTTACTCTTATGATGTCAAATTCCTGCAATAGTAACAACCAATGAATTATTCTTGCACCAACCATGGGTTTTTTCATCAAGTATTTAATAGTTGAATGATTTTTATGGATAAATACTTGATAACTAGTGATGTAGTGATAGAATTTGTTATTGGCATATACTACTGCTAAAAATTCCTTTTTAGTAGTAGTATAATTATTTTCTACTCCAGTGAGATTTTTGCTTATGTAGTAGATAGCATAATGCTCTCCATTTTCTATCTACCTTAATGTTGCTCCAATTGTAGTATTAAATGCATTAGCTTGGATATGAAATGGTAATTCCCAATTGGGACCCCATAACACAGGTGGAGTAGTTAATTTCTCTTTTAAAGCATCAAAATATTCTTGGCATTTTTTAGTCCAATTAAATTCAAAATAATTTGTAAACAATGCAAACATGGGATTTGCAATGGTGCTAAAATTATGAATAAATCATCTATAAAAAGCAATGACTCCTAAGAAAATCTTGACATCAGTTTGGATTTTAGGAGGAAGGTTGTTGATAATTTCCATTTTCTTAGGATCAACCTTGATTCCATAAAAAGAAATGTGATGACTACGAACAATTCCCTCTTCCATCATCATGAAGCACTTGTCAAGGTTTAAGGAAAAATGATAAGTTTTATAGTAGGTTAAGACCTTGTCAAGATGTTCCAAGGTACTGCCAAAGATATCCCCACAAACTGTGAATTCACCCATATAAATATCTACAATCTCAGTGGTCAAATCAGAAAAAATATCTAGAATAGCTCATTGAAAGGTTGTTGGGGCAATACAAAGGCCAAAGGGTAAAACCTTATAATCAAAATTTCCCCATGGACATGTAAATTTTATTTTCTCCTAGTCTTCGGGTGCAACTCGTATTTGATTATAACCACTAAAAACATCAAGAAAGCAAAAATACCTCTTTCTTACAAGTGTGTCTAACATTTTATCAATAAAAGATAATGGAATGTGGTTCTTATGTGTGGCTTCATTTAGTTCTCGATAATATATACACACTCAACTTTCCATTTTTATTTGGGATAATAACCAATGGAGAGACCCATTGGCTATTTGAAATTGGATATATGAATCCAACCTATAAGAGCTTTTTGATTTCCTCTTTAACAATGTCTCTTAGAGCAGGATTCAATCATCTTTGCGATTGCCTCAAAAATTTAATATTTTTAGTATATATCCTATGAGTACATACATCAATATGAATTCTTGTCATATCTTTGTATTCCCATGCAAATGTATTGACATGTCATTTCAAAACTGCAAATAGTTTTGCTTCTTCTTCATTGGTCAACCAGCTATTGATGTTCAAGAATTTGCCTCCTTGTACCTTAATTTGTTTAGTTCCTAAATGCATAGAATTAACTCTTTCAAAATTGCTTACTAAGAATTTAAGTGGACAATGATGTGGTATAAGAGAATGGAATATTTGTGTCTCTTTATCAATCATAATTCTTGCTAGAATCGTATCTGATATGAGATAACAAAATGATGAAAGAAGATGATGATACCATACATGTGGTAAGGTGAAGGGATTGTCTTATAATGGAATGGGTGACATGTATTCAGATTTTAGACCTGCATCATTCCATAATAGACGATAAAAAATGGTTGGTTCATCTTCTATTCCTTCATGCATTGTATTAACTAGGATGGTTTTATCTTCAAAACATTCTCTCTCATGTGAATCTATCTCTTCTATGTGTTCTTTGACTACTACAATGGCAAGTGTGGAAATAGTTTTTCATTCTCTTCATCATAATCAAGAAACCATAACTGACTTAAAAATTTTGTTAAAGGTTTTTCAAGGGGTATAAAGAAATATTTTCAGATCAATGACATTAGAAATAGTCATATCCCCTGATCTACAGTTAATGAAAGCAACTGCATTAGCAAGCCAAGGCCTTCCCAAGATAATTGGATAACCATTTATAGATTTATGAAGCTGTAATACCAGAATGTCAATGGGATATTCCCATAAAGATACCATCACAAGGATATCTTCTATGATTTCTTCTGGTTTTACAAAAAAAATTTGTTAGCCATTTCCAAAATAGTAGGTGTACGATTCAGATTTGTTAACTATAATTTTTGCATTGTTTATTTTGTCATAACGTTAATGGCTACTCCAAGATCAACCAAAATATTAGAAATCTGCATTGACCGAATGAATTTGGTGATAACTGGACATCTTGGATCACTATATTTTGGTGGGACAAGCTTCCTAGAAAGCAAATTAGCCAACTTACCATCTACCTATATAGTTTTAGGAAAAAATTGTTCTTCCTACCTGATATTTTTATGTAAAGGTCCTGAATAATTTTTTTGATTCAAGGTGCATCCTTGATTTATTGCAAAAAAGGAAGTGAAATGGTAAAATTTTTCAGTTCCTTTACTAAATTTGATTTAGTAAAAATTTCATACTTTTCAAACCTTTCAAGATATGGTATCTTTTCTACAGAAGGTAAACTATCTTTTGGATAGTCTTCCTCTTTTTCTTTCCCCTTATCCAAAGTTGATTTTTGTGGTTTTGGACTAAAGTATTTTGGTTTCTCTTCATTGATTTTCAATTCTTCAATAATAGGCTTAGGAATTATCTTTCTTGAACGTAGCTAGATATTACTACAATCAATTACATTAACTGTGGTATTTTCATCAGATTCAGCTACATAGACAAGGGTTTCCTATCTTGTATTACTAACATTGGCCACAGGTTGACCAAAAGTGGTGGTTGCTTTACCTATTGTTGTTGTGTGGGATCTTCCTTGAGAAAAATTCTGAGCAGGACCAAACAACAAAATTTGGGTTTGACCTTGGTATCTTCATTGTCCTTGGTATTATGGATATTTTTATCCCCAATTCTATCCATGATATTGGGCTTGCATTAAAGGTGGATGGGGTTAATTCCATTGTGGATTTGTCCACTTGGATTATGACCAATATTGATAATTTATCCATGGAGACTAATTCCAAGATCGTTGTGGTGGTTCTAAATAACCCCATGGTATAGTCCAATGATTTTATCCCCAATATGTGGGAAAATGTGGGGCATTTTGATATTGTAAAAAGTTAGCACTTAGCCCCTTGTCTTTGCCCAACAAATTTGAGGTCTTTCGTTTGTGTTTCCAAAATATTTTTGAGTCCTAAAAATAGTTGACATTGGTGAGTGACATGTCCTTTTGAAAAAATGCTACAAATAGTAGACATAGAGGTTTTATTTAAAGGACAATCTTGAAGAGAATGTTTATTCCTACATCTTGGATAATAAATAGCTAGGGGTGTTGTAGAGTTGGATTTTGCATTCATTTTCCCTAATGTGGTATTAAATTGTACCAAGATATCAGTTTTTAGATTGTCAAAATCTTCTATAAGATATTTCAATTCACTACCATTATTACTCCACTTTTGTTTTCTTTGTCTTGTGTGTGAGTAATTTTTGCATAACTTTAAAATTTCATCAATGTCAAGGGTGCTTCCATCTCCCTTGCCCATTAAATCTAGCACTTATCTAGAATCATCTTGTAATCCTCATAAAAATATGACCTTACACATTTATGGTTCACCAAACCCACATATTTTTTGTACAAAGGCAAATCTATCCAAGTAATCCTTGAAAGTTTCATATTTTTATTTTTTAATTCTAAATAATGCACCCTTCCTATTTTTTTATCTTGTAGTATTCCTAGTATTTATCTAGAAATACTCTTTTCACTTCTTCCTAGGTTTGGATTGATTTGGGTACTAAGCTCATAAACCAGTGCAAAGCGAAGTCTATAAGTGTAGAAGCAAAAAATTTCAGCTTTTGGTTGTCATATATGTAATCGCATGTTTAAAACACAACCTTAAATTCAAACAAGAATTGATTAGGATCTTTAGATGCAACACCCCTAAAGGTTGACAACATTGAAGGTAAAATTATTTTCATGGGATATTTTTGTGTAGGATTTAATTGAATAGGATATTCAAAAGTCCTGGTAGGAGTAGGTGTTGGAAATGTGTTGAATATTTTCATGTTAATATATTTGGGTTAATATATTTGAACCCGGGTTTTGTGGCCATGATATTGTAAAACCCCTTGTTGTGTTGTTGGTATATAAAGCAACACTTGCATGAGGATTTATAAATGTGAGAGACTATATGGTGAATATCTGGACATCCCCCCAAAGGGAGAGAACAGAATGTGTAGTGATGTGTGCGGTTGTGTATGTAAAGATTTTCTAGACAGAATAAAAGGCCTTGTTAATTTATCCATGGATGTAACCCATATTGGGTGAACCACGTAAATTTGTGTCTCTCTTGTATTGTGTTATTCTTCTATGTTTTATTTTTGTATTTAATTATTGCTTGTGTTTTATTATTTAATCCTAACAAATAGTATTAGAGTGATGTTAAGCTTTTATTTACTTGAAAGGAGGGTTTCTTGGTTCGAGTGGGATAAATATTAGAAGACAAGTGGTAGATCTAGTGTGCTTCGATAGCGGTGGATCTGGTGTGCTCTAGTAGCTGTGGAGCTGGTGTACTCCGACAATAGTGGATCTGGTGAGCTTTGACAGCGCTACATCTAGAGAGCTCTAGGAGCAGTAGATCTAGAGAGCTATGGTAGTGGTGTATCTGGTGAGATTCGATAGCAGTAGATATGGTGAGATTTAGCAATGGTATATTTGGTGAGCTTTGAAAGTGATAGATCTAGAGTTTAAGGCTAGAAATGCTTGTTCTAGTGGTTTTATTACAAAGTTGCTAAAAATATCTGAGATGGTTTATTGGTTGTACCATAAGTTTTTTGGGAAACTATTAATTACTGTAACTAATATAGCTTGTACCTGAAGAAGATATTGTAACTGGTGTAGTTGTGCCCAAAAAATACTGGTGTGGATGCTATTGGTGGTTTCCTAGTGTAATGTTCTCAGAGTTAACTCCAGCAATATTTGTAATATTTTTTTAAGGTGGTTTTTTGGACTATTTTGTTACCTTATCGGTATATGGCTTAGGGTAACAAGTGAAGCTAATATATTTATATAATTTACATTCAATGGGAGTAGTTAGCAGATATATGTCCAATTGACAATTGACAATGGTAGTTTTTAGACCTTATGGAAAGTATTCAACAAGTGGGAGATTGTTGGAAATGTGTTGAATATTTTTCATGTTAATATATTTGGGTTAATATATTTAAACCCATGGATTATTATATTTGGGTTAATATATTTAAACCCATGGATTATTATATTTGGGTTAATATATTTGAACCCATGGATTATTTTATTTGGGTTAATATATTTAAACTCGGGTTTTGTGGCCATGATATTGTAAAACCCCTTGTTGTGTTGGTATATAAAGAAACACTTGCATGAGGATTTATGGATGTGAAATACTGTATGGTGAATATTCAGACACCCCCCCAAATGGGGAATACAATGTGTAGTGAGGTGTGCAACTATGTATGTAAAGATTTTTTGGATGGAATAAAAGGTCTGGTTAATTTCTCCGTGGATGTAGCCCATATTGGGTGAACCACGTAAATTTGTGTCTCTCTTGTATTGTGTTATTCTTCTATGTTTTATTTCTGCATTTAATTATTTCTTGTGTTTTATTATTTAATCATAATAGTAGGATTGTCTACTTGAGGATGGACATTGCTATCCTATCTGGGTTTCCTTACCTATTTGCCATGATATCATCCAATTATTGTTATAAACTTGTTTAAATTATCTTTATTATGAGGTTTTATCAATAGTAGGTGAAGAGGAACTAGCAAGTTGCTCCTCTACAATTTCTCTCTCAGGATACTCAATGCTTCCTAATTATGGGGATGGTGGTTTTATTTCAAGTTCATCAGGAAGCTCAAATATAGGTAATTCACCACCTTGGCATGAGTATCACCTACCTGTGGTAGGTAAAGGGTCTTAAGAAATCTTATTTTTTGTACCTTAACCTATTCACTCATTTTTCTTGTGTTTCTAATTTTTTGAAATACAACTATCAGTTTTACAACTATGTCTTATGCAAGTTGCTCTTTTTAGTATTTTGATCTAAATTTTACAACTTAGCATAATAAACAATTGTTTGACTATTTTATCTCCTAAAAAAACCTATTTTCCCCAAAAACGGTGCCAAAAATGATGAGTGTCGATATTGTCATCATTTAATTTTCAATATTTATCAAATCTAGGGTGGTGTCTAAGGCAGTCTACAATAGAAGGTTTTGGCAAGTTACAGTTTAATCATTAGTTCACAAGATTTATTTGGTGAAATAGAGATTCATTTGTTTTTCAAGGTCACACTAACTCCTAATTTGCAAAATTGAAACTAACTTAATTTGCAAGAATTGAAATTACTTCTAATTTGTAGAATTTGAACTAAATTGTAGAATTGAAATTGCTGAAGAAAAATATAATTTACGCTTGCTAAATTGAAATGACATCAATGGAAAATTTTAAATTTAAATCTAACTTAATTCAATCATGCTAAATTGAAAATGCAGAAAGTTGTCAAAAAAATTGCTGCAAAAACTTGTTAGAAAAAGTTGCTCCAGGAAAACTTGTCAAAAAATGTTGTTGAAATTGAAATGTAGAAAATAGGGAAAATAAAAGCACACAAAATAGGTATTAGCTAACTGCAAATAAAATCACACACATCACACTTGAAACATAAGAATAAACATGCTAAAAACAAAGAAAACTACTATTACAATATTTTAGCAAGAAATTGGACAAAGACTGCTAAAATAGAAAAATATCACAAAAACCTATAAAACTACTCCTTCCTCCAGCCCTAAGATTGGTTCCTTCCTCCCTAGTCTATAATAAGGTCTAATCACATCAAAATATAAATACTAAACACTCTCACACAAAATAAGTATTAGCTAACTGCAAATAAAAGCACACAAAATAGGTATTAGCTAACTGCAAATAAAATCACACACATCACACTTGAAACATAAGAATAAACATGCTAAAAACAAAGAAAACTACTGTTACAATATTTTACCAAGAAATTGGACAAAGACTGCTAAAATAGAAAACTATCACAAAAACCTATAAACCTACTCCTTCCTCCAGCCATGAGATTGGGTCCTTCCTCCCTAGTCTATAATAAGGTCTAATCACACCAAAATTTAAATACTAAACACTCTCACACTCATGAATCAACACAATTGGATAAAAACTGCACTTTATTGAAAACTTGCTATTACAAAATGTGACTGTTACAATTCATACTTTCTAACTTTTGACTTCTATTATGACTAACTCAACCAATGAGGGAGTAGTCCTATTAATATTATTTCTTACATACATAATTTAAACTACCAATCCAATGCTTTATTATGTCTATGCGTAATTTGCTATGTTGTTGCAATAGACTTGGTCTATGTTGCTACAACAGTTATCCATGCATCTTTAATTGATGGGAATAGGTCAAAATAGGTTAGAAATGGTTGTTGCACCTGTGTTCATACTATATCCTTTTATTTCCCATGAAATGGATGTAAACTATGTCCTTTTATGTTGAAATAAATTATTTATACCCTTCATTCCAGAGAGCTCTGAAATAGAAGGTAGAATTTGTGGAATATCTTGTTATCGTCAATCTAGACCACATGGGGATGCATACAAGTGTATCATAGGTCTTATTTAGTCTCCTTGAACACATTCTAACTTATTTTTCTTTCTTCTTTTGATCGCTTCAATGTTCTTTAAGGTGATAGGTGGTTACTTTTTGTATGTTGTGTACAGTCTTTCAATGCCTTGTTTTATAATAGAGTAACTGTTTTGGTGCCATGTTGAACTTTCCAATTCACTATATTCATATGCATTTATGGATTACAATATATAGGATGGTAAAATACAAATTTAGGCTCAAAAAAATATGGAGCTCCATTATTCTCTCAATAAATATCAACTAATAAAATCTTATTCCCTAACATAGAAAAAGTCCAAAAAAAGCCCTATTTTAGAATGACTCCTAAGTTAGCTATGTAGGAAAACATATGCTAACAAAAATATAGGAAAAATTACATTCATAATTCAAAATTCTCCCCCTTAAAGTTGAGAGGGCTGACAAGATAGTCTCTCAGCTTTATATATTGATATTTAGCAACCCCTTTGGTGAAGATGTCCGCCATGTTATCCAAAGTGCTACAATATCATAGCTCAACCACCTATTTCTCCACCATGTCTCTAATGAAGTGATACTTCATGTCAAAGTTCTTGGACCTGTTGTGGTGGATAGTATTATGTGCCAATTGGATGGCACTCATATTGTCACAATACAATATGTAGGACCACTTTGTATTTCACCTATTTCTTCAAGGACTTTTCTTAACCATAAGGCTTGGACACTAGCATGTGTGATGGCTATGTACTCAGCCTTAGTAGATGATAATGCTACAACAGTTTGCTTTTTGGAACTCCATGTGATTAGTTCCGACCCAAGACAAATAATTCCTTGAAGTAGATTTCCTATCATCTATATTGCTGCCCCAATCACTATCACTAAATCCAACTAATTTTACATCATTAAATTTGTGGTAATGGATCCCAAACTCTAATGTACCCTTTACATATCTCAAAATTATTTTAGTTGTTTTTAGATGAAGTGTAGAAGGATCTGCCATATACCTTGAAACTAGAGAAAGAACATATTGAATATCCGACCTTGTTTTTGTGAGGAACATTAGACTCCCAACCATGCTCCTTTAAGTGGTCTTGTCAACTTTTGGTGCTCCATATTCTTTGCATAATTGAATCCCATGACCTGTAGGAGTTGCAACAGACTTGCATTGCTCCATAGAAAATTTCTTGATCCTGTCTTGAGCATATTTATGTTGACAAATGAAGATCCCATTTTCTATTTGATGTAACTCCATGCCTAGTAAGTAATGTATTAAACCTATATCTTTCATTTAAAATTCTTTCATCATGGAGTGTTTGAACTCCTCATTCATTTTACCACTACTACCCATGAATATTAGATCATCCACATATAAGCACACAAGAAGGATGTCTTTACCTTGTTTCATGTAGTAGAGTGTTGGTTCACTTTTGCTCCTAGTGAATCCATAGTCATGAAAGTAGCCATCAATGTGAGAGTACCATGCCCTTGGTGCTTGCTTTAGGCCATACAATGCTTTATTCAATTTGTAGACAAGTTCCTCCTTATCTTGTTCTTCAATGTCTTGAGGTTGTTGCACAAAAAACTCTTCATTTAAGTACTCATTAAGGAAGGCACTTTTCACATCCATGTGTTGAATTTTCCATCCTTTATGAGCAGCCAAGGAAAGAACTAGTCTGATGGTTTCTTGTCTAGCAACTGGAGTAAAGGTCTCATCATAGTCAATCTCATACTTTTGAGTAAACCCTTTTGCTACTAGTCTTGCATTGTGTCTTTCAATGCTTCCATCAGCATTTAACTTGGTCTTATAGACCCATTTACATCCAACACATTTCTTGTCTTTAGGAAGCTTCACTAGATCCCATGTATCATTATTTTTTATAGAGGACATTTCCTCTTTCATGGCTTGTTGTCATACATCATGAATACATGTTTTTTCATAACTAGATGGCTCTAGCTCTACACTAGTCATTAAATCATAATTTACAACATCTCCCTTAGGTTATTGGGAGTCTTCATCACCATAGATTTGCAAATTTTCAAGTCTTTGCAAAACATCATGCATCTCACTAGCTTGGCTCCTAGTGTACCTTCTTGAAAAAAAATTATCCAACATTTGTTTAGAAGGATGGTGCTGAAGTGTTCTCTTACCTTTGGTGGGTAGATATACTTCCATTGGAGAAGAACTTGCTGATTTTTGTGGAGGACATGGAGTAGAACTTGTGGAACTTGAAGTAGAACTCTTATTTGGACTTGGAGGAGGGCTTCCTTTGCTATTTTGGGGCTGCATTTGAGAGGAGCTTGCATCTTGAGATTCATCATCAACAAAAAAAATTTGATGACCCCATTCTCCCCATTCATCAAAAATAACATCCCTGGAGATTACAATTTTATATATTTTGGGATTGTAGAGCCTATATTCTTTTGAAGACTCACAATATCCAATAAAAATACATGATTGACTTTTGGGGTCAAGTTTCTTTCTTTGCTCATCAGGAATGTGTGCATATGCAAGACAACCAAAAATCTTAAAGTGTTTTACATTTGGATTTTTACCATCCCATCCTTCATAAGGAGTGATCCCATATAAACTAGAAGTAGGACTCCTATTCATTATGTAAACAGTTGTCCTAAAAGCATCATCCCAATACATGTTACTTAGGGGCTTTGTTTGAAGCATTGATCTAGCCATTTCTACAATAGTGCAGTTTTTTCTTTCAGCCACACCATTTTGTTGTAGGGTATAGGTAGTTGTGAATTACCTTTTGATCCCATAATATTTACAATATTTTAGAAATGCATTAGATGAATACTCTCCTCCTCTATCAGTCCTTAAACTCTTTACAACATACTCACTTTGATTCTCTACATTATTTTTGAAATCTTTGAAACAATCAAAAGCTTCATCTTTAGTTTTCAAAAAATAAATCCAACACATCCTAGAGAAATCATCAATGAAAGTTAGAAAGTAAGAGTTGTTACCCATGATTTTGGTTTGCATTGGACCACAAATGTCCTAATGCACCAATTGTAGTGGATGGCTTGCTATCCATGCTTGTCCTCTTGGAAACTTTGATCTTGAGTGCTTTTCCAAAGTACACCCTTCACACACCTCCTCGTGGTCTTCAAATTTTGGAAGTCCACTCACCATAGCTTGAGAAGTCAACATCTTCAAGCTTAAAAAATTAAGATGACCATATCTCAAGTGCCAAAGCACACTTGGATTAGTAACTGCAACACTAGCAATTTGAGCACCTCCTTGTTCCCCAAACTTAAGAGGAAAAAACCTATTATTTGTCATAGATGCTTGTGTAACAACTCTATTATAATTTTTTTATCAAAAATTACACATTTTCCATCATCAAAAACAATCCTATAGTTCTTCTCCATCATTTTTCCAACACTAAGCAAATAATGTTGGAGTTTGGGGGTGTAATAGATGTTGTTTACCTTATTGGTGCCTTCTTTTGTTGGAACTTCCATGGCTCCAATGCCTTCAACTTGTAGTGCCTTGTCATCTTCCAACTTGATATTTGATTTGTAGGTGGAATCCATGGTAGCAAATAGCTCTTATTTACCACTTATATGATTGGAACAACCGGTATCCAAAATCCAAGTTTCATTGAGATTTTGATCTGATTTTCCATAGGTTAAAAACAAATTTGAAGGATATTCTTCTTCTCCATAGTTTCCATATTTATCTCTCCCTTATTGAGAAGTCTTGGACAAGCAATATTTTGCAAAGTGACCAAGCTTACCATAATTGTAACAAGCTTTCTTTGATTTGTCAGCTCCTCTTCCTTTATTGCCACCTCTTCCTTGATTGCCATCTCTTGAGCTACTTCTTCTTTTGCCTCTCCTTTGTCCTCTTCCTTGGCCTCTTCCTTGTCCTCTTCCTTCATCCTCCTTGGATGATAATGCTTTGTCATCACCTCCATAACTAGTTGAGGTAGAAACCTATAATTTCTCTTCATGAAACATCAAAGAACCAATTAGAGCATCAAAATATAGGTTAGAAAGATCTTTTGACTCCTCAGTAATGATTGGAATATGATTACATTTATGAATAAGTGTTCTCAACACTTTCTTCACAACTAATTCAGTTTTGATGTCTTCTCCAAGGGTTTGCATTTTTTTACAATAAATTTCACTCTAATACAATAATCACCTACATTTTCATCATTTTGCATTTTGATATTTTTAAAATCTCTCTTCAAGGTTTGAAGCCTTACTTGCTTCATTTTATCACTACCTTGATAGCTATATTTAAAGGCTTTTCATGCTTCTTGCACTGATAAAAAATATGCAATCCTTGGAAATATGCTCTTCTCCAAAGTTGCTTGGAGATGGTAGAGGGTAGAAGAATTTTTCTTTTGGGTATATTTCTTACTGGTTTTATCTGTTGTACTCAAGGTTGTCCAATATGTAGGATTTGCATAACTTTATTCGACTATATCCTATAGTCCTTTGCCAATAAGTAAGGTCCTCATATTTATGGACCAATACTCATAATCTAACCCATTGAACTCAGGAATGGGCAGATTATTGTTAGCATCCATTGCTTTAATCAAGAAAACTAAGACAAATATTATGCAAAACAAAAAACACTTATGTCTTTGTTTTCAACGTCAGTAATTCTTACAACAGTAGCAAATGATATCCTCACACTTGTCTTATTCCTCTCTATCTTTCTTGTTCCAAAAACAACAGTTAACAGAAAACTGAATTCAGCGAGTGTTGAGTGGTATTTTCACCCAGTTGTGAAAACACACTCTCCGATAGGATCCGAGTCCCAAATCCTCTGCTTGCAAAGAAATTACACAGGTAACTTCTCCAAGGTTCCTGTTATGTTAGCCTTTGTACCAATAATGTTGTTCAATTTGAATGTTGGGAATACCTTAGTGGTTGCAAGTAACTGTTAACAAGGGGCACTATGGTTTATTTTACTCTGAAATTGCAATGGACTCAAAGTGAATTAATCTTAAAGATGAATCTATTTTCGATTTCGGGCTTTGGTAGATTTTCAATTATTTATTTGAATGACGGTAATTAAAAAATGCAGAAAAATAAATAATTGAGAATAAAAATGCAAAGAGGATGAACTAAACTACATTCAGAGTGCTACCATCCCAATTTGACAAAACCGAAGATAATGAGGTTTTCTGCATACAACCTAACCTATTGAACCTGCAAAACTCGCACAATCCAGATAAGCTAGGTGTTGGTTTCTGGGTCTTAACTATGGTTTTCAGATCTAGACATTCGCATGAAGCAACCAAGAGAACTTGCATTAAACTTCACCTATAAGCCTAGAAATCTGAAAGGGGAAAGATAAAACATTCAATTTTGCATGCAGAATATAACTCCTTCTTTCTTGCCAATGAGATGCCAACTCTCTGTAATTCTGTATTTAAAAGAATATATCAGTTACAATGATAGAATGTTCCAGTTTTGACAAAACCAGAACAAGTGGAGGAAAATGCTCCAAAAGCAGGCCCAGAATGGCTTGTTGCCTTTGGCTCTGCAACTCTGCTAGCAGCAATTTTTGACCCCTGTACCTGTCTTGTGCTTTCGCTTTTAAACGTTCTAGTGCGGTTCTCTGTTTCGCTCTACGGTGCTTCGTTTCATTTCCCAGATTGCATCATTTCGTATTCCCCGCCTTTTCGTTGCTTTTGACTTTATGTTCGATGTCGAAACGTTTGATATTCTCTGTGAACTATAACGCTTCTGTAACCCTTACACCTGTATGCCACGTGTTCTATGCTTCTCTGCATGTTTCATAACTACCCCCTTGTAAATCATGACAAAAAATAGCATGTCGCGATATCACGACGTTTTTTTGCATGCAACTCTGCTCTTCTACCTGCACTACGAAAATAAGACGTGTCACGAAATCATGACATTTTTTGGCCAACAACCTTGTCCGCCACCATGCACAATGAAAATGATACATGTCACGAAATCATGACATTTTTATGCTATCGAGCCATGTGGGTGCAACCTGTCGTGAAATCGTGACGTTTTCCTGCTTCGCTGGGTTTTGTTGCACTTAGCCGGGAAAACGTGATATGTCGTGAAATCATGACACTTTTCTCTTCTGCGCCATCTTCTGCTTTATGTTGCGAAATCGCGACGCTTTTCTCTTTCAAGCTATCTCGCTGCAACTTGTCACAAAATCGTGACATTTTTTCTTCATGATGCATTCTGCTACTCTTAGCCGTGAAAATGTGACATGTCACGAAATCGTGACACTTTTTTCGTTCCACTGCACCTTGCTTGTCTGAGCAGCGATAGCACAACATGTCACGAAATTGCGACAACTTTCATTTCTGAGTAGCGACAGCACAACACGTCATGAAATCGTGACAACTTTCATTTCTGAGCAGCGACAGCACAACACGTCATGAAATCGTGACAACTTTCATTTCTAGGCAGCGACAGAGCAACACGTCACGAAATCGTGACAATTTTCATTTTTGGCAGCGACAGAGCAACACGTCGCGAAATCATGACAACTTTCATTTTTGGGCAGCGACAGCAACACGTCATGAAATCGTGACAACTTTCATTTCTGGGCAGCGACAGCGCAACACGTCGCGAAATCGTGACAACTTTCATTTCTTAGCCGCGACGGAGCGACATGTCACGATATCGCGACAACTTTTTCTTGCTGTATTTTGCTCTTCCTTTGATTTTTTTGGTATCTGGGCCACTGCAGTCTTCTTTGAAAGCATGCAAAAAGGTGGGTCCCCAATTTTGGGGTGTGTTGTGGATCAACCACAACAAATGGTGACTCTGCTATCAAATGCTCCTGAGCATTTTGGTGAGAACCCAACCTGGAAGTATACAAACTCAAAACCAGCATTAGCACATAAGAAATATAAACAAATGCCCATAGATCAAAAATATGTGAAACATCAGAATCATTAAGTATCAGCTCGGTGTGTGCAATGTGTTTCATTCCCTATCATTTGAACTTGTTCAACATTCCATTGTCAGTTTCACTTATGATTTGTATGCAAGGCTATGAATGATTTGTGCAGGATTTGATGCATGATGAAGATGCTAGAGATGTAACAACCTGCTTTATAAATGCTCAAACCTTCTAATATCATGGACAAACATATTAAAAATGTCAAACCCTCTTAGGACCAAATATATGTCTACTAAATTAATTTACTAGATCCCAAAGTTGGTTATGTGTCACTACCATCTTGAACCCATGTGCAAGTGTAAGTGAAATCAGAACTTTGGGGAATAGGATTCCCAACCTAAGCGAGATGGGAATTTAACCCTATCCTTACTATTCTGATTTGGAGTTCATTACCTCATCTTGAACAAAATAATTTAACCTGTTATGGATGAAATGGTCAGGCTAGTCTATCCATATGAGCAATCAGTGGTCTTGCTTTTAGACAAGACATGTTGCCATGCATGAGCATACTTAACCCCATAATCCATGACTTGGCTTCATTCATTCTCTTTCTTTTATTTCTTGGACCTTTGGGATGACTACCCATCCTTGCTAGGGACATGTAGTATGATCCCTCCAATCCAATATTAAGATGAAATGGAAAATATTATCTTTTATCTCTTGGACCTTGGGGATGACTACCCATCCTTTGTAGAGGACATGTAGTACGATCCTTCCAATCCAAGATTGAGATGAAATGGGAAAATTAGTTTTACTTTTATTGCTTGGACCTTTGGGATGACTACCCATCCTTTGCAGAGGACATGTAGTACGATCCTTCCAATCCAAGATTTATGATGAAATGGGAAAAATGGAAGCTTTGGGGAATCGGATTCTCAACCTAAGCGAGATGAGAATTATGCCCTATCCTTACTACTCCATGTAGGTCAAATCAGAGCTTTGGGGAGTTGGATCCTCAACCTAAGTTCGATGAGGATTTAACCCTATCCTTACTACTCCGGTTTTAGACTTTAAGCTTGATGGAAGTGGTAAAAACCACTGTTTTAAGGATTATGTTGCATGATAGGACAGACATGAAATATTCTTTTCACCTCCCCTTTTCATCCAAGTATGGTTTTGACCATTTTGCTCAAGATTCTTTTTAATGTGCATGGAATGTGCTTGGTTCAAGATAGTTTGGGCAGCAGTTCCCAACCTTAGGATCCTTTTAATATATGTTATGTAATAATCCTAAGAGGATTCGACACCTTCTCAATGATTGCCCATGGAATGAAAATGTAACTGAGATGACATGTATATGCAATGTGGAATATGACATGAGATATGAATGCACTGCTTCTTTTGAGGAATACATCATCTATTTTACCAT
Source organism: Wollemia nobilis (assembly GCA_028583015.1). Taxonomy (NCBI): domain Eukaryota; kingdom Viridiplantae; phylum Streptophyta; class Pinopsida; order Araucariales; family Araucariaceae; genus Wollemia; species Wollemia nobilis. Next base: position 2,066,050 of record JAQPPZ010001533.1, on the reverse strand, counting down.
AATGTGTAAAACTAACAACTTCATGCATCACAAGATTCAAACGATAGTATTTAAGATGTTTGTGTTACTTGCGGAGCTTCTACAACATAATTCCAATGTTTCATATTCTCCTAGTCTTAGGCATAAGTTGACATCTCAATTTTTTTTTTCTTTTTTTTTTTTTTTTTTTGTATATAAACAAACAAAAATATGCCAAATGAAATCAAAACACACACCTTAAATCCTAACTAGACTAGCAATCCTAAAACAAACAAAACAAAATCTGAAAATCCATACCAAAACCGAAAAGTATAATATCAATCTCTTATGACTTAAGGGCTAAAATAATGCTTTAAAACATGCCCATTAACTGGTAACGTCAGATCTTTCCCTTCTAAAGTTCTCAACCTGAAGGTATTTTTCCCTAGAATTTTTGAGATCTGATAAGGGCCTAACCAAAGACAATCAAATTTTTGATGACTTCCCTTTTCTTCATGTCTTTTATCCCACAGTAGAACCAAATCTGAAATTCTGAAGGACTTGATTTTGGATCTTCTGTCAAACCATCTTTTAACAACCTCTTGATGTTTATTCATGTGAGTCATGGCTTCCTCCCTCTTTTCATCAAGGTGCAGTAAATGACTTAATCTGGCTTCAACTTGGTTATCTGTCCCCAAGTATTCTTGCATGAAATGCAAGGTTTGCAACTTCAAGTTTGCAGGAAATATCGGGTCTTGTCCATAGACCAAATGATAGGGGGTATTCCCTATGGATTCTTTTACTCTGGTCCTATCTGCCCAAAGGGCAAACTTTAATTGGCTGTGCCAATCCCGAGGGTTCTTTTCCAGTAATTTCTTAATGATATTCAACAAATTTTTGTTTGAAGATTCGGCCAAACCATTTCCTTGAGGGTAATAATTAGATGCAAATTTTAAACTCACTTTATTGTCATATGCCCAATCTGCAAATTGCGTAGAAATAAAAGCTTTACCATTGTCACTGACAATAGAATCGGGCATTCCGAATCTTGTTATGATGTGGTCCTCAAGGAATCTTATTACAACGTCTGTAGTGGCATGTTTTGTAGGAACTGCTTCTGTCCACCTTGTACAATAATCTGTAGCTGTTAGTATGAATTTATGGGAATCAGAAGAATTTGGGTTAATAACCCCAATGAAATCTAATCCCCATTGTGCAAATGGTCTCATCTCAACTACAGGTTGTAATGGCATGGCTGCATTTCTTTCTCTGTTGGCCGCTACTTGACAAATGTGGCAAGATCGTACATGAGCATGTGCATCTTTGAAAATGTGGGGCCAATAGTATCCTGCTCTCAGGATTTGATGCGCTGTAGCATTTGTCGCACCATGGCCAGTTCCATATTTCCCATGAAATTCCTGCAGAACCTTGGCAGCTTCTTCTTTATTCAGACATCTCAAGTAGATCCCTTCATGATTTTTCCTGTACAGACAACCAGATCTAATCAGATAATTAACAGATTTAAGTCTTAAAGCTCTTCTTTGAGTTGAATTCAAATTGGAAGGACACTTACCGTTCAATAGAAATTGCACAATGTCAACATACCAGTCATCCTTAGAAATGTATTCTGCATTTGAATATTGGCATGTCATTTGCGGATTATTCTCAGCGATCGCCTTCACAAGTCCCTGTCCTCGAACTAGTTTCATAGGTTGGATTTCAAGATCAAATTCTTGGATGGTAGAAATCCATTTCCCTCTTTTCTCACCTAGCTCGTTCTGTAAAAACATGGTCTTGACAGCAGGGTCAGGCACGATGGCAATAACTCTGTTGTGCACAATGTAATGTCTAAATTTTTTTACCATTTTAAAAAGTGCGTACATCTGCTTATCAAGGATGGAATACCTCAATTGAGCATCTTTTAAAGGAGCACTTAAAAATGCTATGGGATTTTCTGCACTATCCTCACCTTTCGGGTCAAGACACTCGCAAAAGAGTGTTCCGATGCGAAAGCATAAATATAGAAAGGTTTAGAATAGTCTGGACTTATGAGGGCAGGGGCTCTGGAAATGGCATCCTTAATGTTCTGAAAGGCCACCCTACTTTCCTCGTTCCATCTGACATCTACATCCTTCTTGAGCATCTTGTTCAATGGTTTGGCTATCTCAGCGAAGCTTGAAATAAACTTCCTCACAAAATTAATTTGCCCAAAGAAAGATCTCAACTCCTTTTTACTACCCGGGAGAGGCAAGTTTTGGATAGCTTTTATCCTTTCTGGGTCAATGGATATGCCCTCTTTTGAAATGATGTGACCAAGCAGCTTTCCTTCTGTTACTCCAAAGATGCACTTTTTTGGATTTAAGGAAATTCCATGTTCTCTGCATCTTTGAAGAACTTTTTTCAAATCCTTGACATGGTCTTCTCTTTTCTTTGAAAATACTGGAATATCATCCACATACACAATGATACACTTGCCTATAAGCCCTTTGAATGCATAGTCCATGGCGCGTTGAAATGTTGCACCAGCATTTAACAGTCCAAACGACATTCTTTTGTAGGCAAATGTCCCCCACTTGGTGGTGAAGGCTGTTTTCATCCTGTCATTGGGATGAATAAGAATTTGATTATATCCAAAATATCCATCAAGAAAAGACATCATTTCAGATCCATTCACTGTTTGCAAAATTTCATCAATGGATGGCAATGGATAGTTATCCTTTTGTGAGGCCTTGTTAAGATTTCTAAAATCTATACATAGCCTAATCTCTCCGCTCTTCTTTCTTACTGGAACGAGGTTAGCAACCCAGGTTGAGTGCCTAACAGGAAAAATAATCTTCGCTTCCAATAATATTTTGACCTCCTTTTCTATTAAGGGCTCCAATAGCGGGTTAACAACTCGCTGTCTTTGTCTGAAAGGCTTGGAGTCCGGCTTTAGAGGGATGGTATGTGTAATGACGTTTTGGTTGTATGTTTTCAACTCGTTATAATTCCAAGCAATGCAATCCACGTAGTTCTTTAGTGCATGTGTTATACTTTCTCTTTCTTCAGTTGTACATGCCTTTGCGATGTATACTTCCCATGGATTGTCTGCACTCCCTAGATTAATTAGATCACATGCATCTTTGGGGAGTGGAACCTTTTTTTCTTTTCTGGCCTTGTATCCCATATCGAACATTTTCTCCAGTGAAACTACGTCTTTAGGTATTTTGTTGGATTGACATGCAGTTTCCCCTTCGTTTTCTTCTTCTTCTTGCCATCTTTGCTCCTCATCAATCACCTGATTTTCAAAAATACCCGAGTTCGTGACAAATTTGAATATGTGTCTGTCATTTTCAAAAACTTGGAAATTCTTGACATTATCAGGTATTGATGGACAAGGAACTAATTCAATGGAGAACTTTTTACACCTTTTTATATCAACTGGATTTAACATGCCCGTGGCAACTGCAAGAGAGTCTGCTATGCGATTTCCTTTTCTAGAAATAAGGGCTATATTGAAAGCGTCGAATTCCTCAATGAGGTCCATGACCCTAGTTCTATAAAGACTCAGTCTCTTATCGCGGCATGTATATTGTCCTTTAATCTGCTTGACTACCAGTTCAGAATCTCCCAATACTTTCAAGCATTTAACTTGCTTGCTCAATGCTAGTTGTAAACCAAAGATCAGTGCTTCATATTCTGCCATGTTATTTGTGCAAGGAAATTGCAGTCTATAAGCAGCCAATAATGATTTACCCCCTGGACCAGTGAGCTCGACTCCAGCTCCTGCTCCCTGTCTGGATTTGGATCCATCAAACCTAAGCAACCATGTGAAATCATTTTCCTCAAGAGAGCTACCATGAAATGTTTCCCCTTTAGGCTCTTCAGTAGTCTCTTCAATATCAAATGCATAAACCCCCAATTCTGGCTCAGAAAACTGAACTTCATTTGGCTTATTAAATTTTGTTATGATCTCTTTAAGCCTCGGTTCATTTTCCACTCTGATTTGATTTGCAATTCCTTTCCAGGGTAGCCACATATGTGAGCAATCTGTTGAAAAATAGCCGTTCAGAGTTTTCATCCAATCTCTTGCAAGTAGCATTCCATATCTACTTGGGATATTAACAACCAGAATGTCGACAACCTGCTGGACCCTGGGTTCAGAATTTAATTGAATTTTGACATCATATAAGGTCCCTACCACATTTACCTCTGATCGGTCCAATTGCAAAACCTTGCATTTGGATGAAACAGGTTGTAGACCTAGCATTTGACATATCTCCGAAGGCATGAGGTTGCTCGTGGCACCCGTGTCCACCAAACAATTATGCAAATTCTTACCCGCAATTCTCAGAGTCAATAAGAATGGCGGGACATCCCGTCTCTCCTTTCGTAAAATCAGATGGGACTCAACTTCTTTTCCCTTCCACACTTGATCAGGTGAGTTCAGAGCCTTTATCAACGCTTCCTTTTGGCCAGGCAATCTGGCCGCGTCTAAGAATGAAAGGCTTGATTTGGACTTCTTTAGATCCTCCACTATGTCATAGTTTGGTTTTTCAAATTTGACTGTCTTCTGCGCATCATTAGACATTTCTCTTCTAAGTGGAGGAGGAGGATTATTATCAGCCTTAGTATCCGGAGGAAGGATGGAGTTATTTGGTGGTGTTGATGATGTTTTAGGGGCTTTAGATTTACTTCTCAAATGATATCCGTGATTCCCCTTTCTAAACTCTCGAAAAGCTTGCACCTCCTGTTCCAAAATTTCATCTTCTTCTTCCTCACTCTCACCTTCTTGACGGTATAAAGTTTCCACCACCATAATGTTATCATCTTGATGTTGGGATGGACCCTCATTTGACACCAGTTCCAAGTCATCTACTTGGGCTTGGAGACAATGAGTGTATCTAGCAATTTCAGGACAATTCCTCTCATTGTGCTCTTTTGTGTTGTGCAACCTACACCCCTTTTCCCATGCCAAATTGAAAAGATTCAAAAGGGAACTGGATTGACTAGGTCTTGCAGAAGTATCTAGTTGATTGGCAATAGGGGCAGGTACTCCCCCATTGTTTGGCTTTGTGTTCCAATGTCTCCCTCTATTGTTAAAATTTTGATTTGAGTGAGGGGCATGGGACTCATACTTCTATTTTTGAACCATGTCATTGCTCGGTTTATGAACTATCTTCTTGAGCTCTTCAACATCCGAATAAATCTCCTTCGGTGGAGCTACATTGTTGTTAGTTCCCGTTGGGTTTGCATAATTGGTGGGGTCTTGATTTAACATTTGAGTCAGATTTTGAGGAATTTGATTCATGTATGGATTTACACTTTGGATCGGAGTTGGATTTGGGAAAGGAACTATAGCCTGAGAATTAACTTGGTTGGTTCCTTGCATAGTCGATTGACTATTTTGCAAAAATGCGAGAACGGGTGGAATGGATGTGATTGGTTGGATTGGAATGGGTGCATAAGCAGGTGCTGGTGGATATGGTTGTTGATATGGGAAGGCATTCATGCTTGGCATTTGCGATGCCATGATCTGATTTGCCATGGGAGCTTGACCATATGGAGCATATTGTCCCATCATAGGCATATGGGGAAACCCATAGCCCTGTGGTGTCATTTGTTGCTCGATGGTCATGGCTTCGTTGTAGGCTAAGGCAAGCATGGTGACTTGAGGATTTCACCTTGCAAACATTGCTGTCATGGGATCCAATGCCCCAAAATATATTTGCAAGGCCACTACGGGATCTATGGCAAAATGTCAAACTGCTCTATTATAGCACTTTTGGAATCTTTGATTAAAGGTTCTGATTGGTTCCCCCTGGCCCCTTTTGCATGTAATGAATTGATTGTAAATGGTTGCGGGATCCAAAGGTGACCTAAACTGATTGACAAAGGCGTTCTCCATTTGCGTCCATGAAGTGATTGAACCAGTCGGCAAGCATATATACCATTCATAGGCTACTGGATCTAGGCTCATGGGAAAAATTCTGCAAGCCACATCCTCATGTTGGACTTGCAACCTTATTAAAACATCCCTATAGGCTTGGATATGCTCCTCTATAGTTCTTGGGCCATCTGGTTTATATTTGGGCAAGAATATTTCTATGTTCTTAGGGATTTCATGGATATCCCCTGCAATGTTCAAAGGGATATTATTAGCTCCATACCAAGGAGCTATTGGAGGTTGGGCCATTTGACTCAAAATTGATGAGGACAACCCTACAAGAGCAGTGGAAATATTACTGACAATAGGTACACTAGTGGCAACTGATACCACCGATGTAGGTCCACTCGATGTTCCTGGAGCAAAAAGATCTTTTGTGACTGGTAAGCTTACAACTTGCTTGGTTTTATTCTTGGGAGTACCAGTGAGTGTAAGGTCGTGGAATATGGTTTCCCCAGTTGTTTGGGACCTAGTCGCAATACGGCATGGTGGGTCCAGCCTGCCTGACGAAACCCTCGATTATGTCCAAGAAAACCTGCAACACAAAAAACAAATGTTGTAGTTTAGCCGTTTGTGAGATTTAAGAGATAATTTCAAGATCGAATCAAAAACATATTACTATCTGTATGAAAATCAAAATAAAGTAAACCAATTCGGCCCTCCTTCTAGCGCCAATCTGTTGAGTGGTATTTTCACCCAGTTGTGAAAACACACTCTCCGATAGGATCCGAGTCCCAAATCCTCTGCTTGCAAAGAAATTACACAAGTAACTTCTCCAAGGTTCCTGTTATGTTAGCCTTTGTACCAATAATGCTGTTCAATTTGAATGCTGGGAATACCTTAGTGGTTGCAAGTAACTCGTTAACAAGGGGCACTATGGTTTATTTTACTCTGAAATTGCAATGGACTCAAAGTGAATTAATCTTAAAGATGAATCTATTTTCGATTTCGAGCTTTGGTAGATTTTCAATTATTTATTTGAATGATGGTAATTAAAAAATGCAAAAAAATAAAGAATTGAGAATAAAAATGCAAAGAGGATGAACTAAACTACATTCAGAGTGCTACCATCCCATTTTGACAAAACCAAAGATAATGAGGTTTTTTGCATACAACCTAACCTATTGAACCTGCAAAACTCGCACAATCCAGATAAGCTAGGTGCTGGTTTCTGGGGTCTTAACTGTGGTTTTCAGATCTAGACATTCGCATGAAGCAACCAAGAGAACTTGCATTAAACTTCACCTATAAGCCTAAAAATCTGAAAGGGGAAAGATAAAACATTCAATCTTGCATGCAGAAAATGACTCCTTCTTTCTTGTCAATTAGATGCAAACTCTCTGTATTTTCTGTATTAAAAATAATATATCAGTTACAATGACAAAATGTTCCAGTTTTGACAAAACCAGAACAAGTGGAGGAAAATGCTCCAAAAGCGAGCCCGTAATGGCTTGTTGCCTTTGGCTCGCAACTCTGCTAGCAGCAATTTTTGACCCCTGTACCTGTCCTATGCTTCTGCTTTTAAATTTTCTGGTGCGGTTCTCTGTTTCGCTCTGCGGCGCTTCATTTCACTTCCCGAATTGCATCGTTTCGTATTCCTCGCATTTTTGTTGCTTTTGACTTTATGTTCGATGCCAAAACGTTTGATATTCTCTATGAACTGTAACGCTTCTGTAACCCTTACACCTGTATGCCACGTGTTTCGTGCTTCTCTGCATGTTTCGTAACTGCCCCCTTGTAAATCATGACAAAAAATAGCATGTCACGATATCGCGACGTTTTTTTGCATGCAACTCTGCTCTTCTACCTGCACCGCGAAAACAAGACGTGTCACGAAATCGTGACATTTTTTGGCCAACAGCCTTGTCCGCCACCATGCACAGCGAAAATGATACATGTCGCGAAATCGTGACATTTTTATGCTATCGGGCCATGTGGGTGCAACCTGTCGTGAAATCGCGACGCTTTTCTGCTTCGCTGGGTTTTGTTGCATTTAGCCGCAAAAATGCGACATGTCGCGAAATCGCGACACTTCTCTCTTCTGCACCATCTTCTGCTTTTTATCGCGAAATTGTGAAGATTTTCTTTTTCAAGCTATCTCGCTGCAACTTGTCGTGAAATTGCGACATTTTCTCTTCATGATGCATTATGCTGCTCTTAGTCGCGAAAACGTGACATGTTGAAAAATTGCAACACTTTTTTCGTTCCACTGCACCTTGCTTGTCTGAGCTGCGACAGCGCAACATGTCGCAAAATTGTGACAACTTTCATTTCTGGGTAGCGACAGCGCAACACGTCGCAAAATCGTGACAACTTTCATTTCTGGGCAGCGACAGCGCAACACGTCATGAAATTGTGATAACTTTCATTTCTGGGCAGCGACAGCGCAACACATCGCAAAATTGTGACAACTTTCATTTATGGGCAGCAACAGTGCAACACGTCGTGAAATCACGACAACTTTCATTTCTGGGCAGCGACAACGCAACACGTCGTGAAATCATGACAACTTTTATTTTTGGGCTGCGACAGCGCAACACGTCGTAAAATCCTGACAACTTTCATTTCTGAGCCACGACGGAGAGACATGTCACGATATCGCGACAACTTCTTTTTCTTGCTGTATTTTGCTCTTCCTTTGATTTTTTTGGTATCTGGGCCACTACAATCTTCTTTGAAAGCATGCAAAAAGGTGGGTCCCCAATTTTGGGGTGTGTTGTGGATCAGCCACAACAAGCAGTAAACAAAATAGAGGTATATTTGTATACTCCTTTTTTTAATGAAACCAGCATCACACAATCTTCTTCTCCATTCCACAAGCAACGGAGTAACAGGTTTCTTCACAGTCAACAAATCAACAAACTAAAAAAAAGGTATACACCATATACCGTAGCAACAAACTCTCATGGTTTTATAGTCAATGTAGGCACCTTTTCATACTGTAAACTTACACATAGTGTCCTTGTCATCCAAATCATTATGATGAATCTGTGCAACGTCCTCCACGGTAGTCTACGATAGTCTACGTCGGATGGTAATAGCAGGAAGAAAAAAGAAATAGTTTGACATTTTAAAAACATCTCCAACATGCAAGCTTGGCACGTTGTCCTCCTCACAGTCTCTCCAACACTGATTTCTCTGCTTATGTTCACCCAACACTCCTCAGCATAACAATGCATAGGCTTTACCTACATTCTCGATGGTAGAATCATCACAGGATGTATCACAATATTTGTAGCCACATGAACATCCTCTGCTCATTGACAAATTACAATATTCATCCTCCAAATAAACATATCATAACACACAACCTCTTTCCAATGGCATCAACGAAGCACAGTGAAATGGAATGAAGTTTGACCAAATATTGTCTTTCAAAATTCTCCTTGCAGACATATCATTCAATAAATACGTGGCCTCCTGCATAGTTTCAGGTAGATAAAATGCAGTCTCAGCATGATCTTACCTCTGTGTCATCAAAAAAAAAACTCACACGCAGTAAAATGTGCTCAATGTTAAGCCTTCATGATCTAAGCAAACAGTCTAATATCGTCTATTAAAGAGCTTTGATGGTGATTTTAGAACATCATCGATGAGTTAAAAAACAATGCCTCTCAACACGCTGTCTGCTAGTTCGTAGCGAACTCCTCAACACTACAACACATAGTTCATGAGCTTCTCTCTACAACAAATCATCCTCACTATCTCCTTTACATGGAATTACACCAAATTTGCATCAAACATAACCGTTAGAGGTTATGATCAATCGTTGTCTTCACTGAATGGAATATTTCTCAGCTCCAATATTCGTAGTCTTCAGCGATTAACTCAAATAGCGAATCAATTATTTTTTTCTCAACTGATCATCGCTTCTCCAAATGCTATGTAAACAGCATACAACAGCATCAAAAAAAAACTTCGTTGCCTTTCGTCAAGTGTGTCTTCACCAGGATTTGCCAAAAAATCAAATTACATGATTCTATGCATGCTTACATGATTTGTGTCACAGCAAATCACTGTGTCGTGACACCCACAACATCCACAAAAAATCAATGCTAAATATCACAAAAATCTATTTAATCTCTCCAAGTTGGATATAGTTTTTTTTTAAATATTATGCTTCTATCTCCATCGGGGCTCTTCACTTTCTCGAATGATGTCCAGATGCATAGTTTTAGTGGACTTTCCTCCACACAATGATCTGGTTAGCACATCTTCATAGCTTCCATAAGATCATTTTTGATCGCCTATGTGCAATGCTTCTCACACAGAGATCTGTTGTGTTGACAGTATATATTTGACCTCCTCTACAAACGTCTATCTATGCAGCCTTTTCAAATGCCTATGTGCAACAATGAATTCAATTGTCTACCTGAACACACAGGACTTTCACAGCATCAAATACAAACTCCACACCGTCCCAGAAAACAAAATTTGGCCTCACAGGTTAGTCTCACAGCAAGGTAATGAACATTAATGCCACAAGCTTGATCTTCCACAAGCTCTGATACCAAATGAACTTTCCAATTCACTATATTTATATGCACTCACGGATTACAATATATAGGATGGTAGAAGACAAATTTGGGCTCAACAAAATATGGAGCTCCGTTATTCTCTCAATCAATATCAACTAATAAAAGCTTATTCCCTAACATAGACAAAGTCCAAACAAAGCCCTATTCTAGAATGACTCCTAAGTTAGCTACGTAGAAAAACATATGTTAACAAAACTATAGGAGAAATTGCATTCATAATTCAACACATGTCACCTCAACATCTCAATTTAAAGGTGGGAAAACATTCAAAATGCTTTATTTAATAAAAAATCACAATATATGTATTTTTCATTAATTTTGCTATGCTATTTTACCAACAAAAATCATGTAAAAATAGTCATAAAATGCAAAAAATAGTCAAAACAGGGGTACAATATACCTAAACATCCAATTATACAAATATTGTCATATATTTCCATCCATAGTACCTTATTTTCACCAAATATTTATCTCTCGACATCCTATGCATCCTAACTCCATTCCATTGTTGGTTTTTAATAATACAGGCTTATGCCAAATTTTGGATTTTGATTCATGTTTTCATTTTTTGCTTTTTTATTTTCATAAAATGTTTTGGTGTTGATCCCTCTGATCAAGGTAGTGTTTTGTAAATGCAAAAAATGGTTAGTTTCATTGTTGGTACTTGTTCGTTTGTCATGTAGGATAGATTGTTTATTTTGAAGTCAGATGAAATTAAGGATAAGAAAATGAGATTGTTTAGTAATCATTCTTATGATTTTGGGTTAAGGAAGTGAACTTTTGAACAATGAGACATTTTGTTGAAGCTCCACATGTATCACATCATATTAAAAGGTATTCTTTGAAATTTTGAAGGATAAAGTCATTTTGGTTTTGTAGATTAAGGTAAAAATCTAATATACTCTATATTTAGCCTTAATTGGTCTCTAACCCAGGTGACAGGTAAATTTCATAAAGCAATACAATGCTTAATACAAAAAGAAAGAAAAAATAAATAAATTTAAATCAATTATATAGTTTAGATAATCTTCATCGTGGTTATAGATGCCTGACTAGAAGTGGAGTTATGTCTAGACAGAAATAATTTAAAGAAGCAAAAGTAAAATTTATCTAATGACTGGGTGATTTAGATAATCTCTACCGGGGCTATAGATGCTTGACTGATAGTAGAGCAAGGTCTATAAGAGATCAAGTTCATCTCCACCGGAGCTATGGACACTTGACTGGTACTAGAGTAATGCAGAGGTATATTTTTAATGAGTAAAATTCTATAGTCTAAATGCAAAATCGAACAATGGAATCTGAATTGTTTCAAGAATGCAAAATGAATCACAGTTCACACACTGAGCAAACATAAATGATTCATCTATTTTCATTTTGAAGTTGTCTAAACTTATTTTCTTTGGATATTGCTAGATGCTTATTTTTTTTTATCTTTGGTTTTATTAGTTTCAGATCGGGTTCTTAATCCGAAATGCTCAAGATCATTTCCTAGCAGAGTCATTATTTTTTGTTATCATTGCACAACTTACCCCAAAATTGGGGACCCACCAAATTTTTTTGAAATTTTAATGTTTTGATTTGCATTATTTGTTTAGTTGACTAAATTCAATTTTGTTGTTTATTTTGCTTCATGTTTTGTTGAGCTTTATTTTATATCTTAAGGCTTGATATTGTGATTTTAAATGTTTTAATTTTAAACTTTTAATTTTAAATGTTTAAATTAAATCATTTAAAATTCATTAAATAAAATGCTTAAGATTATGATTTTAAATGTTTTAATTTTAAATCAAATCATTTAAAATTAATTTTAAAAGTTTAAATATTTTGATTTTAAATTAAATCATTTAGAAAGAATGATGAAATGATTTAATTTAAAATTAAAATATTTAAAGAACCCTCACAAGGGCAAACTTTGGTTGCTAAGTCCAGTTGTTGGTTTCTTCACAACAATTTGATATTCATCTCTCCTTGGACTCCTTTTTGAGTTTCAGATCAAGTTGCCTTGAAAGTGCCAGTTTGGCTTGAACTCCCTGGTCTTCTGTTGCTCTTATGGGATTTTATTGATGATATCAATTCAGGAATTGGTCGGGTGGTCTTTCAGGAACAAGATCAATTCTTCTCAGCACAACCTAATAAGAGAGTCTATGTTGAGGTTGACCTCACATAATATCTCAAAGAATTTGTGGACATTAAGGTTGGAATAGAGTGTTTTATGCTAAAAATCATTTACTATAATTTGACTAATACTTATTTTTGGTGTCAATCCACCACGCATCATATCAAGGATTATCCGTTGGTTGCTCAAAAACCTTCAGTGGTTGCTTCTACTCCTAATATTGTGCCTGCACCTTCCAAACCCTCTATTGAGAGTGACTGGATTACAGTTTCTAATAAGAAGGGGGTGACCAACCCTAAGTCGATGTTTTCTAATGGAGATAAAGTTGTGAATCCACCATCTCAGCCTCCTATTGTTCTTGTTCGTCCTATTTTGGCTCCTCAAGCTCCACCTGCTGAGAAATCTCTTAAGCATAAATTAACCTCAAAAGAAGGGAATTCACCGGCAATACCTCCACCCTCCAGGTGTTCGCATAGTCCATCTCAAGATGGATCACCATCATCAAGGGGAAGCCAGGAGGCTAAACATCATCTTTCGGTTGTTGGTAACATATTTCAACCTTATTCGACCTCTTTATTAAATAGGTTTTTGGTATTGGTCGATAGTGTGGGTAGTCCCTCGTTTGTTGGTGATTTACTTCAACCTTCTCAAACTTTTGCATTTAAAAATTCTTCAATTTTGGTTGATATTGGGGCTAGCCTTTTGGGAGGCGACTCCATGGATATTCCTCCTCCATGAATTTCCTTTCTTGGAATGTTCAAGGACTTACAGAGTCCTCAAGAAAAATTTTGTTCGATCTGCTCTACAAAGTATTGGCCATGTGGATGTTATTTGTTTACAAGAAGTTAAGATTTCTGGTTTATTATTAGATGTTTCTCTCAACTATATTGCAGGTTAATTTATGCACTTCACTACTCACCATGGAGATGGTCGGGGTGGTGCTTCTATTTCTATCTCCTCCGAACTTGAGTATTGTCTGCTTGGCTCTGGCGAGGATCCTTCTCATCATGTGGTCTAGATTTTGTTGAATATTAATGGGAACACACTGGGCATTGCTAATATTTATGCACCTAATGATGGGCCTAGTCGCTCTGCCCTTTGGTGGTACCTAGTTGATCACCTGTCAATGGCATATTGGATTTTTTGTGGTGATTTTAATATGGTTGACCATGTTGAAGATAAAATTGGTCGCCTCCCAATGCATTGGTGTGCTGGAGAGTGTGAGGCTTGGTTTTTTCTTAATAATGAATGGGGTCTTTTTTATCCCTTTTTTGTCGGCGTAATTGCATGCCTCCACCCTAATTCACATTGTCTAATTTTTATGCGGGTAATGATAGTCTACAAGTGACTTTATCGAGTTATGATGTCAGAGCAGCAATTTTTTTATTCTCCTCCATCAATAACAAGATTGTGATAGTCTGGGATCAATTCCTGTTATCAAATCATTTTTTCCAAGTTCATTTTAGATTGAGTGGAGTGGTCATCGATTTAATTTTATGTGCAAGCAATTTTATTTAAATATTTCTTTATTGCAACACCCTAACACCATTGATGTGATTGAGCGAATCTAGAATTTATTACCTTGGACTCCTCACTCTATCAGTTGGATTTATTGGTGGAATGAAGCAATTTCCCGTACTACCTCTTTCATGTGGTATTTTGGAAAACAGATGGCACATATCAGAAAGTGTGCTCATTCGACTGTTACAAAGGAGAATCAATGAAATTTATGGTTGCTATAAAATGATCTGTATGATCGACAATTGCAAACAAGGGTTGTTGGTATTTGCCACTATCTTATAGTCTATGAATGATATGAAGCTAGGGGGGCTCAGATTCAGACTTGTCTATATTGGCTGAGGGTTGGTGATCGCCCATCCAAAGCATTTTTTAATTCTTTTCATTCCGGGCAGGCCAGGATTCTGATCAAGGCTATTCAAGTCTCTCATGGTAGGCTGACTTGTCTTCCTAATATTGCTTTAGCCTTTGTGGATTATTATAAGCTTATTTTTCAAGCCCAACAGGATTCTCTAGAAAGTCAAATGGCACTCCAACAATGTCTTGATGTTAATCCTGCTAAGTTGTCTTCTTATGACAAATTTTTTTGTGAGGCTCCTCTTTCACTTGATGAGCTTCATAATCTCTTATGACCATGTCAGATGACAAGTCTCCTAGTATTTATGGATTTCCATGTGAATTTTGTAAAACCACTTAGAAGTTTATTGGGCCTGATCTGTTAAATGTCTACAATGAAGCATTAGCCAATAATTCTTTGGGTAATATTTTCAGTCATGGAAACATTAAATTTATTTCTAAAGCAGGCAATCCTAAGCTTATCACCATTGGATGATTTTATACTCTACTTAATATCTCTTACAATATTTTGGCTAAAGCTTTAGCTCTTCGTATTTACAACATTCTCCTTGTGATTATTAGACCAGATAAAACGGGCTTCATTAAAGGGCGTTACATATTGGATAATCTTATTGCTATCTGGGAAGGTTTAGAATGGACTCGTATCTCTGTCCAAAAGCCCATTTTCCTTAAACTAGACTTTGAGAAAGATTATGATCATATTGAGTGACCTTTCATTATTGCCATGCTTCAAGCTCTCAGCTTTGGCCCCTTTTATCAAGGTTGTCAGTATGTTTTTTGCTAATACTTTGGCTTGTCTTACTATTGATGGACTTAGATCAGATGATTTTGGTTTATTTTGTTCTATTTGCCAGGGCTATCCTTTGGCCCCCTCACTTTACATCCTTGTTGTTGAAGCTTTTGGTTATATTCTTGCCAATCAAGCATCTAAGGGGTTTATCAAAGGTATTATTTTGCCTGATATGTCCACCCAACTTATTAATGGGTACTTTGCAAATGATTATTTTCTCACTATCAATGAGGATGAGGTTTTAGTTTCAATTACTTTGGTTTGTTTGGACATTTTTTGTAAGGCCTTGGGATCCAACATCAAATGGTTTAAGTCCCTTTGTTTCTGCATTGCTTCTTCTTCTATGTCTGCTGGGCTTAGATATTTTTCATGGCATTGGCTTCAAAGGAGTGAGTGTTTTAAGTTCTTAGGAATCCCCTTTGTTTTTGATAACTCACCCTCTAAACTATGGTAGTATGTCATTGATAGAATTGAAAAGAAGATTTCTTGTTGGGCCTCGCGTCCCCTCTCTCTTATCGACAAGTTTCAGGTTTGCATAAATATTCTTGCTACCACCCATGTTTATTACTCTTCTTGTTGGGCCCCCTCTAAGAATTATTATAATAAGTTGGCCACAATCCTTAGGGATTTTCTTTGGGCCAAGGGAAAGAATTTGCATGGTTTTCATCGAGTTGCTTGGGATATTTGCTGTACGCCTACTGATAAGGGTGGAATGGGTATCATTGACATTTACAGGCAAAGCATTTCTCTATGTGCTAAGTGGGTGGTTAAATCTATTTAAGGCCCTAAAGCTTGGAAGGTTTTGATTTTTCATTGTATTTATTTTGGGCTACCTTATGGGCGCAAATATTGGCCTCCATACTCTCATCATTACTTCTACTCCAGTTACGATTCAGGGTTCCTTTGTTGTTAAAAGTATTTGGTGAGCTTTTGAGGTGGTGAAACCTCATCTTCATTGGATTGGTGACAGTTTTTGTAATGGTCTTTCAAATAATTCTCAGAATATCTGGTGGTCTCCTATTCTATCTAACTCTTTAGTTCTTCTTGCTGATATGCTAGGGATTAAAGCTTTGAGGTTGTTTTGCAAGGGCATTTGCTAACTCTCAAGATTGGATTTCTTGGCCTGATCTCAAACGGAAATTTAATCTTCAAAATTTATATATTTCTTCTATTCTTAAGATTCAAGAGCTCATACTTGAGGTCATGCTTTATAAGCTCGGCCTTCAACCCCCAAGTTCCTGGTGGAGGGATTGGCGTTGGAATGTGGATACTCCTTTCAAGAACTACTCTTCTTCCTTGATTTATCAGCTACTTAGTCTTGTTTCCCCTAGTGTTGATAAACTTAATGAGAGATGGCAGACTCATTCTATCTCATATACTTGGATTGCTCGTCTGAACCATGTCTGGAAATCTAAACTTGAACCCAATATTACCTTTTTTCTTTGGTCTCTTATTTATCAAGGGCTTCCTATGAGAGAGAGACTTAGTAGGGTTCATCTTCCTAATACTAAGTGTCCAGCTTGTGGTCATTTTGAGACTTTTAAACATCTATTTTGGTTTTGCCCTTGTGCTCAGTCTGCTTGGTTCTAGATTAACTCATTGTTCAAACCCTTTCATCTTGAATTTTTCAGATGGCAGATGATCTTTTTTAGAGATAACAGTTGTTGGCCTGCTTATATTGCTGCTCTGTGGAATTTCTTCTATGTTATTATTTTGTTTCAAATTTTGAAACCTAGGAATGTTGTTGTCTATTCTAAAGATTCAATTTCTAGTCAGTTTTCCTTGCATGAAAATATTACAGTATTTTTTACTATTACTATTCAACTCCATTCGCAGGCTTCCAAGTTGACTCATGAATTGGTGTATTTGATAAATCTTGTCAGGTTTTGGTGCAAAGCTCTATGTACTATCAACATGGCTTCACCTAACCTCCTTCCGCCTTAAGGTCCCTTTGTTTCTTTTAGGCCTCGGCATAGCAGGTTGAGGGGGTGACATTTTCTAGCATCAGGTTGTTCTGTCAATGCCCACAGTAGGGATCGGTCTCCTCTTGAAATGGCTTCCTTTATTTAGTTATTCTATTTATTCACTCTTTTAGGGGTTGGTTTTGTTTCTGGTCTCAGGTCCCTACGATTTTGATTGTTTGGGTGGCCTTGCACCCCGAGCTGTGATTTTTCCAGCTCACTTTTTATTATAACCTCTATTATTTTTTTATTGAATATAATTGTTGGTTCCAATCAAATTAAATCATTTAAAATTTATTTTAAAAGTTTAATTAAAACATTTAAAAATTTTGAATATTTTAATTTTAATTTTAAATTAAATCATTTAAAAATTCATTTTAAAAGTTTCTCGTTTATTTTATTGACAACATTTATGTTTTAAAAGGTGGCACGATTTTCAAGGTAGACCAACAGACTCGTGACATGGTCAAGAGGCGAGTGTATTAGGGTAAAACAATCCCATGGAGTTATAAAAATCGTTGAAGGAAATTGAATTGTTCATTTAGCCATGTGCAACGTTTTGATTATTTTCTTCGCGCTTATTCATAAATTTGTAATTCCTCATGACGGTAATTTTTGTAGAAAATACGATGAAAGCCATGGGATGGATGAAAGCAAACGTTACAGGATGATGCTTGATCGTAATCCATGTTCGGTGGTAAAGTTGCATTGAATTAGTAATACCATTGAGAGTGGTTTTGCAAGATGTCTGGGAGATGATATTCGTCATTAAGAAAAAAATTTGAAAATCAGATTCCACCAAAGTTTTATATGGTGTTTTGGTTAATATTTTACTGGATGTCATGATGGAAATTAAGGTCATAAATAGTTTGTGCCAGGTAATTCACTTTAGTTGCGGTCGCTGATTTCTAACACTATTTCACAGAATTGAGAACCCATTTTTAGGGAAAGTTTTGTTAAATATGTCTAAGATGTGCATTTTAGGTGTCTTCATGGTGATTTTGGTGCGTCATCAAGTGTGTGATGGTTGTATCATTGAATTATCATGGACAGAATCAGTATTAATAACATTTTGGGTCATAATTTGTAGTAATTCAAAGGCTGCCCATCTACATTATAACATGATTTCAAAACTCATTCATTGGTCCATGCAATAAACTTTTGTTGTGAATTTGGCAAGATTAATTCGTTATATATATATATATATATAGATTTTCTGTTTGGCCTGAATTGGACCAGTGGTCAGTGGTTACAGCCCTGAAGTTGTAATGAAGTTTGAAGTAGCGAATATTGGAGTAAAATCCAATATATGTTATACAAGGAATTTAGTGAGGATGTCTTGTTGCACGGGCAAAATTTAAGAGAAATTAATACTAAAAAAATCACAAGAGCCGAACATTTTTTTTGATGAAAAGCTAAATTATATTAATAATAAAGTTTAACATGATAAAAAGTGGCGAGTGGCAATGATCACACCCCTGGAAGAAACAAGCCAACCCTAACCACGGGTTGGGAAACCACAAACCAGAGCTCACTACAAACTAGGCAACATCAATCAAACAGGCAGTGAAACTTGCATGCAATCAAAAAGTTTGTGGCTGCACGTCTACGTTGGAGTCCCATGGAATGGCCAAGGTATGCGGTAATCCATCTGTGTGTCCCTGATCCTCATGAACATTTGAATCTCCCCAGCCCTGTCCTTCGAGATCTATCAAGTTGGCAATTATGTGCACTTATATCCCCTGCATTCCAGGCACGATCATGTGTGCCACCATTAACTTCCACTAGCTCATTCCAGGCACCTCTGGGTGGAGAACATGATGGTGATTGAATTGGCTGTGCATTCCATCCATCATTGTAGGTAAAAATGTCATGTCCCCAACCTCCCTGTGCATGCACCAGACGTGGCAGTTGATGAGACCTCGAGCGAGAACAGGACATTTGATGTGCGTTGTTTGGAAAAACCCTGCTAACTGAGCAAGGTGCATTTTTCCAGTCATCCAAAAGTGCCTTCATGTGTGCCTGCTCAATGTCAAGTTTAGCCTGCTGATTGCAAATCTGGAACCATGTATCTTGAAACACCTCTATTTTGTCAGCTAGAGAAAATTCATCAGAAGGATTTTGATCTGAAAAACTATCATGTTTCTAGATTTCCACATGTGAAAAAGAAGACTGATTCGAAAGATGTGCCACACTTTGGACAAGGGAAGAACAAATTTAATCTTATCCCCTAACAGAGCTTGCTGCCATGTAAGGGATTCATCCTGGAATTGGGAAAAAAAAGACCATCCCCATTCCCAGGCACTCCTTGCTCTTGTGCAGAACCAGAAAATATGAGGAGAAGATTCATCCTCATTACAGAATGCACATTTAGGGTTTGCAACTCCCAAGTGCCTGAGTCTGTCTCCTAAGGGTAAACTTTGAAAGAGAAGGCTCCAAGCAAAAAAATATTGTTTTGGCTCAAGAAAAGAAGACCAAACTATCTGAAATCGAGCCTTCCAACCAGAAACCGCCACTGGATCTCCCCATTTATCATTAAGTCTAGGGACCATTGGCAACATTGGGGAGAGCCACTTGTAACCCAATTTAGCTAAGTAATTCAACAATGGTATATCCGAAAACCAGGACCAATCTTTCCACCATGGCCTCTGAGAGTGCTGCCCACACTTGTGCCACATGGAAAAGGGTATAATGTCAATTATTGAGTCATAAGTGAGCTTGTCACCAGTGCTCAACTGAAATTGTTGTTTAAAAAGTGGCCAAGGGATCCAATCCCTCAAGGTTTGAGAATAAAAATCAGAAACTGTAGATATACCTTTTTTTAAAAAAATTTGGGCATGAATCCACGAGACCTGAGCAAGAGGAGTTCCCTAAATGTTAATCACCGAAGACCACCAGATGTTTAAAGAATTGATGGACAGTCCTTTATGGCCTCTATTCCCTTTCCACTTAAGCCAAGGAGTGAATTGTTGCCATGATTTCCAAATACTTTTAATCACAAAAGAACCAGAGATTTTCACAAAGACTGGCATTACAATTAGGGAAGGGAGGTCAATTCCTCTCCAGGCTTGTTTGTTCAAAGGCAGCCCTGAAGAAATACAATGTCTGATGAGGATTTTCCAGGCCTCCGAGCCTTTAAGGGCTTGTATGATCCATTTGGCACAGAGAGTCGTGCCTTGTCTTTTACAGTCAACCATGCCCATTCCTCCTGAAGCTTTAGGTAAACAACACATATCCCAAGCAACCCGATGAAAACATTTCTTCTCGACTGAGTTTGCCCACAAAAAATTCCTCAATAGTATTTCAAGCTTAAGGTAGCATGCTTGTGAAGGGACCCAACAAGAAGAGTAATACACATGAGTAGAGGCAAGGACCTTAGAAAAAATCTAGAATTTTCCTGCCAGAGACATCTTCTTAGTAATCCAATACTCAAGCTTTTTCTCAAATTTTTGCAGAACATAGTTCCATAACTGAACAGGGGAACCATAAAAGGCAAAAGGGATCCCTAGAAATTTGAACACTTCTCCTGGCAAAATCCAATGCCATTGAAATTGTTCTAGCCAAGGAGGGAGCGGGGTAGGGGACTGTCGATAACAAGAAGTTTTTCTCCACTGAATACTAGAACCAGAGGCCTGACAAAAAACTTCCAAACATCTGAGTGCTTCCTTCACTGAGTGTTCCTCCTCTAAAAGAGTGAGAAAAGAGTCATCAGCAAAGTGACCATTGATGAGCTGACCTTGGTTATCAGGGAGAGAAATACCCTTAATTTGGCCCAAAGAAGCATGCCTAGCAAGCAAATATCCAAAGGCTTTAGCAGCAAGGATATACAGAGGAGCCAAGGGACAACCTTGCCGAACAGATCTAAATAAACCGATTGGCCTAGTTTGATGATTATTCAAAGATAAAACAGTCGAAGCATCCTGAAAAAGAATATTGATAGATTGAACAAACACAGGCCCAAACCCTAAATACTGTAACATGGAAAGAATGAAGTTCCATTCAATTCTATCATAGGCCTTTTCAAAATCAATTTTCAAGAAGAGGGCTTGTTGACCAGACCGCCTAGCCCATTCCATACCTTCCCAAACTGCAATGACATTATCCAAGATATATCTGCCTTTAATAAATCTTGTTTGCTCCGGCCTAATAATAAGAGGCAACAGGGGTCGGAGTTTCAGAGCCAGGGCTGTGGCAATAATCTTATAGCTGACATTGAGCAAGGTAATTGGCCTCCAATTTGTTATACATTCAGGATCCCCTTGTTTTGGAATGAACTTGATATTACCTCGGTTCAAAATTGCTCCAAGAGAGCCACTGTGCATGGCTTCAAGGTAGACTTTGTGTAAATCAGAACCAACAAAGTCCCAACATGCCTTGTAGAATTCACAAGGAAATCCATCCAAGCCTAGGGCCTTCTCATTGGCCATTTGAGTTAATGCTGAAGCAAGGTCATCAACAAACAAATACTTTTCACACTCCTCTCTTTGAGCTACAGAGAGTTTGTTAGGGACAACATCCATGCAAATCTTGAGAGCTTCATCCCTCTCTGGAGAAGAAGACTAAGCAGCAAAAACTTGAGTGTAATGCTTAACAAAAATGTCAACAATACTGGGTAGAGAGGTATGGCGAATACCATTGTCCACAATAGCTTTGAATTTAGTGGCATTGCGAGGAGGACGTAACTTTTGGAAGAATTCCTTAGAAACTTTGTCCCCAATTTTAAGCCAATGTAAGCGGGCCTTGATCTGAGCACCTTTAGCTTCATAGAGCTCTACCACCTTGAGCTCATGACAAACCTGAGCAGCATGCCCCTACAAAACAGGACAGAGAGGGTTGGCTTCAAGCCTACAAGAGGCTTTTGTCAGTTCAGTGCGTAAAGCAAGCAAAGAATATTTTCTAAACTGAGCAACTTTCTTGCCCAAACTGTGAAGAAGGGCTGTGGTTTGGGATATAGCATCATTCCACCACTCAATCCATCCTTCTTCACCAACAGGTCTGTCCCCCAAATTCCAGACTCTTCGAATATGACACATCATGGAAGAATGCTGAAGAAAGGATGTGTTAAGAAAAAACTGAGACTTAGTACCCTGAACAGGTACCACAGAAGATAAAACAGTGAACATAATTGGGGAATGATCAGACCCAATAGTACCAGCAATAACCTCCACAACTAGAGCATCACCATGCTTTCGATGAAAATAAAACTGGGTATGGTCTGACAACATAGCTCTATCTAAACGTTTGAGAATCCTTGCCCGCCCAACTTGAAAGTTATTCTAGGTAAACCAAAGGTGTTCATCAAAAGAAGCAGGAGAAATATAGGTAAGCTGAACATTCGAACATTCTCATTTGATGAGCAAGGATTTGCACAACACCCGGGTGAATTGTAAGTGTCATTACTTTGATCACTTATTCTCTTGAGTACTCACAACAATTTTGTATTACATGCGACTCAGGTGAGACTGGCATTGCCATCATAACGTGTCAGCTCATGTCGCTATGGTTTTGTTTGTTGGATATATCGAGTCTCTGAAACCATTCGCAAACATCACAACAAAATATAGATATGACATGGAATTGATAGAGGGAATAGGAGAGAATTCTTCGACAAAAGATAGATATGACATGGAATTGATAAAGGGAATAGGAGAGAATGCTTTTAAAAGTATAATAAAGAGATTTATACACAAAATATTATTTATTTTCTTCATGGTAAAGGTGTATAAAGGTGTATAAGGAAAATGAATTGGTTTTGAAAGCTATTGTGAAACCCATCATGGAACGGAATAACGGAACCAACAAATTTAAAATTGAAGGATTTACATTATAAAAGAATCATCAATATTTAAGAGGATGGTTGAAAGGTTTTCAGAGAAGCGAAAGAGAAGAATTGAAGAAGGATTTGTCAAAGGTTTTCTCTTAAGTTGTTTTTTAGAGAAGGCTTCATTTTAGAAGGACATAGGTATTATGGGAAAAATATTATTGTCAAATCTTATTTATGATATATTCATTTTATTACAGTGAAAAATATGCATGTGGATGGTGTTTTCACTTTATAATGATTGAATATATTGAATTATTTCTTTGAAGATTGCATCTAATTTAATTTGAATTGTGTTAATTGTGATTGAATTAAATTAGGTTTTATTTTTGAAATATTTTTGTTTGTAGTTTTCGGATGGAGTTCTAAATGTAACCTGCATTTCATTTTTGTTTCATTTTTCTTATTTTCCTAACCCTCAACTTTTTTATTTTATTTTATTTCATTCATGAAAAAATCAAAACCCTAAGTGTTAATATAAAGTTTTCAACTTTATCTTAGGGTAAATGTTTATTTCATTTTATCAAACTCTCGTCATTGCACAAATAAACATTAGAATTTCAATTAATTAAATTTTCAAATAATAATTATTAAATTTCAAACATTAATTATTTGGATAAATTTAATTAAAATATTTTTCTAAGGTTAAATTAAATATTTGCACTTTATAAAGTTGATTATTGGCAATATTTAATTATTAATCTTACATTTGGAGAATAAATTTCATGAACAATAGCATTTCACAGTATAAATCAAATATCAAATCATAGGCCCCTTGTTAACAATAACTTGCACCTCTGAGACATTACATCAATATTTTCACATTTTACAAGCATACAAGCACATTTTAAAACATTAATCAACCAAAACCTTAGAGAAACTAATTATTTCTTTGCAAGATAGGATGGCTTAACAGGATCCTAATTGTGAACGTATTTTCATAATTGGGCGAAAATATCACTCAACAAATGACTTGTTGGAGAGAGGATTAAATTCAAGTTGGTGAACGTGGAGAAAGGTCTTAAAATATCTAAAGAGAAGAGATATATGAAGACTGCCTATGGTGAAAAAAGTATCCATGGTTGAAGAGTTAAGAACACCTATGATAAACGAGAGTCTGAGTTGAAGACTAAAGACTACCTAAATATTAAAGGAGAGCACATATACATCTAAATTGTGTGAGGAAAATCTGCCTATGAAATTTGAGAAGGAGAAGCCTGAGTTGGAGAGACCTTCCTAGTGGGAAGACTTCAAGAAAATTCCACTAACCAAAGCACCTAGACCAATGGATGGATATTAGAATACCACACCTATAAAAACAATGATTATTTTCATCTAAAAGACATCCTTAGTGTGCTTTGAACCTACACCTTTGTGTGCAAGAGTTTTATGTGTAATTTGTTAATTATCAAGACAAGAGTTAAAGACATGTTCATAATCCCCATTGTCCCATAGAAAATCTTTATGCTTTTTCTTACAAAGAGGATTCACTTTTGGCATGGGAATTTTTGGTGTCCTGTTTCAAAAAAAAATTATTGGAACCAACAATTATATATTTTCAAATTTTCAAATTCAAAAAGAAAAAATGATATATTTTCTTTTGCTCTTAATATCGTCAATTAAGGGGGAAATTTTCTACATAACTAAGTAATGCCATTTTGAATCTACTTTGGTGTAATATTGGAATTCACAATATTTTTGAAACAAAAATGCATACACTCACCACACTCATATGTAGAATAATAGAAAATCAAAGTAAATTTAACAAATAAATTATATAGATAGGGAAAGATAAAAACCATAAGGCATGGATGCCCATACCTATGGGCACCCCATACCTATTTATGTAATTCATAAATAGCTTTAATGGTTCAGTCTTTTGGGGGTATTTATAGTGATACTTAATTTTGAATTAATTACTCACCTCAAGTCAATGTAAGCTAACCTGAAGGTTAATTACAATATATTAAATGTATTACACCCTTAAATTGAGGTTAATTTATTGCTAACTTAACCAATATCGCTAAGGGTAAATATATTAAAATTACCCATAAGCTTACAAAAAGATGCTTGTAGGATTACATAAATGGTTCCCATAGGATTTACATATAATATACCCATAGGCTTACATCAAGAGGATCCATAATCACTCCATCATTGTAAACCTTGGTCTAATAAGTTTAGATTACAAATATTTCAACAAACAAGAGATGCAATCTAAATATAAACAGATGTAATCTAAAAATTATCATTAAACATCTTGATCATTTCATTATAAGTAATAGATGGCTTAGCACTACATTAGATATTTGAGTTTTTAATTATATATTAGACAATATCATATTATTGGTACTCTAGACAATGCCTGATATAGAAATTAAACCCAAAATGAAGTTGAGTTCTTTATTCATGATATGCAATATATAGGAAAATACAAACTACAATTGTGAGAGCATTAAAACAACCTGTAACAGAGTGCCAAACAGGGATAACGCTTGATCATAAACATGATGCACACAAATAAGAATTGTTAGAAAAACAAATGCAATCTAACAGTTCTAACAACAGCCTAAATAAGGAAATACAATCTCACATGAGGTATACTATACCTTCATGTATTACAACCATGCAATGACAAAATAAAAATATGCAATACAATAATAGAACTTAGGCTAAAACGGATTAGCCTAAGTATCCTTATACTCCTCACAACCATAGAAGCATTGGATCCCAATGATCTTGGCAAATATGGAAGATCACGAGCCATATGATGGTGAGAGATCTAGCGTGCATGTTCTGGAAGTTTACTACAACGGGCGACAAGGTAGGAAGTTATCAAACCTTATCGATTTTGATGAGTCGTCATGTTGAAAAATATATCTGTATCAAGCAAAAGCTAAAATTCAAGTACCACATCTTCTAGATGGATGATGATAGGTGCAATCTCCAAAGTTGAGTCCTAATATGGTTTTAAAAGATCCACATTGACAACATCATGGATGCCAATATGGGGAGGAAGGTCCAAATAGAATGCTTTCTCAAAGATCTACTGAATTATGGTGTATGGTCCATAGCGGAGAGGCTTGAGATTGCTATGTGCATTCTCTAAAAAGCATCATTTGTCCAAGTGAAGCTAAAATCTATCACCAACCTAAAATGTATGAGGAGCACGATGCTTGTCCATAGCTTTCTTCTACTATTGCTAAATTCTTTGTAGGATCTATGTCACCTTAGCCTAAAGGCTCTACAAATATTTTATGAAAGAGGTTACCTTATCTTGCTCCTTCTCCATGTGTGTAGTGGTGGGAGATGGCACGGTAAGAGGTGATTCATAAGGTGCAAGTGGCTAAAATCTGAGATAAACCTCAAAAGGTGAATGTGATGTAGAGTTGTGAACCGCTCTATTATATGCAGTTCAATGTGATTGAGGTTCATATCCCACTTAGCCGATGAGGTGTGGTGATAGATCCTCAAACTCTATATTAGTGTGTGATTTACAACTTTAGTCTACCCATATGACTGAGGGTGGAAAGTCGAGGAAAAATTAATGGAAACTCCAAAAATTTTCCACAAGGATATCCAAAAATGTCCCACAAAACATGGATCTTTGTCAGAAATAATGCTAGTGGTAAGACCAAAGGATCGTCATACTATCTCAAAGAATAATTGTGCCAAATCAGGTGTTGTACTAGTCTTCCTGCATGGAATGAATTTGGCCATCTTATTGAATCGTTCCACAATCACAAAAACACTATCATGTTGCCTCACTATCAAGGGAAATCCACTCACCAAGTCCATGGATATGCTCTCTGCAAGGACATGAAGGAATGGGTAAAGGAATACTCAAGCTCAACTTCCTATTTGCTGATTTGGAGCGACAACATATGGCACATTATCTCAAGAATTGCAGGACATCTCTCTGCATATGAGGCCAATAGAAGAACTGTTGTAAGTGGTGGAGTGTTTTTAGTTTTCCAAAGTGACCCCCATAAAGATTTGAGTGAGCTTATTTTATGAGATAAACCCTATGCTCTTGTGGTACGAAAAGTTTGTCTACTTTGTACAAAAGTCCATCCTTCATATGATAGTCCTGGAAAGGAGTGAGTCTGGAATATGAAGGGTGTACAAGATGATGTTGAACCTTGCTGAAATCTGAATCAAGAGCATAAATAGGTGGCCAAGTCTAAAATCCAATATGGGAGGTAGTCACAATTATTGTCAAAGCTTGAGCCATGGGTGGACGGGTCAAAAAATTAGCCATTGTATTATTTATTCCTTTCTTGTACTTGATGACCAAGTGGAACTGCTGCAAGTAAGTGGCCAACTTCAAGTGTCTAGCTTCTTCAAACTTGGTTTGTGACTGAAGAAACTTGAGAGGCATGTGATCTGTGTGGACAATTATTTCTTTCCCAAGAAGATAATGTCTCCAATATTTTGTCTTGGACCAATGCATACAACTCTTTGTCATATGTGGAGTAGTTTCTTTTGATAGTTGAGAATATCTCGAAATGGTATGCCATGGGATACCTATTTTTCTTTAAAACTGCTCCCATTACAAACTGTGATGTATATGTCTCTATCTCAAATGGATGAGATTGTTTGGGAAGGACAAGAACAAGGGCAGTGCAGAGTTTGTGTTTCAAAGTCTCAAAGGCTTGGTCATGTTCCTTGATCCAATGAAATCTAACTTTGGCCTTCGTGAGATGGTGCATGGGATAGGCAATGGTAGAGTAGCCAGGTATGAACTTACAATAGAAATTTACAAGTCCAAGGAAACTCCTAATATTAGTGATAGAGGATGGAGTTGGCCAATTTTGAAGTGCTTCTATCTTTGTAGGATCTACATAGATTTCTTGTTGATTTATTATGAAGCCAAGATAGGAGATTGAATTTTGAGCAAATGAACACTTAGGAAGATTAGAAAAATGTTGGTTCTTCTCAAGAGTGTTTAGAAAATGATCTAGGTGTTGCAATTATACCTTCCAAGTAGTAGAATATACAAGGATATCATACAAGTATATGATCACAAAGTTGTTTAGGTTATCCCTAAACACTTTATTCATCAACTCATGAAGCTTGTAGGTGTATTTGTAAGACCAAAGGGCATCACCAACCACTCAAAGAGCCCAAATTTAGTCTTAAATGTTGTTTTCCAAGTTTCTTCTGCTTGAACCCTTACTTGATGGTAACCACTCTTAATATCAATTTTAGAGAAAAATTTTACCCCTTGAAGTTGATCTAGCAAGTCATCAATGCGAGGGAGAGGATATCTATTTTTTATTGTTATTTTTTCAATGCACGAAAATAAATATAAAGTCTCCATGAGCCATCCTTCTTTAGCACCAAAAGAACAGGGGAAGCATAAGGAGAAGTGCTAGGATTAATGAATCCTTTTGCCAACAATTCCTCAATTTGGTGTTTGATTTCATCCATTTGTAACACTGATTTTTTGTACATGAGTGCATTTGGAAGTGATACACCTGGTATGATTTCGATGCTATGATTAATATCTCTCTCTGATGGTAGAGTGGTAGGTTCGTTAAACATAATCTGATGTGACTGTAGAATATTTTGAAGTGAAGCATTATTTGTGTGGAACTCATAATTTTGTGGTTGATCTTATTTTTGTGTGGGTCTTATGAATATGAGTGCCAACTCTTGTGCTTGATCTACTGCTTTGTGAGCTTTCCTACAACTTAGCACTAGATTATATGTATCCTTAGAGCATTCCACCAGATATTTTTTGTTATCTAATTCCAATGCATAGATGTTATTTTTAGCATGGTATACGATGTTCCTATTATCTTGATTGAGTTTACCCAACAACATTCCACAACAATCCATATCTGTGACATCACACCTAACCTTATCCATAAATTTATCACCAAAGACAAAAGACACGGTGCAAGTGTGTGTGATGTCTGAAGTAGATTTAACATGCTTCCACCCAAGTGCATAGGGTTGAGAATGTAGTTTGGTGGAGAGCTTCAACTTCTTTACAACAAATCTTGCAATCAATTTTTTTTATGAGTTGTTGTCTATGATACAATCAACATAAACATTGTGTTTCAGGTGGGCTTTAGTGACAAACAAATGTTCATGACCCCTATGAGTAGAAACATTTGTCATAAGTGTAACCTTATTGAGTTTTCCCTTCAAAGCAGGGTATTCTTCCTCTCTCCTTGTAGCCACAATGGAGCCATCTTGTGTGCCCTCATTTGACTTTACAAAAAGAGATTTCTTCCTCATTATTCCAAGTACAAAATAATTATCTTTGGTATGACCATTCTTTTTACAATAAGTACAATATAATGTAGAAGAAGAAATAATTTTAGTTCTAGAAGAGAAAGAATGGGATTTATATGAATGAGGAGTAGAAGAATTATGGAAAGAGAAATTCTTCACCTTTGGTTGGTGCTGATTTGAACCTATGGACAAGCTTTCCTATGACTGACGTGCCTTGTAAGAACCACCAACTTTCTCTTTCACCAAGATGGCATGCTTGAATACCGATGATAATGAGACAAATGAAATGAATTTCATCTCTCTCATTATAGGATCATGCAATCCACCTACAAATTCTTTAGTAAGCTCTTCATCTGAAGAAGTGATTCTAGAAAGAACTCTAAGCTTATTGAACTAAAAAATATTATCAAAAACTGGCATATTAAAACCTTGCTTTAACCTATACCATTTGATCCTTAGATCTGCCTGGTAGTTATGTGGAAAAAATGTTTCTTTCAAAAGTACCACTAATTCTTTTGATTTTTTAACCTTAGTTGTGCCATCAGAAACCAACATTTGTGCTAAACCTATAAGTCTTACCCTTGCCAAAGGTAATTGGTCTTCTGGTTGGAGCTCAGTATATGAGAACCAAGTCTCCATATCCAAGATCCAAGTAGATAATATATCAATATTGCGGTATCCATCATAAGGTTTCACATCACATTTGATTTTTTTGGTAAATTTATTGTTGTAGATTTTGACATCCTATGGAGAGGTAGCTACAGTAATATCTTTTACTCTATCCATTAAGTCGCCAACAACAGTGGCAATGTTCGCTACTTGTTGTGTAATATCATTTATCATTTATTTTCTAGTGTATGTCAGTATATTAGGGGTTTCAAAAATAATTCAAACACAATTGCCTTCTTCCAAAATTTTGCAATTTAGGATGAGTTTAAGCGCAAAAAATCAACTTCTTTCTCTAATTTTAAAAAAAAATTGCACTTTTAAAAAATCACAAATTGTTCCCCTAAAGCAAAATACTTTGACCAATTTAGTCAAAAATAATAATCTTTTGCAAAAATATTTGTATAAAATGCAAAAAAAAAATAAAAATCACCTCCAATTTCTCCAATTGTAGCAAAAAAATTGGGTACTAGCAGTCAACTCCAAGTTGTAGACTGCAGTTAAATCTGGGTGGTCAATTACCCAAGTGTGCGATAGTCTACAGTCAACAGCAAAGTTAGCATGGGTCAACGATTAAGTCAACAAAATATGGGTCAATAATTCAGTCAACAAAATCCGGTGGTCAACTCAGCTCAATGGTCCATGAAAATCACAAACTGGTAATGTCCTAGTCAATGCACCTCCAACTGGAGCATGTGCATGGGGGATTGGAGCAGAGTTTCCAACAATGCTAGATACTATACCATCTAAGTGTGCAGCTGATAAAGCCCACTTGATCCCCTGTGGGATCAATATGGGATTATAACACCCAAGAAAATGAATGTATTCACTCGAACATCATCGGTTCGCATGCACGATGGTGCCGAAAAGATTTTATCGGTGAAAAAAATTAAAAACCCAATGTGCAACCTTGGTAGAATGAAATATTTTTTCTCACCAATTATTTTATCCTACCGAAAGAGAGTTCTTGACATCAAAAACTGAATTCAAGGTTTACTGCATTTTTTTCAGGGAGCTCAAACTGATTGACAGCATTGCCAGAGTTGAGAATCCTGCATCTTATCAAAGTTTTCATCACCAAAAATGGTGGTTGGTACCAAAAATCTTACAGTGTCACCTTCAGGTGGAGGATATTATTGGGGGTATCACACGCATCGTCGGGAATGAAGAATATCATCGACTAGCGATGACGATACCAAAAATTTGATGGGCACCAAGATTGCTCTACGTAGGATGCGATAAAAATTGGTTGGCTTGGTTATCTTCGAGGAGTAGAAATTATTTTTCCCTTGCATGAACGTATTCTCCACGTGGTTAAATGAAGCAAAAATTGGTGGTGAAACCTTTGCGGGACTGAAATAATTTGAATTGCACATCGTACATCTCCTTTCCTCCTTAATAACTGACGACATCCAAAAGTGCTACAAAACCTTATTAGGTGCAAAAATAATTGTTGTCGTCTACATAGTGGTTAAAAAAAATGTGATTGAATATTTGACTTCCACCAGAACAGTTTCACGTTCGTGACAATACCATAGCGTAACAGGAATTTAGCTCCAAGATGATCTAAAAATAGCTTTGCTTCTATTATTTGCCTGTGTCTTCCTCCACGTGGCCTGATCCACATGTGATTTTTTCCAACAAATGCTATGTTTTATCAGTATTTGCTTGTATTGTTGGGAGGAGGATTATTTTACCACCAGGAATGATATCTGGCGTTGGGAGCGATGCACGACCACCTTAGGAAGACGTTTCCCATGGAAGATACAATATTGTGACAACACTGGTTTTCATCGACCTGCCCACCCACGATCTGAAGAAGAGATAGCTTACAATATGGATTTTTAATAACTCAGATGACTTTACACTTCAATTTTCGAATGTCTTGCACACTGGAAAATGCCAAGGATGGGTGTTAGAATTTTATTCCTTCTTTTTGTGAATTCATGTTCTCAAAAGAACACATTGATCGGTGATAAAAATCATAATTAAACCTTAATATAACTTAAGGTTCCACTTCGATACAAAATATTTTTGCACCAAAAAACTCTCAAAACTAGCCTACTGATCTGCTACGAGCCAGATTTGAGCAGCTAAAACCGTAAATTTTTTCTTGCAATCGAGGCTAAGGAGGTAACCCGTTCGGGTTAATCCTTTGACATTTTTGTCAATAAAAGTGTGCAGGGGAATTGTCTACCTAAGCTTCGCCAAAAAAATGATGTGACTGGAAATGAAGCCAATTCCACGTAATCGTCAATAGGATCCTATCTCCTTGTCTCTAAATACCAATGATATAGAAATGGAACCCAAAGTGAAGTTGAGTTCTTTATTCATGATATGCACTATATAGGGAAATACAAACTACAATTGTGAGAGCATTAAAAAAACCTGTAACAGAGTGCTAAACAGGGATAACGCTCAATCACAAACATAGTGCACACAACTAAGAACTGTTAGAAAAACAAATGCAATCTAACAGTTCTAACAACAGCCTAAAACAAGGAAATGCAATCTTACATGAGGTATACTATACCTTCACGTATTACAACAATGCATGCACAAAATAAAAATATGCAATACAATAATAAAACTTAGGCTAAAACGGATAAGCCTAAGTATCCTCAATAATGCCTTCTCAAAGACCTAAGTATTCACCTATTGGAATCAAAATAAAATGGCTGGAATAAAAATATATATAGGAAAATATTGCAAAATCATGGCAAACTTCGATGCTAAACAAAACTACAAAAATTTATGATTTGAGATCCAAATTGACGTATACCAAGTAAAACTTGAAATGATGGAATGCCCAAATTTATAGTCTTTTTTAGCATAATAAGAAGCAAAATAAAAATGATATTGCTATTCTTCAAGACTATAATGAAAGAGAGGGACTTATCAAAGGGGCAAAGAGATGATGAAAAGCTTCTCCAAAGCTAATGGAAGAAAACTCAAGAAGGTGTTTTTTGAAGGTAAAATTTCAACGTTTTAGGGGTCATGGAGGAATATAGAACACAAAGTTCTTTCATGATATTATCTTAGCTCGAAGGGATAAAAACAAAAATCTTATGGTTTTAATATTAAATTATCAATATGTGACAAATATTAGAGTACATATTACATTATTGGGTACATGTCAACGTACCACCTTAGGTACATAACTAGAGAAGGAGTTTACTTTAGAGTAAAGTTAAGTAGTTACTTCAAGGAATGTAATAAATGCACAAGTTTATATGTGCAATGATGTAAGTGTATAAGGAGTCAACTTGTACATAAGCCATAGGAAAGGTAGATGAAGAGTCATAGTAGAGTAAGGGCCAAGGAACTTATCTTCCTATATATAAGCCTTATAGTGAGTGAAACTTGTGTGGTAGAGGATATAGTGTGTGTGGTAGAGAATATAGTGTGCATAGTATAGATTGGTAGTGAAGTACAATATAGCTCCTTAAGAACAGTTTGTGGAGTGTTCATGTCATCCATTATACTGTATTGTACTATTTTGTGAGGTTTCATTAATGGTATATTTTTGAGTTATTACAAAATTTTATATTATAGTTTTTCTATATATTATAGTGTCATTATCATATAGATATCTTAGATTACTTTTCTTACATCTTGTGGTTGAATTTCCTATATCATATACTTATCAAAAGCTAACAGTGGTATCATATCACACAGTAGATCAATAGGAATTAAGGAGAGCCACAAGTGAGATTGAGAGGAATCCAAAAATCTCATTTTCAAAATTTTTGAGATTGCATTTGGCTAGAGTCTTTCTATAGAGTTACAAACAAAATCATGAATACTAGGACTCAGTGTTGATTCTACTAGATTGATAAATCAACTAGTGAATATTGATTATCTCTAGATTTAAAATTTCTTCCATTACAATCCTAATACTTTGTTGTGGGAAAAGGATATTCAAATAAAGTTGGTAAGCTTCCTACAAAGAGTTAGGAATATTATCTTCTTTAGAATCAATCCAGCACTAGAAGCAACAAACAGAATATTGAAGATTTAGGGGCTTGTAGAAAAGGTCCCATTGCTAGAGATTGCAGACCCGTAGAGAGCAGAAGAAGAAAAGGCCATAGAAGCCTTGTTGTAGATTCAAGAATGAAGAGACTCCATAAAAGAGTTTCAATGAAGATAGGAGATTGGTGATATCTATTGAATATTGAAGACTTCACCTTGAAGGAGTAGAATAACTCATCCTGAGAAGCTGAAGAATCCCATAGAATATCCCATTGAAGAACTTCTAAATTTGGAAGCTTTAAGATAAGAGAAGGACTAGCAAAGGTCCAGTTCCAAATACCAGTGGTAGTAGATTTCAGAGATCCAAGAGGGAGATCTCATTGTCAACACTTCCATAGCAAAAGGTTGAATGAAAGGTCTCATTTGGAAGACTAGAGAAGCTACGATAGTGAAGACCCTAGAGAAGAGGTCTCAAGGAGAAGCAAGGAAAATTATTGGAGAGCCTTGAAGCAGAAGGCCATTGAAGAAGTTTCTAGTAGAACTCATTGGAGAAATTTACCACCAAAGAGAAGTTCCTGATAAAGGAATATTTTGGGGCAATTTTTGTTATCCGATAACAAGCCCAAACGGAGATAGATTTGGCAAGAAGCTTGTCAAATTCTGGAGGATATTGATGAAGACCTCAAGACTTTCATATTCTTGAGAAGGCATGGATTGAAGTTAGAATTTGACAAAGAGGAAGAAGGAGAAAGGAGATTGTAGAAACTACCAAACCTGAGAGGTTTGAAACCATTGAAGGCTTAAAGGCTCATTCATAGAAAGGAGATATGTTAGTTTCTACAATAAAAAATTGAAGTGTTCTTGAAGGAAAATCTCAGCTATGATTTGGAGGAAATCCCTGCCAAATTTTTTAGATTCAAGGACAGTATTTTAGTGGAGATATTGGCTTCTTTGTAATATAAAATTTTTATATTTTAGTACAACAAGAAAGTAGCAATTTGGGCAACAAGTTAGAGGGTTTAAAATCTACAAATAGATGAGTTAGAGAATTGTTTTGGATAGTCAAAAAGAGCTACAATTTCATCCAATAAAATGCAGCAATAAGATAAATCTAATCACCTTGTAATCCTTTATCTATAGATATAATTAAGGTAAGAAACCTGGGTGCAATAAGGTTCATTAGTTAAACTTTAATTATTTGGTTCATTATCAAGTTCCATTAGGCACCATATTAAGGTTTAAAAATTGCAAAGAGAAGGTTGCATATTAAAATCTTCAAGGGAGTGTAGAAGATAATTTCTTATACAGGTTAATACCTTCACATTAAAATAGGAGTTAGATAGTTTTTAACATAAATAAAAATATCATCTTCCTATTATCTAGAAGACATTACTCTTAAGTGAGAGTTGCAGAGATTATAGTGCATTTGAGAGTTATTATTAGTACATCTTATGAGTTACTTTGAAGGAGAAATAAGGTAAGATTAC
This sequence comes from Wollemia nobilis, assembly GCA_028583015.1. Classification (NCBI taxonomy): domain Eukaryota; kingdom Viridiplantae; phylum Streptophyta; class Pinopsida; order Araucariales; family Araucariaceae; genus Wollemia; species Wollemia nobilis. The sequence continues at coordinate 2,030,691 of JAQPPZ010001533.1, read as the reverse complement.
TATTGCACTATTCTAGCTATTCTTAAGTGCATTAAGCTAAAGTTATCATTAGTGCATTATATTGATTACCCTTAAGATTTTAAAGTGCATTAAGAGTTTATCAATAAGGAATTTTTAGTGCACAAAATAGGGTAAGAGTGAAGTGTCTAGAGATACTATTGAGCATGCAAAACCTGTAACATTTTATGGCAAGGAGAAGCCACCAAAATAGGAATAGAACCTCCATAGATTGGAGAAGAGAATCGCCTTATCAAAGAAGCAAGAAAGCTTCAAAAGAGACCATAAAAGTCTTAATTCATTGGTGCATTTCAAGGTGGATTCATCTATATCATTGTGTAGACACCAAAACAACACCAATCTGATTATGTGACAACAAGCACTGATCGCACTAACACACACAGCCCCCAGGGCAGCCCTCAGAGGTTAAACAGTGGTCTAACCACTCACACAGTAGTTTTGCAAGTCAAAAATCAATTTGGCACCTTTTAGACACTTTATTTCTTATTCGTCCCACCTAGGGACGAGTGCAGATTTGTACTCGTCCTACCCAGGGACGAGTGCGGATTGATACTTATCTCACCTAGAGACGATTACCAGCGCTCGCTTCGGGGTGGGACGAACGCCAGGTTTGACCGACAAAAAGTCAGATCTCGGCGTATGACAACTCAGAACTACCACTTAACTTTTTCTGCATGACATAGGAGTGCAAGTGAGTTCTTTTGACAACACATATCTGCCAATTGACTTTCCCTTCACTGCATGGGAATGAGAGTAAGCTTTTTAAGACAACTCATATTTGCCACTTAGCTATCCCTTCATTGCATGGGAGTGCAAGTGAGCTTTTCTAAAACACACAAAGACATGCACAGAGGCAGTTAAGAAGCCCTTGATCAAGAAGAAGTCTTCTCTTCACACAAAAAGCATTCATGCAAAGAAACACTTTTGCATGTTAATTCAAAGAGACCCCTTGGGTCTATAAAATGGTGAGTTTCCTCACCCAAAAGAGATACAGAGAAGGAGCATTTTGAGTGACGAAGTGCTGCTAATTCACTTACTTGCGATTTGTGCTTTTGACATCTATAATCTCTTAATCGAAAGAGAGGTTATTGGGTGACTTTTGAAGGCACGAATCAAGAACCAACATCAATTTTTCTGACCACAATATTCTACCAATTTTCTAACAACACATCACATCAGGTTTCGGACCCATCCCAAGCGGATTGGTGTCGAAACAAAGTTTCACCCGTGGGTGGTTTGCCTTCGGGCACCCCCCCACTTTATTTCTTTTATAGTATTTAGCTAGTTTCATGTTTATGCTTTTGTCAAGTTTTCATTTCATTTAGATTCATTTTAACCATCGTTAGATTCATCTTTTATTTTTCATACACAGGTGCTACTGATTCTTTGTTTGTTTCTTTGAACGCAGATTTGCAGCATTTGAGGAACAGCGAGGAATCTACCTTTACCAAAGCAAGCGACGACGACGTTTTGGTTTGCCCATCTTATATGTGGGCACGCAAAAGAAGGAATTCTGAAACAAGTTGTAAAAGAGCAACATTTAACGCTCCTATCCCCTAAAAAGGAAGGAGATGCATTGTAACACGAATTTGCAAAGCATATCAATAAAAGGGCCGATTTTTATATTGCTTTAATATCTTGTGTTCATGTTCTTTCTTTTTACGCATTTTCCAATAACATAGGGTCTAAGCGTTATTTTAGTTTCATTTACAGTGCATTTTTAGTTTATCCTTTTTGTTTTCGGAATCTCGTGCTTTCAATGGAGATCACGGTGGGACCTCTGTCCTCTGTTTTTTTTTAGGTTAAATTACTGATCTAAAATTGCTTGTTTTTTTACAGGTACCTATTTTTTTAACATCGGACTGTTATTCGTCTCTGCAAGTGATGATTACAGAATTGGTATTCGTTTCACCCCAGGACGAATAAACTATTCATTTCACCCTAAGACGATTACGGTTCTGTTATTCGCCTCACCCAGGGACGAGTATAGATCTGTGCATTTTTCAGAGCAAATCAGAAACATCCTGTTAGGCAGAGAAGAGGTAGGGGTTTTTAAAGCTTCTGTCAAATTTTTGTTTTTCTATTTTTTGGTTTTCGGTTTTGTATGGCTTAGGGAAAGATTTCTTTTTCGTTTGCATGTTTCAATTTTTGCAAAATTAAAACGAACCCCACACATCACGTGGTATTTTAAACCAAGGCGTTGGTCGTAAAACCCCAACCCTTAAGCAAGACCAAAGGTGGATTCCATTATCACTTTGGCTTGAGATATTGCATCCATTACCTCGATCGCGACTGTTGCTAGACGTAAATCCTGACAAAAGCTAACCGAGTGTAGCTTGGGATGATTCCCAGCACGCGAGGATAAGTCTTCTATGGTAGGTGTCATAAATAGAGAGATTCCCCTTTCGTACCGCCTATGTTCCACGTATCATCTGCTCTCACGTACCTATAGTCTCCCTCACGTAAGGGCGGGTATATAGAGAGGTTGGTATATCGGTCCGGCAATGGTATATTGAAGGGGCAACCATTTTGGGAGTCATAAGAGCCTTCATAATTGCATTTAAATGTTTCACAAAAAATTTCAAAAACAAAACAAACAACAAAACACACTAAACCAGATTTAGGGCACACTATTAATCTTTAAAAGAGATAATCATTGCTTGTGTGTGTATGCTATTTTCTGTTTAGACAAAAAAAAAATCATAAAAAGAATTTTTGCATTTTTAGGTTAGCATTACCATGGTGAATACTCGTAGCCAAGCCCAATCACGGCAGAAGCTGCAGAAAATGCACCAATAGAGACAAATCGTCTCCGATATAGCCTTGAAGACTTGGCCATCTCGCCTCAATGGCAGGGTACACCAGTTAGTTCACACCATGCAGAACATGGCTCTAGATGCCCCTCCTTGAGGGGCACTCCAACCCATACAGTCATAGAACATGGCTCTAGAGGCACCTCCTTGAGGGGCTCTCCAAGTCATGCCATCAATAGACGAGAATTTAGAAACCCCTCCCTAAGGGGAACTCATGAGCAACAAGTCTTTTCAAGAAAATAACCTATATGTACCACTTGGTCTAAGCACGAGGCCTCCTTTGGAAGTTCATTTTGGGTGGCCTAGTGATGAAGCATTGTGTACTGCTATGGAACAACAAAGGGTCCAAAAGGAAGAACCATATGATTTTGTGGTTCCTAATTTACCCTCGATTAATGTCGAACATAGTAGGCCATATCCAGAACATCAGGTTGTCCCGACAGGGCAAGACAATTTTGCCTACACTTTTTATGCATATCATAGAGAGAGTGAGGAGGATCACTACATTCCTCAAGAACAGTATCCAGTCATGGAAACGATGCACGTCTGCACCTGCTTTATATCCAGATCGCTCATTGAGACCAGAGTTTCAAGTAAATGCGGCCAACCTCGATAGAGGGAAGCAACATATAGGGGTCTCGGAGCACCATGATCGAAATAGCTATGTAGGAGAGACATCTAGACCTATTAAACAAGAGACGACAGAACAAAATGATTTGGCATTTGCACAACTAGCCACCCACCAAGCACAAATCACGCGGCTTAGGCAAGAACAACAGGAATTAGAACATTTGTGTCGCCTTGATCAAGAGCACATTCAGCGTCAGACAGCTGAATTGCTTCACAACCATGCGCCTGAGAAGGCCCCAGTCCCTCACGCACAACAATCTAAGATGTATGTGAGGCACAACCCCTTAGTGCGAGACAGTCTCCACGACTTCAGCAAGCCTTGCCTCCAAGACCTCTTAGACCTAAGCAGGAGGCCATTCCCCGCAACCATGATGGGCATCCTCTGCGGGCACCCGTCCATGTTTACAGGCCTAGGCCAAACACTCCTCAAGAAGATTATGAGATTATGACCAAGAAGAAGAGCGATTTGAAACGCCCTATCAAGGCAGAAGGGATGCTACCCATTTATCCATTCAAAGGCCTCAAGTTCCCCACAACCCACAGTGGGAAAAAACCAAGGAGGAGGAGATTACGTCCTCTGATGCATACAAAGTGTTGTTAGAACGCTTAAAGACTATGGAACTCAAGACTGTTGGGCCCCAAAAGCCTACCTTACGCCAACTCCATATTCATCCGATGCATCTGTCAGTGCCAACACCTCCATACCTCGAACATTTCAAGTTGCCCCAGTTGGCACTCTTTAAAGGGGATGAGGATGCTCAAGAGCATGTGACACGATTTTTGAGCCAATGCTTTGGTATACAAGACAATGATGCATTGCTATTGATAACATTCATAACCACATTCGTAGGGTCTGCCTCAGATTGGTTTACCCATCTACCAAAGCATAGCATCTACAACTTGGATCAACTAGTGGACGCGTTCCTAGAACGTTTTTCTTTCAATACAAAGAAAAAGGCGTCGCTCAGTGATCTAGCTAGCCTCAAATAGTATGAGGAGGAGTCTATGGTAGCATATGGGAATCGGTGGAGGACGGTGCTTTCAAAGTTGTCCTACCTCCCTCCTATGTCCGACCTAACTCAAATGTTCGCAAAGAGCTGTTTGCGATCGATCTCTGTGCTATTGTAGCTACAGCAATACGCCACTTTAGAAGAAGCTCTAGCGCAAGCTAGACATATCGAAGAGATCAAGATACAGGATGGTGAAATTGCCAAGCCTAAGAAAAAAGAGTGGAACAAGAGCACCAAAATAAAGAATACGCAATAGAAACCCGTCGCAGTCAATCAAGTTGCTATTAATGCCCTTACGCCTGCCCAAGCAACACAGCCTTCAAAGGCTAATTATCAGGCAGTGCCTCACAATAATTATGAGAAAGATAACAAAAAATAGGATCAAAATTAGCAATGTCGCCCTAAGCGACAATTTACACCATACACTGAGTCTAGGGATTCCTTGTTTGATCGTTTGTCAGTGGCAAACTTGATTAATCTGCCAGATATTCCAACAATTGATCCCAATGCGCCAAAGCCTAAGGGGTATAGAGAGGATCTTTTCTATAGATTCCATAGAAGGAAAGGGCATGACCTTAATGTCTGTTGGACGTTTAAAGGTTTAGTGCAAGATCTCATTGATAATCACACATTGGTAGTGGATAATCCCATCGCACCCAACAACCAACAAATGGGTGTTTTCAAAGATCCTTTACCCACACATTATGCACAAACAAAACCTCTGCATGTCAATGAAGTGCAACAGAGTTACCCCATGGAGGGGTATGTTGGGATGATTAGCATTGTGACAAGAAACAAGAGACACCTAGGAGTTGTCCCCGCGACAGCCACTAGGGAAGCTTCATCCACGTCACAACATCAATCGAATCCTACACAGTTATCCCCGCCTAGACCAGTGGCCACGATTTGAACTAGACTTACTCAAATTCTATGGACCACATCAGCTAGGCTCTCCATTTATGAGCTTATTCAACAATCAACGCCCCATCGGGAAGCTCTTATGGAGATATTAAAGGCAATTGAATTGCAACCCCACGAAGCGAATTCGTTCAACAATTTTGTGGGGCATGTCAAACAGTGTACTGAACCAGTCATTACCTTCAGGGAAGATGAGCTAAAAATGGTGACTAGAGATGTAGCGGATCCACCCCTACATGTTATTACGCGGGTCAACGGGACTCCATACAAACGGGTGTTGGTAGACACTGGTTCGTCCAGTAACATTATTACAACCGTTGCACTGAAACATTTGAAACTGCCAGCCTCTCACATTGCACCTTCCACTTATACCCTTCGAGCATTTAATGATGTGATATGCTCGACAGTTGGCACAATTGTCCTGCCCATACAAGTGGGACAAAATACCATTCATACGTTGTGCCACATTTTAGAAGGTGATATGGCTTACAATATCTTGCTTGGGCGGCCTTGGATCCAGGATATGAAGTGTGTCCCTTCAATTGCTCATCAATGTTTGAAGTATACATTTGAAGGACAAGTGCACATGGTCCCCGCAGATTTGGAACCTTTTAAGTATTGCAACTCAATGCAAATCATGCCGCAGTCGACCCTTCCTTCAATGCACGTGGATTTCCAGTTAAATCCATCTAAACAGGGTTCGACTAAGCAAGAATCTCCATCACCAAATCAATCAAATTCTTAGGCGAGTTCATCTTCTTCATCCAGTCCTCCCATAATGATGCCACCTACGGTGGCCACACAAACGGACAAAGGAAAGAAGCCCTTGGAAACGGAACCACCTTTAGTCTCCAACATCTCTATAGAAGAGACGCCTAATAGAATGGAAATTGAGACGCCTAGTTCACCCCACATGGAGTGGACTCAAGGAGAACTCCCATTCGCTTCCCCTAAATCACCAACTATTATTGTTGAGATGTCTAACACAGGCATGGGGGAGTATATAGTGCGCAATGTTGTTGCAACGCCCACACTTCAGTCTATGCAATACATGGGAAGACCTCGACTCCCCATAGGCTCCGTGGTTCCTTTAGGCTACCCACCTAATCAGACAAACTTTATTTTTGGGGGCCTGGATCATGGCGTTGAACCTTCCCGACAAGAAGAGGAAGATGAATATCCCTTTGTGGAAGATGTTAACTATCTGGCTAACCTCGACTTTGCATTACAATATCTTAGCCAATGCAATTGGCATGGATACGGGTTAGGCCGGTATGAACAAGGAATGCGTGTTTTGTGTCAACCAAGATACCAAATGCCTTATGACAAGTCAGGAGTAGGGTTTAATAACCCTTTGCCCCTTGACATATTGGTCAAAAACATGCAAAGCCTAGGGATAGGCAACAAGGATGGGTTGGCATCAGATCCATATGTCAATCCAAATACAAGTTATACATTGGGGGATTATTTCCCATTACCAAAAAATAACCTTGTTGACCTCAACAACCCTTTCCCTATGGCCGAACAAGGAGAAACCTCACAGACTCACCCACAAGGGGAAGATGGACAAGACCATGAAGGGTCTTCTGAAGACGAGTCAAAGTATGATCATTCGCATGAATATCTAATGAATGACGATCAAGAAAGCTTCCTGAGGATGTTCCCATTGAATGATACCAGTGAGCATAGGCTACAACAACAACAACACAATCCTTTGGACATAGATGACATGTTTGAACACTTACACATAGATCCAAGACATAGGAGGCATTTCAACCTGGCACAGTTATAGCAATTACTGCACCTACCACTCTAGGCATATCGTGAGCATATTTCACTTGGAGACCCTATGAAACTATCAGTGCCTAGGGTAGACCCTATTTGCAGGTCCGCGCATAGGGCTGACCCCTTTGTGCCAGTGCCTATAGAGCCAGATCCAAAGCACCAAGAACATCCAGAATGTCAGAGTTGTCACATTTGCGGTAGTGGAGATTACAATCATTTCATCAACATGGTCTCCATTGACTTGATCGCCCCCATCCATGATCCATCAAATCCAACATGATTATTGCATCTAGACATAGATGCTATTGATTGGGATCATGCTGGCACACCACCATCTCCATCATAGTATTGGCCTTGTGGTGGGATGTTTCATTTCACTCCAGGACAGACTCAGGATGTCTTCCATGTTGAAGAGGAACTTGACGTTCCTAATGATGATCTTAATTCAGCAAATGATATCCATCTGATCCCAATTCCACACCGGTTGGAAGACAGATCCCATATGTCGGTTGAAGCAACGACTGATGTAGACATCGACACAGATCCAATGAATCCATGGATTCTCAAGTTGGGGGGTAAGTCTTTCCCCCGAAGAGCGAGCCGATTATGTTGCCCTTCTTAAGGAAAAGAAGGAGGTTTTTGCATGGTCATACAAGGATATGCCGGGACTAGACCCACAGCTAGTCATGCACAATTTAATGCTTGATCCGACAATCAAGCTAGTCAAGAAAAAACTACGCAAGATTCATCCAACAGTGGCCTTAATGGTAAAAGATGAGTTACAAAAGTTGTTGGATGCCCAGTTTGTCATCTGTGTGGATTATCCGCCATGGTTGTCTAACATGGTTCCTGTCAAGAAGCCTGATGGGAGGATTCGCATATGCACTAATTTTTGAGATCTTAACAAAGAGAGTCCTAAGGATGATTTTCCCTTGCCGAGCATCGATGTGTTGGTAGACGCTACAGTGGGCCACGAAATGCTTTCCCTTATGGATGGTTTCTCAGGATACAATCAGATTCATATCAATTCTGAGGACCAACTAAAAACGGCATTCACAATGCCTTGGGGGACATTTTGCTATAAGGTTATGCCCTTTGGCCTTAAAAATGTCGGAGCCACCTACCAACGTGCCATGACATACATCTTTCATGATTACATGCACAAAACTTTGGAAGATTACACGGATGATTTGTTGGCCAAATCTCTTTTGCGCCCAGATCACATCGGTGACTTGAGCAAAGTCCTTGATCGCCTCATTGAGCATAAAGTCAGACTAAACCCCAAGAAGTGCATCTTTGGCGTCACCTCTGGAAAGCTCTTGGGTTTCATAGTCTCCAAACGAGGAATTGAGGTTGATCCAAACAAAGTCAAGGCAATCCTTGAAATGCGTCCCCCAACCACCATCAAGCAGCTCAAGAGTCTGCAGGGAAAGGTTGCATCGATCAAGCGCTTCATAGTGTAGTTATCTGACAAATGCCGACCCATGAATAAATTATTGCATAAAGGGGTCACATTTCATTGGGATGACGAGTGCCAGTCATCCTTTGACGACATTAAACAAAACTTGGCTTCGTCGCCAGTATTGGCACCACCCAGACTAGGAGTGTCGTTCTATTTATACATCTCAGCCACTGAGGTGTCACTGGGCACCATGTTGTCCTAGAAAAATAAACTTCACAAAGAACAGGCTACATACTATCTTAGCCTCACCCTGGTCAGTTATGAACTTAACTATGCATATGTTGAAAAGCTCTGCTTAGCCATGGTGTTTGCTACCAAAAAGCTACGCCACTACATGCTCGGTAATACGACGTATGTTGTGTCTAAGGAGAATCCATTGCGATACATGATGAGTCGTACTTATCATAGTAGTCGCACGACGAAATGGATCATGTTGTTGATGAAGTTTGACATAGAGTTCATTGGACAAAAATCTATAAAAGGTCAAGTCATCGCCTATCAACTAGTTGAGGCTCCTCTTGAAGATGATCAACCTCTGACTTTTGAACTACCTGATGATGGGGGCTTCCATGTTTCAAAGTCGCCAGATTTTGATGAGCCTGAGTCACAGGCTGACATAACCCTATTCTTCGATGGTTCTAAATGTGAGCAAGGGGGTGGTGTGGGAATTGTATTCTTCACTCTGCAAGGCGCTCCAATGCCCTTGTCATTTAAATTAGACTTCCTGTGCACCAACAACAATGCAGAATACAAATCCTTGCTCATAGGTCTTCAGACAGCAATCACCATTAACATTAAACGATTGAACATCTTTGGTGATTCGCTGTTAATTGTCAATCAAGTAAAGGGGATATTCCAATGTAAATGTCTAGTTTTGCGGGCCTATAAAGCACTTGTGGACAAATTCCTGGCACAACTTGAGTGGTATGACATCGAGGCACCCCCTCGATCATCAAATCATTTTACGGATACTATGGCCTCCTTGGGGTCACTCATCCCGTAAGACCCTTCTGGTGAAATGACAACCATTCAGGTTAAAACATTATCGCAATCTGCGATGGAGCGTGCAAGCTCTGATCTGACACCAAGAATCCACATGATCTAGATTGAACCATCTTCGAATAAGTTCTTTTGAATTCGATATTGTTTGAATCAAGCCACCTGGGGGTCCTTTTTCTCCCCGACCCCTCTTACTAGCAACACCACGTTGTTTTTACAAGTTCTTTCCTGCTCAGCTTTTGTTCGAGATAGACTTCAAGAGGGATTGGTCGTTCATACTATCGAGGTTTCTGATCAGCAATATTGGTACACACCCATTCGGGATTATCTCAAGCTAGGTAATCTCCCACTTGGATTGACGCAAGTCGCGAAAAGATCATTCAAACAGAAAGCGGCAAAGCATGTCTTGTTAGGAGACATTTTGTATCATCAAAATCATGAAGTAATCCTCCTTTGTTGTTTGGACCAACAGGAGTCCGCTTGGGCGATCACCCAAGCTCACAATGGTACATGTGGTGGCCACTTTAGCGGTATGGCCATCGCAAAGCGCATTCTTCGCATGGGTTATTATTGGCCATCTTTAGAGAAATATTTTTGCACATATGTGAAGAAGTGTGTGAAGTGTCAGCACCATGCTAATTTGACACACGTACCTTCTCAGGCCTTGCAACCGATCCAATCGGTTTGGCCTTTTTTGTAGTGGGGCTTTGATCTAATTGGAAAGATCTCCCCTGCGTCGTCTAGTCATCACACGTTTATTTTAACGGCCACAGATTACTTTACCAAATGGGTGGAAGCAATTCCATTGACCACTACAACTGGAGCCTGCATTACGGAGTTTATTTTACATAACATCATATGTCATTTTGGTACTCCATCCAAGATCCTGTCAGCTAATGGGACACCATTCAAGAATAAAGATGTGCGTGCTTTGACAACAAAGTACAAGATTCAGCACAGCTTTTCGACACCCTATTATCCGCAAGCAAATGGGCAAGCAGAAGCATCAAACAAAACGCTAGTCACCATTCTTAAAAATATAGTTGCAGACAATCATAAAGACTGGCACATTCAGATCTCGCTTGCCCTATGGGCTTATCGCACCAGCATTCGAACACCCACTGGGGCAATTCCATTTTTGCTAGTGTATGGCTCCGAGGCAGTCATGCCTTTTGAGTTGGAAATTCCTTCCCTGCGCATTTCAATGCAAGAGTTCATCGATGATGACACTGCATGGCAGGCCCGGTTAGATCAACTGATGTTGCTCGACGAACGACACATTAATGCTCTCGAACATTTGCATATCTATCAAGAGCGACTTAAGAAAGCATACAACATGAAAGTCCACCTTAGGGAATTTCAGGTTGGTGACTTGGTCTTAAAAGAGAACCAATAGAATTATAATTTGTCGTCCCATCTATGGGACAAGTTTGCGGCAAACTGGTTAGGTCCTTACATCATTGACAGTAAAATAGGACCTGAAACATACTGGCTTGCCTCTCTTGAAGGAATCAAGGAAATAGAACCCTTGAATATCATTCATTTGAGGCCATTCCACATTTAGAGAGCCATAGTCCAACAAAAAGCTCTAAGGACTCCCGCAATCGCTTGGTCAACCCAAAAGCTCCAAGGATTATCACAATCACTTGGTCAACCCAAAAGCTCCAAATATTATCACAATCGCTTGGTCAACCCAAAAGCTCCAAGGATTATCACAATCGCTTGGTCAACCCAAAAGCTCCAAGGATTATCACAATCGCTTGGTCAACCCAAAAGCTCCAAGCGTTACCATAACTGCTTGGTCAACATACATATTCAAAAATCAACAAAAACAACACAAAAATCAAAATCACAAAAACAATTGCATTTCAATTACATGCATACCAAAAAAAAAAAAAAATCAAAATCACAAAAACAATTGCATTTCAATTCTATGCATACTCTCATCACAAAAACAATTGCATTTCAATTCCATGCATTCTCATAAAAATCAAAATACAAAAATATAGGTTGCATTAAGCATTGCATCCATACATTGCATACTTCGCTAGGTCATACAAGTCAAACGCACCATAGACAGTCATTCCTTGGAAATTCCATCCTTTTCACAACAGATCCATTTTCATAAACGCATACATCCAGCATATCACCCTTTTATTTTAGCATAGTCAGTTGTCTCCTAATGTATATAGGGTTTTCGTCATTCAGATGTCTTTAAATTTCTAGCCAAAAACTGCATACGCTAAGCAGCATTTTACACAGGAAAGTTTTACTTGGATCACGCCTTGTTACGTAGCATCCCAACACAAATTAACACACATAAAATAATTCCTAAGTTGTGTGAACGAAAGATGAAACCTGCACTATAATCCAGGTCACCATAAGCGAAACGGCTATCTTGCTTATCCCCCGTGCGAATGACCCTAGGAATGCTGAGAGTTGGCAAAAGGACAAGCATCCTCCCTACCCAATTCCCCATGAATCCCAAGTTCTCAAAAGTTGCAAAACATCAAATATTTGCAAAAACGTCAAAACATTCAAATTTGACATCCTACAGTGCACACATCAAAAGGCACAAATAACAGTAATTCTCATCACTCCATATTCAAATCCCTTGCTCCAAAAAAAAAAAAAAAAACCAAATAACACAAAAATAAACAGTGATCTTATCACTATCAAGAGCAAGTATCCCCATACAATTGAAGAAAAGAAGGGCGTCGAACTTGAATCCTTGGAACTCTCAGCATTTCGACAGGTCATGAGGCAAGCTTCAGTACCGGTTTGGTTGATATTCTATCGGTCACTGGTGGTAAACCTCCCGCATGACGATATATCTGTCACATTAACTTGTGTACAGATCAATGTTTGCATGTGGATGAGCTAGCTTATGGTACCCTATATAACATCGCAGACAACTCTAATTAAATACAATAAAGGATTTAGTGGAGCTAATTAGGTGATCCTCAGTATAGGTTTGGTTGAAATCCCATCTGGCACTGGCGGTATCCTGATGAATAACACATAAACGAACTCAATTGCACACACAGGGATGTGAAATAACTTGGTTAAATTCAAGTCCGATTTAGACCTTGTTCAGAAGTCTTGCGAGATAAATGTATAGTCTTGGTTAGTTAGTTAAAATATCTGCATCTCAGAAAAGCTTAACTACATTTTCAAACAACCGATACATTTCATTCCATACATCATCATCAAAAATATATATATATATATACAAAAATAAAGTTTTCACATGCACAAGCATTCCACAAATTAACCCCATTACTATAGCAGGTCAATCCAATCTTGTACAGTCTATGGTGCATCGACAAATCATCAACAATTCATTTTATTCATTCCATATGCATACATCATACAAATTAGAATCACCGCATTCATAATCGCATATGCATACATCAATGTAAAAACATGTACATAAAAATAAAGCATGAAAAAATGTATAAACACCAAAAAGAATCATCTGTGTATATATATCATAACAAAAATTGCCCGCAGGCTACAGTGCACTGGTCCTCGGACCTCGCTCCCATCATCCAAAATCTCAAAAACCCCCAGCCTAGGGCATCGGCCACCATGATCATGCAGGATCGGTGCGACGAGAGCTACCCCCTGCAGTATCTGTCCTCTGAGACCTCTCAGGGCGATTGCTCGCCCCTGCATCATGCCCACTCGCACCTCCCTCATCTCGTCGCCTGCGTCAGGATGATGCCGACTGCTCCGTCCCACTGTCTCTCATCCTATACAACGAGCCACTAGCTAGAGGCTCTGGTATTTTCCCACCCAAGTAGATAATCTCACCCTCCATATCTGACCAATGCCGCCCCTAATCTGCCTCCCATCACTCCCAATTTGCCTCCCGTCGCCTCCACTCTACCTCTTGCCTATGATAGTATGTGATGGCGTTATCACGCTATGCTAGCTGCACTTGCAGGAGATCCCTCTCCCGTGCAACATCCGTATCCCCCACCTGCTAGCGATACGTAGCCCCTATGCTCTCCCGCCCTACCAACTGTGTCCGTTGAAGATCCCTCTCCTACGTCATCTTTGCAAGCTCTCCATCTCACCTCTGTAATAACCCCGTCAGACGTGCTACCTCAGCGCGTAACCCCGCCTCTGTCTCCCTCAACCCAGCCTGCTTTGGAGCATCCTGCATCTCCGGTTGCTCCTCATCCCCAAACTCCTCTCATGCATCTGCCACCTCCACCATATCCACATTAGCAGGAGCTCCCCAACCCTCTCCTGGTGCCTTCGCACCCTCTCTGCCTCCCGCTGCCTCATCTCCTCCCAATGGTCCCTCACCTCACCACTACCATAGCGTCCACCACTCCTGATACTTGACCGTCACTTTGACATCATCTACGTCTGGAATGTCCAATACTGTATCAGACTCCTCCCCCAATGGCTCGAGGATCAACGCAGCTAAGGTCCTCTCATCACTCCAACATCGATAGACTATGGGTTCCCCAGGCAACCCCTGGCATACCCCAAATTATCGCGTCACTCAAATATAGTGAAAGTACTCCTACTCCGTCCCGTGTCGTCCAATCACCCATCTCCCCTTTCGAACCCGCTGAAGCCAATCATCTGCCTCTGGCCATGCGGGACAATCCCAATATGGCCTCCATACCACATCTGCGGGAGTCAGTCAGGCCAATGCATCTCTGTAATGGTCTACGTCTCCCGCAAACCGTCGACTCTGCCCTCGCTCCTCAAATCGATACCATAGAGCACCATACCCAATATCTCTGTCAACCATGTCTGCCCGTGTAGTCCAGGGCAGCCCTCGGGGTCGCTCTATGGCTATATGCTGCCATGCCCAGCACACTGCAACAAGAAACTGTAGCCAATCCCCTTCCGCCTCCAGCAGCGGACCTCATATAACTCATCATACAACTGAGCCAAAAGCGTCTGGCCCCATCTCATAATCACCGACTCTATCACCGGACACTCCACTAACTACCATACCACCTCCAATAGGTTCCATGGGAACCTCGCTCCTGACAATACTGGCAGGAGCATGTTGGAAATGAGGCTCATGAGTAGTGCATGCCTCACTCCCAACATTCCCCTCGCATACCAATATCGTACCAGAATATTGCCAATCTGACAATCCAACTTTGCCCTCTCCAACGAGGTCATCCCATCCTCATCCTCTCCATGTCCAAAATATTAGGTCAGTACAGCCATCCTCTGGCCTCGTGGAGTCGTTCGAATGGGAACCCTGTCTATCGAAATCCGAAGAATTCGATACACGTCCTCTAAAGTGACTATCATCTCCCCTGTCGAAATATGGAAGGTGTTCGTTCGAACATCCCATAGGCCGATCAATGTTGTGATGTATGCTTGTTCCACCACAATTGCATCCAACCGAGCCACATGCTTGAGCCCTAGGGCATCAAGCCAATCCCAGTCCTCAGCTGTCAATGCCTCACGGGCATTAGAAAAAATCGTCGGCACCCGATGTCGACTCTTCACCACCTGCACATCACAGAAAACAACAAACATCAAAAACATGCATCAAATTACCATCACATGTACAAAAATGCATAACTGTACAGTAACATCTTTCATTCACATGTACATCCAAAAAAAAAAAAAACAATAAACATTTGACATGGTTTACCTACGGTTTTACCTAAGTTTACCATTTCAAAACAAAAAAATTCATTCAGTTTTCATCTTACATTTCATCAAAAACAATAAAAATTTGACATTGTTTACCTACGGTTTTACCTAAGTTTACCATTTCAAAACAAAAAAAATTCATTCAGTTTTCATCTTATATTTCATCAAAAACAATAAAAATTTGACATGGTTTACCTACGGTTTTACCTAAGTTTCCCATTTCAAAACAAAAAAAATTCATTCAGTTTTCATCTTACATTTCATCAAAAACAACAAAAATTTGGCATGGTTTACCTACGGTTTTACCTAAGTTTACCATTTCAAACAAAAAAATTAATCCATTTTTCATTTTTTAATTTCATCAAAAAACGACAAAAATTTTACATGGTTTACCTATGGTTTACCTAAGTTTACCATTTCAAACAAAAAAAATTCATCCATTTTTCATTTTTTAATTTCATCAAAAAAACGACAAAAATTTGACATGGTTTAATCACCTTGTAATCCTTCATCTATAGATATAATTAAGGTAAGAAACCTGGGTGCAATAAGGTTCATTAGTTAAACTTTAATTATTTGGTTCATTATCAAGTTCCATTAGGCACCATATTAAGGTTTAAAAATTGCAAAGAGAAGGTTGCATATCAAAATCTTCAAGGGAGTGTAGAAGATAATTTCTTATAAAGGTTAATACCTGCACATTAAAATAGGAGTTAGATAGTTTTTAACATAAATAAAAATATCATCTTCCTATTAGCTAGAAGACATTACTCTTAAGTGAGAGTTGCAGAGATTATAGTGCATTTGAGAGTTATTATTAGTACATCTTATGAGTTACTTTGAAGGAGAAATAAGGTAAGATTACTATTACACTATTTTAGCTATTCTTAAGTGCATTAAGCTAAAGTTATCATTAGTGCATTATATTGATTACACTTAAGATTTTAAAGTGCATTAAGAGTTTATCAAGAAGGAAGTTTTAGTGCACAAAATAGGGTAAGAGTGAAGTGTCTAGAGATACTATTGAGCATGCAAAACCTGTAACATTTTATGGCAAGGAGAAGCCACCAAAATAGGAATAGAACCTCCATAGATTGGAGAAGAGAATCGCCTTATCAAAGAAGCAAGAAAGCTTCAAAAGAGACCATAAAAGTCTTAATTCATTGGTGCATTTCAAGGTGGATTCATCTATATCATTGCACCCTACTCTATATAGAAAATTAAGTGTATAAGCTAGAGTGTTTAAGGACACTACTACAATGATCTTATTACAGTATATAAGAGGCCGCATCATCAAGACAAAGTTGCACTAGATATGAGACTACATTACCTAATTTTCAACCATTAAAATGGGTGGTTTACACAATCTAAAGAAGGATCTCTGGCAGCAAAAGATAAATCCATACAAGAGATTAATATCCTTCCATTTAAGGTGTCAAATATTCTAAACTTACCATCAATGCAACTAGATTCAGTGCATACGTAGTGTATAAGGAGAGTATAGACTAAAGTTCTAGGAAGTAGAGCTATCTAAAAGGCTTGATACCCCCTAACCAAGGTGTTAACGGATACCATATTTCAATGTTATAGTCATAAGTAAACAACACCATAGAAAAGGGCACATGTGCAAAACATGTAGTAAAATGAGTATAGAAAGGTAATACAAGCATCAATAGTGCAAGTTGGAAACAACACATAATAGTTGGTAAGATAAAGAGAAGACAAGGTGATTTACTCAAGCAATAGAAGTGTCATTCATCTACATTGGAGAAGAGCCATTTCCAAGAGGTCAAGTTAACATGTGAATGAAGTTAGATAGAATAGGTATTGAAGGAAACAAAGAAGCCAAGATAAGATACAAGGTTAAAATAAACATTGAGCTATTTGATTCCATGTAAAGAAGGTGCTTCCATTTTTATTAACACTACCAAGAATCAAGTGCCACTTGGTACAAAGGAAGTAAGAGCGTTTGCAATCCTCCATAATACTTGATATCAAGAATAACACCTAGGTTGGTGAGGTGTTTCAATTTTGATTCCTTAATCATCTCAGTACTCAAGAAGAAAGGATGCTCAAATAAAGTAATGCCTTCATTATCGCTTTAATGCTCAAGAAGAGTATCTTTAGCACTCACCAACCATAGTTAACACTCAAACATACACCATGTAGCATAACAATAAGCATTACACCATCTAAGGAGAATATCAAAGTCTTGGGCAATGCCTAGTTCCACTTGGCACCTCGTCAAATAAAGGGTAAACATACTTATAGCCACCATGAGTAAGAGCACAGACAAATGGGAAACACATCTCTAGAAAGACTTGATCAGAGCAATCAAAGTGTATTAAGAGGAGAAAGAGACATCCTAAAATAATGATATTCATAGAAATATCATTGAATGCATATGGAGAAGACATAGAAATTCCAGCACTCATAGTTTACACATCGATGTCAAGCCCAACACCAATCAGCACATAGAATTTGAAGGTATATTTACACTAATCTTTTGCTTTCATTAAAGTATAAAAGGAGGTATAAGGTAATATATATATATATATATATATATATATATATATATATATATATATATATATATATATATATATATATATATATATATAGGGTTTAATTTATATTGCATTGGAGTATCTATAACCTTAGAAAGTGAAGCAAATAAATCAGAGTACATAACCTTAATAATTAGCTCAAGGAACATTACATCAAATATTTACAAATAATTAAGTAGGAGAAATAAGGGTTTCTACCTTAGATAATTAATATTATTTTCTAAAGTTACAAAATAGGGATATATAACGTATACCACATCAAAATATTTTTAAAATTGATCTATTGAAATTAAGGTTAAAGAAGGAAGTTCATTAATTACTTAAAATATTTGGAACTATTTACTTATACTTGTCTCATACTCATACTAAAGAAACAAAATAAATTCATGTTAGAATATATTACATCATTTGGCTATGTTAGATTACTTTGGGGGGAAGTTATCTAGTTACTTCATGCAATGTAATAAATGCACAAGTGTCAATGTGCAAGTTGTAAATGTGCAAGGTGTCCCTTGTACAACTAGGTAGAGTGTTGGCCAAGGAATCTATCTTCCTATTTAAAGGGCCACATATCTCTACTTGAATGTATCACTTCTATTCATTCAATAATATGTTCTATTGCTTTGATCTCTGTCTCATAGTGTAATGCAATGCTGCTAAAGCCATCAGTGGTATCAGAGCTACGGTCGTTCCTAGATAGGAATAAGGAAATTCATTACTACGGGTTTTGCAAAATAGATGTACCTTTGGACCTACCACTTGCAAATTCCATTGCTTTGAGATTGTTTGAAGAGCTCGACAAGAATAAGGAGATCAGAGAAGTTTTTGATAAGTAGAATATTTGGGACAATTATCGCCATCCAACAACAAGCCCAAAAAGAAGAAGGTAGAAGACCAAAAGGAGATCTACCAAATCCTTGGAAAATAAGGTTTTGGCAAGGAGTGCCAAACCCCTAGAGGAGAAGAAAGGTAAGAAGTGTCAAAGAAGATACAAAAGATCCTGTTTGAAGTCAGAATTCGACAAGGAGACTTGAAGATAGAAGGAGTTGTTCAGGGCAACCTACTCAAAGCAACAACTTGGTGATCTTAGACACCAAGATTCACATCCTCTACAGAAGTAGCAAAGGAGCTACAAAACTCTTAAAAAGGTACACAACCTTTGGTGAAAATAGATTTGTTAATTAGATTTGTTAAAGAACCTTATTCTAGATTAAAGTTGCAACCTAAATTACAGTCTTCAGAAGTGCAAAATAAAAGGTTCCTTTTAGAGGTTCATTTGCACACTAGGAGTTGATTAGATTCCAAATATTAATTATCTATCAACTACCTATTATCTACTTTGGAAAGCGAAAAGAAGATTGAATCCTACAATACTAATTGTAGTGAATTTGCAAAATATTTGAAGGTTCATTTCAAATTATTCTTGATTAGTTGCAGTAAATTGATTAAGTGCATTTTCTTGAGAGTAGATTGGAGTGATAAGGTGTAATTTGTTAGTGCATTAAAAAGTAGAATTTGTTAGATTCATTTGCACTATTATTACTCTCAAAAGAAATTAGTTTTGTGCATTGAAAAAAGGTACAAAATCTAGTTTGCATCAAGTGTCTAAAGACACTCTTAAAGCACAAAAACTTGCAACTCTTAGTGGCCAATAGAAGCCACCAAAATTGGTTAGTACAAGCAAAGAAAAGCTAACCAAAAATAAGCTTCAAATATTGAGACTTGGTGAGTCTCAAATCCAAAGCACTTAGGGGTTAGTGAAACTAAAATAAAGCTTCTATTTTACAATGTTTACAAAGCTTGGATTCACCATCAAATATCCAAGCAAAGAGGGTAAGGAGTCTACTCAAAAGGACATCCTCAAAACCCTCATTTGTGCATTCAAAAATCTACTACAAAATTAGACTACAAAATATTAAAAAGGGAGAAAATATAAGGTGCCATTAAAGGCACAAAGGTCATAGGAAAATCCAGCCAAAGAAGGGCCAAAATATTAGTGCTCTTCAACCATCGAAAGGGCATACTCTCCATGGATGAACCTGCAAGACAAAGGAAGCTCATCAAAGTGATTTATGTAAACCAAAGCAAGCTTATCAAGGACATCTATGAAGACAAAAAGAAGAAGCTTATTTATGTAGATAGAAGAGAGCTCATCCACGAAGAAAGAGCATCAAGCTTCCACTCCTACCAAGGTGAACATGTAGCATAACAGGGAGCACATTGAAGGCAAGAAGGAAAAAAAGAAGGATAGATGCTACGTTGAGAGTAACATCCATAAAAGGAAGCACTATCATCCATGATCGAAGCTCCAAGATGCCTCATGAAGCCACTTGTAGAAGAATAGGTTGCTTGCTACCCAAGAAAATAAAGCAAGCTAAGGAGGAAGATAATCGAAGGAGTTACAATCTCCTTCTTGAAGGTGTTACATCAAAAGTCTCATGCAAGAAGATTGAATGCCACTTGGCATAATATTCTCTAGCGCCTCTCATTTCCTAATGCTCAAGAGACCATCGAAGGGGAGTTACAAGCGCCAGAGAAAATTCTCATACGTTACAAAGGTGTAACGTGCACCGTAGAAGCATTACAAGAAGATATTGGCATTACACAAGTGACAACACTCTCAAGAAATGGAAAAGACACTTGGCCACCCTTGACCTCCAATAAATGCAATCTAATTTTGAAGCAAGAATAGGGTGAAGAGGAGAGCAAATTGCAGTCAAAATAAAGGAGGAAATATCATAGTCAAACTAGTTCTAGCGTAGCATGGAAGAAAGGGAGCAAGGAGCATTTAAAGCTCCATAGAAGAAGGATAGATTACCAGCATCATACTCTCCAGCATCGAAGAACAAGCCTAATCGTTTCTCACTCAGCCATACCACACTTGGCCCATCCAGATTCATCAACTCAAGCACCACAAAAAGGGTACGTAAGAGGACTGTTATACTCAATCAAAACCAGTGCTATTCAAGTGTGAAGACAAGGAGCTAAGGTAAGCAAATTATCTCATTAATATTGCTTTCAAACATAGGAGATATAAGGCTATAAAATCAAGGATAAATTTTAAGGTTGTGAAAGCAAAAGACATAGGAGATAACTTACCAAAAATTAAAATAATATTTGCAAGCTAACCTAGGAGATATAAGGCCTTCTACTTAGGTTGAACTATTTAATACTTTGCAAATATTATTATCTTTTCTAATTTTCTAAATTAGGGAGTCATAAGGTCTACTACATCAAATTGATTTATTGGAAATTAGAAAAATTAAAATCAAATTTCAAAGGGCCATTATAAGAGGTTTATTTAAAACATTTTAAATGTTGGAAATTTATAATATTTACTTGTCTCAAATCTTCTCAAATTGAGACAAAATATCCAACATTAAAACCTCTTTAAATTTGGGAAAAGTGCTTAGTTCAATAGGAGCAATAAGGATAATAGAAATTGATTTTGGTATTTACAAAACTTTACAAAATCAACCAAAATTGAACTAAAATTTACAAAAGCACTTTATATCTTGTCCAAAACATACTAGGGAGTTATAAGGTATTCTACAAAATCTAAAAATTGATACAACAAACATGGATTATTGGTATATAGACTCAGGTGCAAGTAAGCATATGACAGGAAACATACATTGGTTCAAATATCTGAAGAAGATAAATGAAAAACCAGTTGTTGTAGTAGATAGCAAAACATATGAAGTAAAAGGAATAGGAAATATTCCAATAAATCTTAAGGATGGAAGAGGTGTGATAAAAAATGTATTGTATGTTCTAGGATTAACTACTAATCTTATTTTTGTTTCTCAACTCATGGATCAAGATTTAACTATTGAATTCAAGGTTCTCACTGGTAGAAAACAATGTCACATCTCTAGATAGGGAAGAATGATAGCATCAGGATCATACAAAAATGGTCTATTTGTCTTAGACACTGCCATTTACTCAACACTTTCAATCAATGCTTCAAAACTTTGGCATAAACGACTAGGACATACCAGTGAGACATCAATGAAGGAATTATCCAGATATCAAATGGTAGAAGGACTACCCAACTTATCTCCAGAAGCTACTGTATGTCCAGAATGCCTAGCAAGAAAACAACATAGAATTCCTTTCGAACTTCATCAGCACAGAGCTCAACATCCTCTGGAAATAATATATACATATTTATGTGGACCAATGAAAGTTGATAGTGTTGGGGGACATAAATACTTTCAGTTGTTTGTTGATGATCACACTAGAAAAATGTGGGTATCCTTCATGAAGTACAAATCAGAAGCATTCAATCATTTCAAACAGTTCAAACTTCAAGTGGAAAAAGAATCAGGGAAGACCATAAAAGCACTTCATTCAGATAGAGGAGGAGAATTTGTTTCCAAGGAATTTGACTCATTTCTTGAAGAAAATAGAATTAAGAGACAACTTACTACAACATACTCACCTTAGAAAAATGGAATTGTGGAAAGAAGAAATAGATCTATAATGGAAATGGTAAGATGTATGTTAAAAGAAGCACAACTTGATCACAAATACTGGGTTGAAGTAGTACAAACAATAGTCTACATACAAAATAGACTACCAACAAGAGTACTCAAGCATATTACACTAGAAGAAGCATGGTCAGGATAAAATCCCAATATAGAAAAACTAAATATCTTCGGATGCAAAGCTTACATGCATGTTCCAAAACAAAAGAGGACTAAACTAGATGACAAGACTATGATAGGGATATTTGTTGGCTATGACAATGAATCTACATGATACATAATTCTAGATCCTTCTACAAAGAAAGTTTACATTAGTAGAGATGTGATCTTTGATGAGAAAGCCAAGATCAACACAGATGAATCCAGTGGTGACACAGGAGTCCTCATAGATCTATCTAAAGAAGATACAATGAGTATAGAGTCAGAATCAGAATCTCAAGAATGAGATACAAAAGCATCACCAGTATTGCCTAGAAAAGAACCAATATGGCTCAGAGATACTCTCAGAGAATCAAATTTGGAAAGAATATTGGATCTCACTTCTACAGGACCACAAACTCGTAGCATGACCAGAATAAATAGGGGAATGTTAAGTAACTCAGTAGAACCGACATCAACTTCTCAAGCACTAGAAAACTCACACTAGAAAGCAGCTATGGAATCTGAATATGCATCACTCAAAAAGAATAAGATATGGAATCTAGTAAATCTACCTCTAGGAAAGAAAATAGTAGGATGCAAGTGGGTTTACAAAATCAAATACAAAGCAGATGGAACACTTGACAAATACAAAGCTCGACTAGTAGCCAAAGGATATACTCAGACAGAGGGAATTGATTATGAAGAAACATTCGCACCAACAGCTCGAATGACCACTATTCGAATAGTCTGCATGCTAGCAGCACATCAGGGATGGAAACTTCATCAGATGGACGTGAAAAGTGCATTCCTTAATGGTGACTTAGAAGAAGAAGTCTATATGACACAACCTGAAGGCTTTGTTATTCAAGGATAGGAAAGCAAGGTATGCAAACTAAATAAATCTCTTTATGGGTTGAAACAAGCTCCCAGAGCATGGAATATAAAGATCAATGATCACCTATTACATCTTGATTTCAAAAGAAGTTCATCAGATCCTAGTCTATATACCAAGAAAAATGGAAATGATATCTTGATTCTCATAGTATATGTTGATGACATAGTGATTACTAGAAGTTCAGAAAAGTTAATAAATGACATCAAAAGGGATCTAGAAAAGGCATTTGAAATGACAGATCTAGGTCTAATGAACTACTACCTTGGTCTAGAGATTTATCAAGGAGAAGACAGAATAGTTATCACTCAATCAAAGTATGCAAAATCTCTCCTTGAAAAATATAGAATGATAGAATGTAAGCCCAAAGATACACCAATGGAACAAGGAATTCAACTATCCAAAAATGATAAAACACCATTGGTTTCAGCAACAATGTATCATCAGTTGATCGAAAGTCTCCTATATCTAACAAACAACCGACCAGACCTAGCATTTGCAATAAATTATCTTTCTCGGTTCATGCAAGAACCAAGGGAAAGTCATTGGAAAGCTACAAAAAGAATACTACAATATATCAAGAAGACTACAGACTATGGATTAACTTATATGAAGGATGTCAAAGATGTTTATCTACAAGGATACTCAGATTCAGATTATGTTGGATCTATTGATGATAGGAAATCCACCTCAGGTTATGTCTTCTATCTCGGATCAGGACCCATATCTTGGCACAACAAGAAGCAACATACAATAGCACAATCATCAACTAAAGCAAAATACTGAGCAACAAGAGATACAACATGTGAAGCTCTATGGCTACAATACATACTATCTGACATGGGAATCAAACGAACTCCTACTATGATATTCTATGATAATCAAGGTGTGTTGAATCTGATCAAGAATCCAATCATACATGAAAGAACAAAACATATTGAAGCTCAATGTCATTTCATCAGGGAACATTTTTAGAACAAGCATATCATCCTCAAGTACGTTCCTACAGAAGATCAGCTAGCAAACATCTTTACAAAGGCACTTGGGAAAATCAAGTTTCAAACATTCAGAGATCATCTATGTGATTCAAGAGAACTTCATACCAAATAATGTAATACAAGGGGGTGTTAGAATATATTACATCATTTGGCTATGTTAGATTACTTTGGGGGGAAGTTATCTAGTTACTTCATGCAATGTAATAAATGCACAAGTGTCAATGTGCAAGTTGTAAATGTGCAAGGTGTCCCTTGTACAACTAGGTAGAGTGTTGGCCAAGGAATCTATCTTCCTATTTAAAGGGCCACATATCTCTACTCGAATGTATCACTTCTATTCATTCAATAAGATGTTCTATTGCTTTGATCTCTATCTCGTAGTGTAATGCAATGTTGCTAAAGCCATCAATCCAACCATAGAGAACTTCATCAGATTAAAAAGTGCATAAGTTCAATAGGAAGAATAAGTTGAAATAGGAGTTGATTACTATATTATCATCATCCCCAAAAGGTAGAAAATAATATTGATGAAAAATGCCTCATACATATTTATGAAATAAGTAAAGATGGAATAGCTTCAATTGTACACACATGATTTAACCATTTCATCAAGGAAATAGATAAACCTAATATTCCTAAAGCAGACAACAGAGTTGGAATACTTCTACTATGCTCCTATTACATCTAATTTGGTCATGAGAAGGTAAACTATTGGAGTTTCCATCCCTATAAATATTGTGGAGGAAAAATTCATTTATCTTACTCCTGTTACTACAAAGACAAGTACTATAAAATATTTGAGGAGAGACTAATATTCATATTATATTGTTTCTTCCAAGTTCTTATTTCAAAAGCATCCACTAACAATGAGTTCAAGATTGAAATTTTTGAAGATCAAGGAAACAAACCATACAAAAAAATGACGAATAGAAAAGGAAGCAATTATGATCCATGTATGACTGGTAAGATTATAAGATCACTAGTACATAAAGTATATCTTGAAGGCTGCAACATTAAAGACTCTTTCAAATACTTTGAAATAACAAAAACTACTAGAATGAAAAAGATAAGAAGAGACAACATGAAGATAGAAGCAGAAGAATAAGAACCTAAACAAGATGAAGATACTCATCCAAATTCAAACAAAGAAGATAATGAAGGAAGCAGGAGAGAAGAGCTCAAATTCCAAAACCAAGATGAAGATCCATATTGAAGACTAAAGTCTTCAATACCCAAATAATGTAATACAGGGGGTGTTAGAGTATATTACATTATTGGGTACATGTCAATGTACCACTTTGGATACATAACTAGAGTAGGAGTTTACTTTAGAGTAAAGTTTAGTAGTTGCTTCAAAGAATGTAATAAATGCACGTGTCAATATGCAATAATGTAAATGTACAAGGAGTCCACTTGTACATGATTCATAGGAAAGGTATATGAAGAGTCATAGGTAGAGTAAGGGCCAAGGAACATATCTTCCTATATATAGGCCTTATAGTGAGTGAAATCTGTGTGGTAGAGGATATAGTGTGTGTGGTAGAGAATATAGAGTATGCATAGTATAGATTGGTATTGGAGTACAATGTAGCTCCTTAAGAACAATTTGTGAAGTGTTCATGTCCACCATTATACTGCATTGTACTATTTTTTTTAGCTTTATTTAATGGTATATTTCTAAGTTATTGCAGAAGTTTATCTTATAGTATATTGCATTTTATAGTGTCATTATCATATAGATATCTTATATTGCTTAAATTACATCTTGTGGTTGCATTTCCTATATCATATACTAATCAAAAAGCTAACAACAAATCATCTCAACATTTTTAATCAATGATTAGATATTTAAATACTTTGATATGAGAATATGGTACAAATATAGAACAAGATCAAGCAAAAATTTTGGAGTATCTCCATGTTGGTAGAAAACAAAAACAATGAATTATTTCACACTAAAGTAAGAAGAAGAATTCAAAGCAACATGTGTGGGATTGAAGAAAACAACGTGCTAGGAACAAATGACTTCATCCATGTGAGATTGAAAAAATAGGGTGCTAAGACAAAATGACTTCATCCATACTTTCTTCTAGGATTTCTAGGACATAGTTCATAGTGATTCGTTTGAGGCATTGGAATACAGTAGACCATTTAAATGTATCTTGATGGAAGTAAATGCTTCCCTTCTAGCTCAAAGGCAATAATGAATAATTTTCAATGGGTATACATATATATCTCTCTTTTTAACATAACTTATATAATTATTACAAAGGTGATGTCTAATTGCTAGAATTTCTTTCCTAAAATCATGTTTGATGAATAAGTTGGCATATTTGTGACAAGAACACAAATTATTTACAGATATCATTACTTTTTTTGTTGATCTAAAACTTAGAATTTTGATTGTTTTGAAACTCAGACTTTCAAGGAAGATAAAGAAATAATGCAATTCAAAAATCTCAAAGTATAATAAACAAGAACACAAAAATATGTAAGAAAAATATCACAATGATTTTATTACTCAGAAAACATAATACAATACCATCAATTTTTGAGAATAGAGGTAAGGTTATAATATAGCATCCATTACTCATGCTTTTCATTGTCAGTGGTGCATCTATATTTATAGAATAATTAGCACATTAGAAATCCACCATATTGATTTTAGAAGGTCATCCATATGGAAATATAGTGGTTCACTTTGCATGAGTTGGAAGGTCACCCATATGGAAATATTGTGATTCACCTTCCATGAGTTACAAAGTACATATAAAATGAAAATTAAATACATATGACTTGTCCTTTTATGTTTTGGCTTATATTGATGTGTCAGCATAGCTATAGATGCATTTTGGCTATGAAATCTAAAAATGGAAAAATATTATTTTAAGTAAATATTTTATTTTGCATTTTTTATGGACTCCAAAGTATTTTTCCCACAATTTTTTTGGCAATTCTATCTATTGTAGAGTTGTCTTCTAAAATTTTTGTTCTCCCTCTAGTCCCTCCAACACTTTAAAAAAAAATCATAATAGAGATTCGAATACAAATTTAAGACTCTAATAGTGTGGTTACAAAAAAAATATATAGATTTTTAGGTATTTCGGACGTAAATCCATATTCAAAAAAGGTCACATACTTGGATCATTTGTCCCCCCTTAAAAAACAATGTTCCTCATCACATTAACTTTTGATATTAGGTGTGGAAGTTGTTTCTTTATCTAGTTTTTTATGATCCATTTCCTTTGGTGACCAAGTTGTCTTGTCTTGACCACTATGTGCATCTAAATGGACTACCTCCTAATGGTCTTAGTCCATGTGTCAATAATTTGATCCTTATCCATTGGTGGTAAACTACATGGTTTGATTTCTTTAATGCCTAACAATTATGGTACTTGGAAGTGTCCAACAAATGTGGATGATAGTATTGAAAGTGTAATCTAATTGATAGCCAAAGTTGGTATTTTATGATATAATATTGGATAGGCTTAAGGCCATTCATTGTAGAATGTATTGAATTTATTATAATATTTTATGATATAATTCCTATGGTTGGATGCATTTTTGCTATACTTAGCTGTATTTTTTGTTGTACTTTGCCCTCACTTTGTGTGTACTTTGTTACACTTTCAATTGTAATTGTTTCCATTTCTTTACCTTTGTAGTTATTTGTTTTCATAAGATATTCAGTTGTAGTTGCAAATACAAGAAAGGAAGAAGGAGAGCATGTTGTGATAGGGCATTGGCTGCACTTTTGGCTATACTTCGGCTACATTTTTTTGTTGTACTTTGGTTGCACTTTGCCTACACTTTGGCTGCACTTTTTGGCTACACTTTAGCTGCAGTTTTAGTTGTACTTTGGGTGCACTTTGGCTACACTTTGAATGCAGTTTTTCATTTGATTTTGGTTGCAGTTTTACAATAGGTTGGTTGCTTTTATTTGTATAGTATATTGGTTGCATTTTGAATATTGAGGAATACACTTTTGTGACTGCTTTTTCTCATTTTCTACATAACTTTTCTCAAATTTATTACCACTTATTAGATGAAATCCCCTAATAAGAAGAACTTTCACATAATAGTGAGGGCTCCCAAGGTTGACTTGTTTGAGTCCACGATATTTTCTAGAAACATTCCAAAATATGCATTCACCATAATCACATGTAGAAAATAAGTACAAATGATTAAAATGATAACAATAGTAAACAAAGTAAAAAGATGAAGGAAGACAATAAGAAGAGACAGAAAGTGGGTGTCTATAAGCACCCTAATATATCATATTTTATTCATACTTCTAATACAAATGAATGCTCATTGAGGGGTATTTATAGTGATACTAAAACCCCAACAAGATCTTAACCTCAAGCCAAGATTGACTTGACCTTGAAGTTAACTTGCAATAAATAATAATAAATTACACCATTTAAACAAATGTTATTTATAAAAATGGATTAATCCTTACCACTAAGAATGAAATATGAAAGGGGCCCTTAGGCTTACATGATAATACCTATAGGATATATTAATAATGTGCATAAGCATTTCTTCACACTTTTGACCTTGGCCTAACAAGATTAGATTTCACGTATTTCATCACCTCCCACATAATTTGAACTAAGGGAACTCTAGTGGGACTCGACTTTACCATCTTCATCCTCTAGTGGGACTTTGCTTTCCCATCTTCATCATTAGAAAGTTTGTGTCCAGTCCTTTAGAATTTTTTCCCAATCTTCTTTAACCTTGTAATGCAATTTTTAATGGAGTGTCCTATTTTACAATACTCACAGGATTTGATCTCTTTAAAACATTATACTTGTCCTTGGTCAACTAAGCCTTCGAATCCATTGACATGAATTATTTTGGATGAGCTTGTATATGAGAAAGAGCTCCATAGTTTTTTATTACAACTTCATAAAGGATTAGAAGCTTGAAAAGTCATTTAAGAGAGATAGATGGTAGGTACTCTTCATCACTCTTTACCTTACCTCATACCATAGCTAGATTATCTTTTAGAGCTTTCAAATGAAATATGTAGTCTTCAACATTACTAAAATCTAAAATTTTTAGATTAAATAACTCCTTCTCTATTATGTTAACTTCATTAGCACTTAATTTTTCATAAAAATATTTCAAAATAAACCATACATCAATAAGATCAGGTTTTTATTTGATGTAGAAAAATACATTTGATTCTACCAACATGAAAAATAGTCCAAAAACTTTCTCTTTTCTCTTTTCTCTTATTAAATTCATGATCACTAAAAAACCTCTTTTGATACGTTATTAAAAAAATTAATTCAAAATAATCTTAATATTTAATTTTTTATTATTTTAATATTTTTTATTTTTCTTTTCTTTAAATTTTAAATAATTAAAATCTATTTGAAAATATCCAAATTTAGACTATCGATAAAAAAAAAAATTGCTTCGTGAAGGAGCTTGCCAAGGACGAACTGTTCCGTCACCTCCCGCAAGCATTGTGCATTTAATGTGCCCAAGAATTATTAATAGAGATAGTATCTATATGCACGGAATGTTTTGACGTGTGTATACCCAAAATGTGTCGGGATGTAACCTGACGTAGCCATGCTGACTGTTACCTTTGACGGATGCAGCCACATAACATAATTTATTTCTCAGATGTAATAACTAAAACTTTGAAGTCTCTTTCAAAAAATATCTCCCGGAAGCATTGTTCACTGTCAACAACTCCAGTGGTGGACTTTAAGGTGTTCATAGATTGATAAATTTTGGGTGTTTACTAAAAAGAGATTTAAGTTTAAATTTTGAAGATAAGTTTTTTTTTGAGGTAAAGGTAATAGTCTGACCTGACTCTGCTGAATACACACTAAAGATCTTCTTTACTCTGGGATGTATTACCGAGAAGGTAGGATTACAGAGGCAACTCATTTAACCTATGTGCAGAGGCAACTTCCTATAAATATTGGACCCTAACCCTGTGTCCAAAAATTAAAAATTAAAAATGTTACCAATTCCCTTATGTAAAAAAAAATGTGATAAAAATTTATTAAAATAGATAATAATTATATGCATAGAATTAACATTTTACTTGTGTATACCCAGCAGCAACCATGCTGATTGTTACCCTGCCAAACACATTGTCGTTTGTTTCTCAGATAGTGTAGTGGTTAAGGTTTTAGATAGGTTGGTTTGTTTCTAAGATAGTGTAGTCGTTAAGGTTTTAGACAGGTTGGTTGGTAGTATAGAGTGTTTACTGTTTTGTTGCTTTGGTTCAATTCTCTTGAAGGTTAAGGTCTTCTTAACTTGGTTATCCAGTTTAATTCCCTTGAAAATTGAAATCTTGTTGATTTTATCTTATTAAGGTTTATAATGATTATATCCTAATTTGTTCAGTTGACTTTATGTACTACTAGATGTTACCCATTAACTATGTAAAAATATATTAAAAAAATCAGTGTTTTTTTCTATCTGTTTGTGTAGCCCAGTTGATGAAAGAGGTAGACACGGGTTCCATTCTCCCAGGTTCTAGGGTAGAGGCCGACACAGGTTCCATTCTCCCTGCATTCATATTGCAGATAGACTGTGTAGTTGGAAATGTCTTGTTAAAAGCCAATAGGGCTCCATTCCTCTACATCCACCTTGTTGATAGGGGTCTAGGTCCCTCTAAAAATCTTGTGTTTACCCTAAACAATTTATCTAGGGCTCCATTCCTCTACATCCACCTTGTTGATAGGGGTCTAGGTCCCTCTAAAAATCTTGTGTTTACCCTAAACAATTTATCTATCTGTTTGTGTAGCGCAATTGGTGAAAGTCTTAGGTGCTGGTAGAAGCCGACCCAGGTTTCATTCTCCTGCCTCCATACTGTAGATATATGGTGTAGTTGAGAATGTTCTATGTGTCGGTAGAGGCCAACAGGGCTCCATTCCTCTTAGAGGTCCAAGCCCCTCTAAAAATAATGTGTTTACCCTAAACATTTGTCTGCAAGGATGATGTAGCGTTTAGGGCTTTGGCCTCTCTTCGGGGAGGTCCAAGGTTTAAACTAGTGCCTACCTAGAAAGGGATAGGTTGGAGCCAAGTGACTATTGCTTGGCTACTCAGTTCGATGGCTTAGAGAGTCCAAGGTTCAAACCATTGCATACCCAGAAAAAGATAGGCTTGGCTATTCCAGTTCGATGGCTTAGAGGGTCCAAGGTTTAAACCATTGTATACCCAGAAAAAAGATAGGTTGGATGGTAGCGACCAAATGACTTTCGGTTGGCTACCCAGTTCGATGCCTTAAAGGGTCGGAGGTCCCGTCCAATGTATTTTACCCAACGAATTTAGGGTTTATAAACCATTGCATACCCACAAAAAGATAGGTTGGATGGTAACGACCAAATGACTTTCGGTTGGCTACCCCATTTCGATGCCTTAAAGGGTCAGAGGTCCCCTGGAATGTATTTTACCCAACGAATTTAGGGTTTATAAAGGTAGCCCATTCATAAAGTTATGTTTGAGTTTGTCTCTTTATGCAAACTCTGTGATCCGTTGACTTTGTATCCTGCTTGTATCAGGCAAACTCCGTGATTCTGTTTGTAACAGGCAAAAATGTTACCGATTGATTATTTAAAAATATATAATAATGGACGAATCCTCACAAAACATTACAACATGCAAGAGGGCAAATTCTGGGCAATCAAAAACATACGGATCATTATCATGACAGCGTAATTTTGGCGTCGACCTCCTCAGGCTTCTTTTAAAATTTTCAGATACTGAAATCCGCCTGAATTTTCATCAACAAATTCTATGGAATTCTGAGCTTGCACTTGCTTCTCACCATGGTAGTTACAACCTTCATGGTTCTCAATCCTTCCGTTGCTCTCTTCTTCGTCATCTCCTGTGGATTCGGCCTCTATATTTTCCTTATTATTTGTCCTTTGAAAATCCGCCAACGCTTCGACTCAATTCAATAACCCAATCAAAAATTTAACGAATTCTACCGTATTTATATCTATTCACGGCAGAGAGTTAAAAGTACAGAGTGCTGAAGCCAAAAGCTTAATAATATTTATTCAAAAGTATTTATGGTCCACACTTCTAAACTAATACTCAAATAATTTACAGATTTACCATAAAATTGTTAACCTCCGCCAACCCCAAACCCATGAATTTCCTAAGAAATCCAAAGATCCACTGTCTTGCACAACATTTTGCTGCTCTGCGACTTCTAACCACACATTCAAGTTCGAGACCTCAATCCGTGGGATTGGGACCCTCATAAAAACCAATTTTTTTTTATTTAAAATTTTGAATATTGTTAACTTTTTTAAAATATTGAATATTGTTCAGTGAGAGATATTATAGTGGTATGTCTTTGAGTTTTCATCTACACACCTAGACTCAAACTCCTCGTTTCATTCAGCATCCTTTCAAAAGCTTGTGCCTTACTCTTTTTTTCTTTCTTTTTTTTCCTATAAGTTTCCAGATCCTTTCCGAAACTTGTGCGTTGCTGCCCAAGGGATAGGCCAATTGGTTGTGGCCTAGCACTTGCAGATCGGCTGCCCCATTCCAATTCCCTTAATCTTTACCCACCAAGCTAAAGATTAAAAAAGTTTATAATGCTGCAATAATTTGAAGCAATTGTGCAAATTAATTATGTTTTTTTTGTCATGGTTTTACTTGTTCTGATAATAATGATAGAATTTGAAAAAAAAACACAAGAGTTTATTTCATTTTATTATAATCAAGATTTTAATTTGAAGCAATTGTGTAAATTAATTTTTTTTTTTTATCATAGTCTGGTTTTACTTGTTCCTATACCAATGATAGAATTTGAAAAAAAAAACACAAGAGTTTATTTCATTTTATTAACTACTTTATATTTGTACATGTGTATTAATACATACAAATATATGTCTTTTGGTTATATTGAGCTTCTTGGTGCTTTACCTTCATTTAACTATTCAACTTCTCTCGTTATCTTTTCATGAGATATAATTGTTCAACTTCTTGTTAGAGTATATTACATTATTTGGTACATGTCAATGTACCACTTTGGGTACATTTTTAGATTTGGAGTTTATCTTAGATTAAGGTTTGAGTAGTTACTTCAAGTAAGTAATAAATACACAAGTGTTAGAATGTGCAATGATGTAAATATGCATGTAGTCCACATGTACATGAGTCATAGGTAGATGAAGAGTCATGGATAGAGTAAATGTCAAGGCACATATCTTCTTATATATGCCTTGAGGTAGAGAGATTGTGATAGAGTGAGAGAGACTGAAGTTACTATAGTGATTTGTAGTTAAGAATACAATGTAGTTCTTTTATTGAAATTAGGGAGTGTTCATGTCCTTCATTACAATACATTGTATTATTTTTGTGAACATCCATAAATGGCATATTTTTGAGTTATTGCATAAGTTTATCTCATATTTTTCTTGCATATTATAGTGTCATTATCATATAGTTATCATTGCTTGCTCATTTTACATCTTGTGGTTGCATTTCCTTTAATATAAATCATCAAAATCTAACAGTGGTATCAGAGAAAACGGTAGATCGATAGAAAATAGGGAGAGCCACAAGAAATATTGAGAGGAGATAGAAATTTTTATTTTCAAATTTTTTGAAAATATATTTGGTCGGAGTCTTTCCACAAAGTTGCAAAAAAACTCGTGAAGACTAGGACTCAACATTTATTCCACTAGATTGAAAAATCAACTACTGAAGATTCATAATATCTAGATTTAAAGTTTTATCCACTATAGTTTCTAATACTTTGTTGCAAAAAAAGTTGATTCAAAGAAATTTGGGAAGCTTCCTACAAAGAGCTGGGAAGAATATCTTCTTTGGAATCAATCCAATACCTGAAGCAACAAGTTGGAGATTGAAGATTTAAATGCCTAAGGAAAAGGTCCCATTGCAAGAGTTGTATATTTGCAAAGTGTAGAAGAGGAAAAGGTCAAAGGAGCCTTATTACAGATTGAAGGAATAAGAGACTCTAGAAAAGAGTCTAGGAGAACATTGGATATTGGAGATCTCCATTGAATATTGAAGACTATAGATCGCAGATTGAAGGAGGAGAAAACAACTCAAGAAATTGAAGAGACCCACAAGAGGTCCCATTGAAGAACTTCCAAGTTTGGAAGACTAGAGATAGAGAATGACTAGCAAATGTCATGTTCCAGATTTTAGAGAAGGCCATTGAAGGAGTTTCAAGGAGAACTCATTGGATAAATTTACTAGTAGGAATGAGTTTTTGGGACAATTGTTGCCATTCGACAACAAGCCCAAAAGGAGAAATATTTGGCAAGGAGTTTGATAAATTTTGAAGGAGAATAGTGAAGACCTCAAGACATTCAAATTCTTGAGAAGAAGGCCACTAGATAGGCCAAGGTTGAAGTCAGAATTCGATAAGGAGGTTGAAGGAGAAAGGAGTTAGAAGAAGCCACCAAATCTGAGAGATTTGGAGATTGCCATTGAAGGCTATTTTGGAGAAAGGAGATTGTTGGTTTTACAATAGAAAAGTGAAGGTTTCTTGAAGGAAAATCTCAACTGTGATTTGGAGGAGTTTCCTACCAAATTTATGAGATTCAAGGATAGCACTTTAGAGGATAAATTGACTGCTTTACAATCTAAAAATTTCAAATTTGAGGACAGTAAGAAAGCAACAATTTGGGCAGCATTAATAGATGCTAATTTTTATACTTTCAGGGTGCATCCCTGAAGGAGAGTTAAAGCCACCAAACTACATTTTTAGGCAGCAAGTTAAAAGGAGTTTCAAAGTTGTGAATTGGTGAGTTAAAGAGTTGTTTTAGATAGCAAGAAAGAGTTGCAATTTCATCTAGTACAAGGCAGAATTTATGTGAATCTAATCACCTTTAAAGACATCATTTACGGAGGTCATAAAGGTAAGCAACTTTGATGCAAAAGCTTCATTAATTGAACATTCATTAATTGGTTTATTATTAAGTTTATTTAGCACCAATTTCGAGGTTTAAAGTTGCAAGGAAAAGGTTTTGAATTTAAAGTCTTCAAGGTAGTGCAAAAGTTCATTTCTACAAGGTTCAAACTTGCACATAAGAAATAGGAGAGAAAGAAAATGATCAACTTCATATTATCTATTTGAAGCAAATAAGATGTTATTCTTAAGTGAAAGTTGCATAGATTATAGTGCATATTTCAAGGTACTTTTAAGAGTTCATTTAAAAGAGCAATAAGGAGTTATAAATAGTGCATTATACTAGGTATTCTTAAAGGTTTTTAAAGTGCATTAAGTATTTATCAAATAAGGAATATTAAGTGCACAAATCAAAGTAGAAGTGAAGTGTCAAAAGACACTATTGAGTGCAAGAAATCTACAGCATATTGTGGCAAGGAGAAGCCACCAAAAGGAGAAATATAACCTCCAAATATTGGAGAAGGAAGTTGCCATATCAAGTCAATAAAAAAGCTTCAAAAAGAGACTTAAAGGTCTCAAAGTACAAGGTGCAAGTTAAGGTATTTTATCTTAATCATTACAAAATTATCTACATTCATTACTTGGACCATACTCATCCTTACCAACGTAGCAAAAGAGGATAGGAGCTAGAGAGTTTTTTAGGGTTTAATAGCTACACATTTATCTTCTACAAAGCAATAAAAGGAATATAAAACATAGCACATATTTCAGACATCAAGCGATGATATTACAAAGCTTAAGAAGAAGCTTTGGCACATAGAAGATAGAGCCATCTAAGGGCTCAATATCTATCCATTTGATGTGTCTAAAGACACCTAATATAGTTTCAAAGACACTTGATTCAGTGCCTATCATAGTAAAAAAAGAAATTGCAGCATTGAAGGAGTCTATGTAAGATAGTGTCATTGCAAGGATTATGTGCAAATGGGACTATGGAAATAAAAATAGAACATGGTTTACATAGCACAAGTGACAAAACAAGGTGTAAAGGAAGATACCATACCCAAGCAAACATAGAGAGGAGCTTGGATAAACCGCCCTCACTAAATCTAGCTCCAAACTACCATAGAAAGCACCACCATTGTCTAGGAAGAGCCACCATGCATTGAGATGTAAGAAAGCATGTTGGAATAAGAGTTGAAACAACTTGCAAAGGAGTTGAGGTGATAAGATATATTGAGGATCTTGAGTGCATGCAAAAGAGGAGCCTCCACTTACCATAATAGCAAAAGGTATCTTGTGCCACTTGGCACAAAGGAGGAAGAGGCATCTACAAAACCTAACACTTGCAAAGAGCACTCAAGTAAAAGTAACGCTCTAGTCAAAGAAGCATCTAGGAAAGAATATTGTCCTCATTATCATTTCAACACTCATTCTCAACATTGTCAGGCCTGCACCATGTGAAGTAACGCCTCAAGAAGGATAATAACTACCCTGCGCCACCTAACGAGAAGGCATAATCTCTTAGGCAGCTTAAAGCACCATTTAGCATTCATTTCAAGGAAGACAAGGGTATTAATAGCCACCCATAGGAGGAGAATGAATATCTCATGCATATCTCCAATAAATCTTGAACGAAGATAGGTCAAAGAGCATTGAAGAAAGGAGGAAGACCATCATAGAGGGAACCCATTGAATGTTGAGCATTAATATCTCATTATCATACGTAGAAGATCAACAAATACAGTATCCAAGCTTGAATAAAGATTCGAACAAGAGCCAATCATATTGCATCATTCAACATTTGAAGGAAGGTAAAGTTTTATATAATTCAATATTTGCTTTCTTTAAGTATAAGGAGTTATAATGTGATTCATTGTATAAGGTTGAAGTTATTTATTATTT
Source organism: Wollemia nobilis (assembly GCA_028583015.1). Taxonomy (NCBI): domain Eukaryota; kingdom Viridiplantae; phylum Streptophyta; class Pinopsida; order Araucariales; family Araucariaceae; genus Wollemia; species Wollemia nobilis. The sequence continues at coordinate 1,993,550 of JAQPPZ010001533.1, read as the reverse complement.
GCATTGGAGATATAAGCAAATATCAACCTTAGTGAATTAGAAAGCAAACTTAAACAAGGAGTGTATATCCTTAAGTGACATTTCAAAAGTGCACTAGTTGAAATTCAAATATCATAATATTTGCAAATTAATTAAATAGGAGTTATAAGGTTTTATACCTTGGAAAAATTAAAGTATTACTCTTTTGCAAATATTATCATTTCTAAATTTCCAAATTAGCGAGATATAAGGAGTACTACATCAAACTTTAGATCATTGAAATTAAGAAATTAAACCATTGAAAGTTAAGGATAAAAGAAGCAAAACTATTGATTTTTTAAAATAATTGGAATTTATTGCTTATACTTGTCTCATATTCACATTAAAAGGGACAAAAGGAATCCAACCATAGAGTCTTGAAGTTAGAGAACTTAATCTAATTAAAAGTGCATATATAAATAGGGAGAAATAAGGTGATATAGGAGTTTATTATTATCTTCAAAACACTAGGGAATCAACTCAAAATGAAATCTAATAGATGCTAAGCACTTTATCAAAACCATAGCATACTATAATCACTTAGGAGATATAAGGGATACTACAAAATCCAATATTTGATAAGGGTTTATCAAGTTAGTTCACATATCCTAAACTAGGGAGACATAAGGTAGTCCAAAAACATCATCATGACAACAAAGAAATTCATTTTCACTGAATCCTAACTACTTAAAGGTCCAAATTACTCTTCATGGAAAAACAAAGTAAGGGAAATTCTAATAGTTGAAAAACTTTTGGATATAGTCAAAAGAACAAAAGATAAACCTACTTTAGGTGATAATGAGATTCAAAATTTTGAAGAAAATGAAACAAAATCTTTAATGATTATAACTTTTGCCATTATAGATGAAATTCAACCCTACATTAGTTCAATAGGAACATCTACATAATCTTGGAAAACCTTAGCCAAAATATTTGAAGGGAATAATAAAGCCACTATCTTAAATTTTTAAACTCAATTACATTCTCTAAAAGTTAATAGTGGTGAAAGTATAGAACTATTCCTAAGAAAAGTAGCGGACATGAAAGAAAAATTGTTAACCTTAGGAGAAAAGGTTGAAGATACATTTCTTGTTCAAGTAACCCTGAGAGCACTTCCAGATAGCTATAAGCACATAGTTACATATTTACAAATCCTAAGACACATATTTTGATGAGTTAGTCAATATCCTTAAAGAATATGATGTTGAAAATACAGTTAAATATGAAATGACTAACAATGCATTAGTTTCAAAAGATAATCCACAGGAAAATGTTACCTCATCCTCAAAATTATGAAGACCTTGGAGTAACATATATTGTTAAGTCTGCAAGAAGAAAGGAAATAGTACCAACTAATGCAAATTCAATCCTAGAAATCAGTATCAAGGAAATCATACAAACTATGGAAGCCAACCAAACAAGCCATTCCAACCAAGAAAATATCAAAATTAGTATAGTCCATATTAGCAACAATTTTAGTATCCATATACTTCTCAAAATCAATACAATTATCCTCAATTGCAATATAGAGAAGGGAAATAGAAAGGTCACTTGGTTCAAGAGATTCAAGAAATTCAAGAACTAGAAGAACCTACAGATGAACATGAAATTAAAGATCTCTCAATAAATATAGTATTTTATAAAGATACTAACTATCTAATTGATCAAGATACAGACAAGATACAAAATGAATAAGAGTTCAAATTCCAAAACCAGTACGAAGACCAATATCCAAAAAATGTAATACAAGGGGATGTTAGAGTATATTACATTATTTAGTACATTTCAATGTGCCACCTTGGGTACATTTCTAGATTAGGATTTTATCTTAGATTAAGGTTTGAGTAGTTACTTGAAGTAAGTAATTGTTGAGTGGTATTTTCACCCGATTGTGAAAACACACTCTCCGATAGGATTTGGGTTCTAAATCCTCTCTTGCAAAGAAATTTAATAAACAATTTCTCCAAGGTTCCGCTATGTTAGCATTTTGTATATGTGTATTAATAATCTCAAATAAAGATATTCAATTTAAATGCTTGGAACACCTTAGTGGTTGCAAGTAACTGAAAACAAGGGGCAATGTTGGTTTATTTTACTGTGAAACTTTAATGATTGTTCGTTGAACCCGAATAAAGCAAATGTGATTTGGTCCCTATATGACCATGCTGTAACTTCAAAATGGAAATTGATGAAATGCCATAAAACATAACCCCTTCAATGAAATTGGAATTTTATGAAGGGAATATCATCATCTGCTCATGAATGAAAAACAAAACTAAAAAATGAAATTCTGGCCTTGAAATGGAAATTTTCTATTTTCAGATTTTGAAATTTTTAGTTTTTTATTTTTTTATTTTAATGCCTGTAAATGAAAATAAAGTGCAGAAAAAATGAAAATAAAATGCAAAAGAAAAATGAAATGCATTCAAGGTGATGCAATCCTATTCTGACAAAACCGAAGCTAATGAGGTTTCCATGCATGCAACCTAACTTATTGAACCTACAAAACACGCACAATCCAGATAAGTTAAGTGTTGGTCTCTGGGGTTTTGATTGTGATTTCAGATTTAGACATTCGCATGAAGCAACCAAGAGAACTTGCATTAAACTTCACCTATAAGCCTAGAAATCTGAAAAGGGGAAAGATAAACATTCAATCCTGCATGCAGAAAATAACTCCTTTCTTGCTAATGAGGTGCAACTCTCTGAATTTTTTGTATTAAAAATTTGTCATTGTACAACAACGAAACTTCTAGTTTTCTCAAAACCAGAAAAATGGGAAGAAAAACACTCCAAAGCAGGCCCAGAATGGCTTCTCGCCTTCGACACTACAACTCTGCTCACAGTGGTTTCTGACCCTTCTGGCCTCTTTGAATGGCATATTTAAACTTCTGAACAAATTGCTTCTCCTTCCACGACGGTTCGTTTCATCTTCCAGTGGCTGCTCGTTTCACCTTCCTTGACTGCATGTGCTTTGGCTTCCATTTTGTGGCCCTTCATTGTGTTTCTCCTTATTGGCTTGCATTATTTTCCCTCCGTGTGTAACGGTCATCTTGAATGATCATGTAACGCTTTGTCTTATTCATTAGATTTTGTCCTTATGTCCACGTCACTATGCCTATTCGTTACCTTGGCGAAACTGAAACATGTTGCGATATCGCGACACTTCTTGTTTATCAGCTGGCTGCCCCTTTTGAATCATGAAAATGCAACATGTCGCGATATCATGACACTTTTGGCCCTTTCTGTCTTTTGTTGCTTGTAGCCACAAAAATGAGACATGTCACGAAATCATGACATTTTTCTCCTAGCAGCCTTGTTCATCATCATGCATCGCAAAAATAAGACATGTCACGAAATCATGACATTTTTATGTCAACAGTCGAGCAAATGCAACCTGTCACGAAATCATGACATTTTTCTCTTTCGGGTTGTGCAGATGCAACCTGTCGCGAAATCGTGACGCTTTTCTCTTTCACTATGTTTTGCTTTACTGGCCGCGAAAACGTGACATGTCACGAAATCGTGACACTTTTTCATTCTATTCACTTTGGCATTTTTCTGTCGTGAAATCATGGCACTTTTATTTCTCTGTTTTCTTCGCAAATCATGATGACTTTTCTTCCTTTCACTTGGCGTTTCTATCATGAAATCGTGACACTTTTCATCTTCATACCCCTTGGCTGCTTCCTGTCGTGAAATCGTGACGCTTTTCATCTTCGTACCTCTTGTCGCTTCTGTCATGAAATCGTGACGCTTTCATCTTCGTACCACTTCTCTTTCTCATGAAATCATGACGCTTTTCTTATCGTACCACTTGTTGCTTTTGTCGTGAAATCATGACATCTTTTCATTTGGCATGTCTTGTTGTTTCAGGTCGTGAAAATGCGACATGTCGTGATATCGCGACAACTTTAGTGCCTTGCCCTGTTTGACTGGTTTGACTGTGATTTTGTGACATGTCGCGATATCGTGACACTTTTCACTTTTTGCTGCATTTTGTTGCTCTTAGTCGTGAAATCGCGACATGTCGCGATATCGTGACACTTTTCATTCCACACTTTCGCTTGTCTGGGCCGCGAAATGTGACATGTCGTGATATCGCGACATTTTTCATTTTGGCCGCGATAGAGCAACATGTCGTGATATCGCGACAATTTTTCATTTTTGGCCGCGACGAAGCAACATGTCGCGATATCGTGACAATTTTTCATTTTCGGCTACGACGGAGCAACACGTCGTGATATCGCGACAACTTTTCATTTTCTGTCGCGATGGAGCAACATGTCGCGATATCGCGACACTTTTTCATTTTCTACCACGATGGAGCAACATGTCGCGATATCGCGACACTTTTTCTTTTTTGTGATATTTTGCTTTTTTCTTGATTTTTTAGCATCTGGGTCACAGCGGTCTTCTTTGGAAGCAAGCAAAAAGGTGGGTCCCCAATTTTGGGGTGTGTTGTGGATCAGCCACAACAAATGGCGACTCTGTTGTCAAATGCTCCTGAGCATTTTGGTGAGAACCCAACCTGAAATATACAAGCTTAGATACAGGCGTCAGCACATAAAAGATAAACAAATACCGATAGATCGAAATACATGAAACATCAGAATCATTAAGTATCAGCTCGGTGTGTGCAATGTGTTTTCATTCCCTATCGCTTGAACTTGATCAACATTCCATTGTCAGTTTCACTTATGATTTGTATGCAAGGCTATGAATGATTTGTGCAGGATTTGATGTATGATGAAGATGCTAAAGATATAACAACCTTCTTTGCAAAGGCTCAAACCTTCTAATATCATGAACAAACATATTAAAGTTGTCAAACCCTCTTAGGACCAAATATATGTATACTTAATTAATTTACTAGATCCCAAAGTTGGTTATGTGTCACTACCATCTTGAACCCATGTGCAAGTGTGAGTGAAATCAAAATTTTGGGGAATAGGATTCCCAACCTAAGCGAGATGGGAATTTAACCCTATCCTTACTATTCCGATTTGGAGTTCATTACCTCATCTTGAACAAAATGATTTAACCGATTATGGATGAAATGGTCAGGCTAGTCTATCCATATGAGCAATCAGTGGTCTTGCTTTTAGACAAGACATGTTGCCACGCATGAGCATACTTAACCCCATAATCCATGACTTGGCTTCATTCATTCTCTTCTTTCTCTTTTTTTCTTTGGACCTTTGGGATGACTACCCATCCTTGCCAGGGACATGTAGTACGATCCCTCCAATCCAATATTAAGATGAAATGGAAAATATTATCTTTTATCTCTTGGACCTTGGGGATGACTACCCATCCTTGCTAGGGACATGTAGTACGATCCTTCCAATCCAAGATTTAGATGAAAATGGGAAATATTAATTTTATTTCTTGGACCTTGGGGATGACTACCCATCCTTTGCAGAGGACATGTAGTACGATCCTTCCAATCCAAGATTTATGATGAAATGAAACATAGGAGCTTTGGGGAATCAGATTCTCAACCTAGGCGAGATGAGAATTATGCCCTATCCTTACTACTCCATGTAGGTCAAATCAGAGCTTTGGGGAATTGGATCCTCAACCTAAGTTCGATGAGGATTTAATCCTATCCTTACTACTCTGATTTTAGACTTTAAGCTTGATGGAAGTGGTAAAAACCACTGTTTTAAGGATTATGTTGCATGATAGGACAGACATGAAATATTCTTTTCACCTCACCTTTTCATCCAAGTATGGTTTTGACCATTTTGCTCAAGATTCTTTTTAATGTGCATGGAATGTGCTTGGTTCAAGATAGTTTGGGCAGCGAGTTCCCAACCTTAGGATCCTTTTAATATATGTTATGTAATAATCCTAAGAGGATTCGACACCTTCTCAATGATTGCACATGAAATGAAAATGTAACTAAGATGACATGTATATGCAATGTGGAATGTGACATGAGATATGAATGCACTGCTTCTTTTGAAATGTGGATGGAATATATCATCTATTTTACCATAATGTGCAAAACTGACAACTTCATGCATCACAAGATTCAAACGATATTATTTAAAATGTTTGTGTTACTTGTGGAGCTTTCTACAACACAATTCCAATGTTTCATATTCTCCTGATTTTAGGCATAAGTTGACATCTCAAAATTTTCTTTTCTTTTTTTTTTTCTTTTTTATATAAAAACCAAACATGTCCATAGGACCAACACACAACTTTAAATCCAAACCAAAATAGTAATCCCCAAAAAGGAAACTTGAAAACACAAACCCAAAACCAAAAACCAAAATCTATATACAAATGTACAATATAATACAAGATGATGCAAAGCTTGGATTATCACTTTCCCGGATCCCAAACATGATTAGAACATTTCAACAAAAATATAACGTGATATGCATGCCAAATGTTGTGGGAATCCAACAAAAACAAGACTAGACCAAACAATGCAACCCACTTCAACTTTCCTCTCTCACCCCACCAATTAAATTTAGTTCCATTAGTATTCTCATAGGTGAGATTCAAATTTTCAAATTGATTAGACAATGATTGATTTTCAATTTTATCATGTCTATTCTTTAAAATGCAAATTTCATAATTCCATCCTTGATTTAGAATTAGGCTATCTTTTTCAAATATGCAATTTTGTAAGTAGGAGCCTATTTCTACAAATTTCAAAGCCAAATCATTTTCCAAATTTGTAGGCCAATCAAATTTGTGCAACAATTTACAAGCATCTAGGATATTTACTAAATTAGGATCATTAAAAGTTTTTATCCTAGATTCAATTAGTAATTGTTGATGAATTTGATTTAACAATTCAAGTGCATCAACTTCTTTTTCATTCATTAAAACAATGTTATCAAAGGTGTGATTAGAAATCATACCTTGTTTTTCATTCACCTTTAATGACATTTCATCATAAACATCATTCAAATTCAAAACATGGTCATGCAAATTTTCACCCAAATTTTGGATGCTTGAACATAAAAGGTTAGATTCTACCTTTTGAACATTTTTATTTACCAAAATTTGATGGGGATTTGCAATTCTCTTCTTTTACCTCATGGTCTTCATACTCTTCATTGATTACTTGTTTATCAAACATACCAAAATTGGGCACCCAATTGAAAACATGCCCATCCTTTTCAACCCTCAAATGTTTTTGGTCAAAGTGTATGTCCAATGACTCATCTTGATGATCCTTCATTTGAGTTGTTTCCAATTGATCAATCTCTTTGTCATTTGGTTCTAATTCTTTGTTCACTATCCATGGTATCTCTTCATGTGAGGTAGAAGTTTCAACATCCTGCATATCAAGTGAAATATGAGTTTCATCTATGGGGGTGTGAGAAAAGAATGCATTATCATATCTCCCCCAACCATTATAAAAATTATCTTCCAAATTTGTGGGATGAAACTCCATGGTATTTGTGACATGATCTTTTGATTCATTCATCAATTCACTTTCTTTCTTTGTCCTTGGCAATAGGATCATTATAATCTTCCAAAATTTGATGAGATTTGAAACCCTCTTCCAAAACATCCTCAAATTGTACAGGAGTTGTAATATCTTCCTTTGAGTAGGCGATTATGTTGTCCTGTATATCAATTGGCACCCAAGTTTCATTAGTAGTTTTGGATTGAGTGTAGTCTTCCCACTTCTTCCAAGCATCATAATAATCATCTTTCAAAATCAAGTGGTGACGTTCAACTACTTCTTCAACATCTTCCAATTCATCAATGTGTTTCTCATCAAATTCATCTTCACCTTCCTTAGATGGTTCAATTATTTCCAAAAGTGGGTTATTTCTTGAATTCAAATTTGTAAGGCTATCATAGTCCAAATTAGTAACCCATGATTCAATTTTATCATAATTTGGAGGGTGAAGAATTTCTTGATCGTTAATTTTACACATCTCATCAATAGTATCTTCCAAGAACAAGTGGTGAAACTCTATCATGTCTTCAAATTCATTTATTGGTTTTCTTCCAATTTCACTTTCAACCACTTCATTCAATTCTATGGTAGGTTCCGTCCTATCACATATTTCAAACATTGTTGAATTTAGAACCCCTTCATCTAGATAATCATGTATCTCTATGAATGAGATCATTTTTGCATAATCCTCACTAGTGGATGTTGGCTTAGCAATTTGCACCTCCTCTTGGACTACATCTAAGGTGGTTGTAAGATTTGGATATTCAAATTCATCCCCTTGATCATTCACCTTAGGTATCATTGGAGTGGAGGGTGCTATGTTTGATGGTTGGTGTAGGTTGGCATCAAAAGAACAATCTCTCATGTGAACATGTTGTGCCTTTTCTTCTTCAAGACCTTGTCGTTCTATCTCTTCCAAGATCTCATGGATTTTCTCTAGAGACAAGCCACCCATTTTTTCCTCAATGAGTGAAGCAAGTGTGGGGTGTATGGCTCCTAGGTATACTTCCATGGCTTCCTCTTCTAATGTGTTAAAATTTTCCCACATTTGGGAGTGCAACTCACGAAATCTTCCATTGAATTGACTCAAGGATTCATTAGGCTCCTTACATATGGAGGTAAACTGATTTTTCAAGATTTCTAAGTCAACTTGATTACCAAAATGATAAAGATAGGCTGCTTCTAGTTGTATCCAAGAAGTCCTAACCTCCATGGGTAGTTGGCTGTACCAAAAGAATGGTTTATCTTCCAAAATGTATGCAAATAACTTACAAGCTACCTCCTCATAGAAAATTTGGAATTGACATAATGTATCCTTGTAGACATGTAGTTTTTGCAAGTATCCTAGTGGCACCTCTTGGTTAAAACACCGTAAAAAATCCAATAACATTTTAGGAATTTGATAGGGTATCACATGCAAACCCTTATAATGATCCTCCATCATAGATACCATTCTTTCTCTTAGAGACACTATTTCAGCTCTCAGGGATACAATTTGCTCCTCAAGTGTTGCCATTAGTGAACTCAAAATGTAACTTTAGAACCAAATCTATTGAATATTCAACCTGCAATGTATAAAAAATCAAGTTAGCATCAACTAAGAGATGTATTCATTAAAATCAAATGAAAAGTAATTGCATGAAACAACACTTTGTTAGTCAAGACCAAAATTTTCAAAATTAAATCAAATCACAATGTTTCTGTATGAACAATCAGAAAAGTGTTAGAATAATATATAGCATACCTGAATTGCTTAAAATAGCATAAAGTAAACCAATTCAGGTCATCCTTTTAACAATATGCTGAGTGTTAGAGGACTAAAGCATACAAAAATTTAAATTTAAATCACACTAAAATAAACCCGTTCATGCCCTCCTTCTAGCGCCAATCTGTTGAGTGGTATTTTCACCCGATTGTGAAAACACACTCTCCGATAGGATTTGGGTTCTAAATCCTCTCTTGCAAAGAAATTTAATAAACAATTTCTCCAAGGTTCCGCTATGTTAGCATTTTGTATATGTGTATTAATAATCTCAAATAAAGATATTCAATTAAAATGCTTGGAACACCTTAGTGGTTGCAAGTAACTGTTAACAAGGGGCAATGTTGGTTTATTTTACTGTGAAACTTTAATGATTGTTCATTGAACCCGAATAAAGCAAATGTGATTTGGTCCCTATATGACCATGCTGTAACTTCAAAATGGAAATTGATGAAATGCCATAAAACATAACCCCTTCAATGAAATTGGAATTTTATGAAGGGAATATCATCATCTGCTCATGAATGAAAAACAAAACTGAAAAATGAAATTCTGGCCTTGAAATGGAAATTTTCTATTTTCAGATTTTGAAATTTTTAGTTTTTTATTTTTTTATTTTAATGCCTGTAAATGAAAATAAAGTGCAGAAAAAAATGAAAATAAAATGCAAAAGAAAAATGAAATGCATTCAGGGTGATGCAATCCTATTCTGACAAAACCGAAGCTAATGAGGTTTCCATGCATGCAACCTAACTTATTGAACCTGCAAAACACGCACAATCCAGATAAGTTAAGTGTTGGTCTCTGGGGTTTTGACTATGATTTCAGATTTAGACATTCGCATGAAGCAACCAAGAGAACTTGCATTAAACTTCACCTATAAGCCTAGAAATCTGAAAAGGGGAAAGATAAACATTCAATCCTGCATGCAAAAAATAACTCCTTCTTTCTTGCCAATGAGGTGCAACTCTCTAAATTTTTTGTATTAAAAATTGGTCATTATACAACAACAGAACTTCTAGTTTTCTCAAAACCAAAAAAAGGGGAAGAAAAACACTCCAAAGCAGGCCCAGAATGGCTTCTCGCCTTTGGCACTACAACTCTGCTCGCAGCGGTTTTCGACCCTTCCGGCCTCTTTGAATGGCGTATTTAAACTTCTGAACAAATTGCTTCTCCTTCCACGATGGTTCGTTTTGTCTTCCAGTGGCTGCTCGTTTCACCTTCCTTGACTGTGTGTGCTTTGGCTTCCATTTTGTGGCCCTTTGCTGCGTTTTCTCCTTATTGGCTTGCGTTATTTTCCCTCCGTGTGTAACGGTCATCTTGAATGATCATGTAACGCTTTGTCTTATTCATTAGATTTTGTCCTTATGTCCACGTCACTATGCATGTCCGTTACCTTGGCAAAACTGGAACATGTCGCGATATCGCGACACTTCTTGTTTATCAGCTGGCTGCCCCTTTTGAATCATGAAAACGCAACATGTCGCGATATCGTGACACTTTCGGCCCTTTCTGTCTTCTGTTGCTTGTAGCCACGAAAATGAGACATGTCGCGATATCGCGACATTTTTCTATCAGCAGCCTTGTTCGTCATCATGCATCGCGAAAATAAGACATGTCACGAAATCATGACATTTTTATGTCAACAGCCAAGCAAATGCAACCTATCGCGAAATCGTGATGTTTTTCTCTTTCGGGTTGTGCAGATGCAACCTATCGCGAAATCGTGATGCTTTTCTCTTTCACTGTGTTTTGCTTTACTGGCCGCGAAAACACGACATGTCGCAAAATCATGACACTTTTTCATTCTGTTCACTTTGGTAGCTTTCTATCACGAAATCATGACGCCTTTTCATTTCGGGCTGTCTCACTGCTTTCTGTCACGAAATCACGATGCCTTTTCATTCCTTTCACTTTGGCAGCTTTCTGTCGTGAAATCATGATGCTTTCCATCTTCATACCCCTTGGCTGCTTCCTATCATGAAATCGTGACGCTTTTTCATCTTCGTACCCCTTGGCTGCTTCCTATCGTGAAATCGTGACGCTTTCTCTTTCCATACCATTTGGCTGCTTCTTGTCACGAAATCGCGATGCTCTCTCTTTTCGTACCACTTGGCTGCTTTCTGTCACGAAATCGTGACATCTTTTCATTTGGCATGTCTTGCTGCTTCAGGTCGCGAAAATGCGACATGTCGCGATATCGCAACAACTTTAGTGCCTTGCCCTGTTTGACTGGTTTGACCACGATTTTATGACATGTCGCGATATCGCGACACTTTTCACTTTGTGCTGCATTCTGTTGCTCTTAGCCGCGAAAACGTGACATGTCGCGAAATCGTGACACTTTTTCATTCCACCACTCTTCGCTTGTCTGGCCGTGACGAAGGCAACATGTCGCGATATCACGACGTTTTTTCATTTCTGGCCACGACGGAGCAACATGTCGCGATATCGCGACATTTTTTCATTTCTGGCCGCGATGGAGCAACATGTCGCGATATCGCGACGCTTTTTCATTTTCTGCCGCGATGGAGCAACATGTTGCGATATCGCGACACTTTTTCATTTTCTGCCGCGATGGAGCAACATGTCGCGATATCGCGACACTTTTTCATTTTTGTGAAATTTTGCTTTTTTCTTGATTTTTTAGCATCTGGGTCATAGCGGTCTTCTTTGGAAGCAAGCAAAAAGGTGGGTCCCCAATTTTGGGGTGTGTTGTGGATCAGCCACAACAGTAATAAATGCACAAGTGTTAGAATGTGCAATGATGTAAATGTGCATGTAGTCCACATGTACATAATTCATAGGGTAGGTAGATGAAGAGTCATGAGTAGAGTAAAGGCCAAGGCACATATCCTCCTATATATATGCCTTGATGTATAGAGATTGTGATAGAGTGAGAGAGACTGAAGTTACTATAGTGATTTGTAGTTAGAGTACAATATAGTTCTTTCGTTGAAATTATATAGTGTTCATGTCCTCCATTATAATACATCATAATATTTTTGTGAACATCAATTAATGGTATATTTCTGAGTTATTGCAGACATTTATCTTATAGTTTTCCTACATATTATAGTGCCATTATCATATATTTATCATCGCTCGCTCATTTTACATCTTTGTGGTTGCATTTCCTTTAATATAAATCATCAAATGCTAACACTTCTCTCAACCTCTCATGAGGTGTAATGATATTATCTAATATCCCTTAAGGTGTAATAATTATGTCATAAAATAATTTAATAAGTACTTTAAAAAAATGGTCCTAAAAATATTATTTATGCAAAAGTCATAAACATCAAATCTTAGAATTCCAAAAACCGCTTGGAATGTGGTGATTAATTGTTTTCCTCATATATATTTTTTATTGGTTGTTGTAAAATCTATTTTAGCCACCACATCAACCATCATTGTCCCTAGAGCACATAATAGATAATAAGTGAAGAAGTGAGAATCAAACCATGCTTCATATATTACCAATTCCTTACACAATTATTGCTAGCTCAATACCCAACATTCTCGTTGTGAACGAGGATGGAAGGGCTTACTCAAATTCATTCTCTGCTTAGTAAAGAACATGAAGCATCCACATGAGGGAGTAAAAGACTCAAACTTACAACCTATAGCTTCCATGTTCCCATAACACATGCTTTAACCACCACACCCAATCCATTAGCCATGCCCAATCACTCATGTCCCCTACTAAAGGAGAACCTGACATAAGAAGGTTGTCATAAAAATAAATGAGAAAAAGGGGTTGCAATTTGAACTAATGATGTATCAGTTGGCAATGCCTTGATATTTTCACTTTGGTTAGTGATGATATGCTATACAACTAGCAACAAAGTCCTCCTTCCTTTTAGTAAAAGAGGATTCCTCTATATTTTTAAAGATACCATACATCAATGACCATTTCCAACATAGAAAAGTAGTCCCTCATCTTAAATCTCTACCTATTTTAAGTATATTTTATCCACTCCCTTGGATGATAATGACATATTACCAACTAGACTAGAGATCTCTCTTCCCTATAGTAATAAATACCATCTTTATCTATTGGAGAATGAATGCATGGGTACTCATGCCCAATGCAAAAGAGATATGTTGTCATACTTGTAACTTGTGATTAGCTAGGTGTAAGCACCTTTGCTCTACTCCCTTGATCGATAATGTCATGTTGTCAAGCTAGGAAAAAATTACCCCCTTCCATAGAAAAGGAAACTGCTTCTATGCCAATTGAGAGATAACATGTTGGTGCCCACATCCAAAACATGCTATCAAAGATTAAACTAATGATTATTTGAATACAAGGACAAAATGAATAACAAGTCTACCACCTGATTGAAAGGAGATAGCCATGAGGCAGATCCTTGGAAGCATCCCATCCATACTATTATATGTATTTAAATATAATATTATTAATTTACAATATTTCCTTTGAAGTGAAAATATGAGAAGCATAGGAGGCACATGCCCTATCCTATAAAGAAAAAAAGAAGGGCTTATGATTAAAAAATTTCTCTTATGATAAAAGGTCTTAAGTTCACACTAACTAGTCGGGCTTAAATCTATTATTGTTTCCATTTATTGACCTTGCAAGCATAGAAAATAATCTTCAACACATGTACATAATCACATGTTCCTAAGTGAAGAGGATGAGAATCAGACTAGAGACTCCTTAGCCCAAATAATTAGCCTCCATTGTACTATCCAAGAGGACACCTAGTGTCGACAAGAAGAAAAAATCAATCCCAAATAAATAATTGATTTCTTTTATCATAAGGATAAAGTATTGTTGGAAATTTATCACATTATTATCATCCCAATTCTTGTGGCTGCACTTATATTTTAGGAAGAAAACTAGTAATCTAGATATAATAAAGCAGACTATGATAGCATAAAGTTTTGGAAATATTACTCTATTAGTATGCAATGCATAAACAATAGAGGTGGAGTTTTGGTATTGTGAAGGTTGTTGTAGGAAAATATCAAGAAGGATGCTAAATTTTGAAATATTTGTATTCACACAAAAAATTGAAGAAGATCCAAAAAATGAAAATCAAGAATTCAAACTTTTTATGAAAATGATGTAGGTATCTAGCTATAGCAACTCAATTGAGAGAAGAATTGAATATGTTTGTAAACTCTTAATCTCTAAATAAGAGAGTTGTTATTTTTCAAGGGTGGGGGACTAGAGGACAACACCTTGTTATATTAAATATATTTTTTTCAATCAATTATATGGAATTTAAACGGGCTTCATTTATATTATGACCATATAGTGTTGTTACAATAGCTTGGTAATTATGCCTGTATCACTTGGCAAGATTCTAACCTTTATCTCCTCCTTGAAAATTGAGGAATCTAACCAATTGAACTAAATTCTATTTGATAAATTTTTAAACGCATTAAAAACATCTAAAATGAAATTTAAAAGTTTTCAAATTAATTATATGTTATATATATGAATCGACAGAGCTATTGAATTTTAAGCCAAATTATATTATCTTTGATCTAGAGTAGACTTAAATATAAGAGCAATCAAAATATAATTTGGCTAATATAAATAATAAATTTATTCAAGATAATATCAAATAAGTAAAATTCCCAAAATCATTCATGCAACAACATGAAAAAACCTATAGTATAATTGCTCAAAATATGCATACAAGCTACAATATTATTAATGCTTGAATATGATCTTCTTAGATCATTTTATTTAATACAATACATGGAGTTTTACCTCCATAATATAGCCATACAAGATGACTCAAGTACTTGACTATGGCTCTCCATATGACAACTCTCATGTCCTTTGGCTTCTCATCTTGTCACTTGTATACATGACTTTTGACTCTCTATTTACATGCATACTTAACTTTATGATACTTGCACTCTTTTACATGATACTTACACTTCTACATGCACACCTAATACATGATACTTATGCACATCTTCACATTACATATTTGCACACTTAATTACATGACACTTGTGTACTTTCTCTCATTACACACTCGCACTCTTACTTACATGACACTTACATAAAGGGAAAATATAAAACACTATTTTAAACTATAGACTCAAACTCTATTATAATATGTACATTTGTATCATAGATACCATGGGGGTACATTATCATGTACCAAATAATATAATATTCTCCAACACCCCCTATATTACATTATTTAGCTATTGAATACTTTAGTCTCTAATCTATTTCCTTCAAACTTTTGTCTCGATCTTCAAATTGAAATTCTTATTCAATTTGTGTTTCACGTCTTTTGTTCTCCTTTATTTTGTGCTTTCCTCTATTCTTCTTCTTTGGTTTTCTTTTCTTCATCTTCAGTTGTGATATAACTGGTGAAGTGACTTTTGAACAATAAGTTAGTAAGTCATGACAATAATACATTTTGAAATTCAAAGATTCCTTATTGAAGCAAACATAACCTTCATTTAAATCATGTGTCACAACTAACATCATTTTTTCTTGTTTTTTTCCTAAAAGATCTCAAAGGTAAGTAAAGACATATACATCATTAAGCATTCTTCAGAAGAAAATATAATGGTGTTTTGTGAATTCCACCATGTTCTAAAAATATTTTTATGAAGATAGCTTATAAGTGTTGTGAACTTTTCATCTTTTGCATTTTTGAGAAATAAAGATAACTTTTTCTTCAAATCATTTGATATTTCATTCTTTCCATCAAAATCATCTATCAAATTTTGTGAATAAAATTTTAGTTTGTTCACCATTTATTTATTATCTTCACTAAATTAATTTATTCTAATTTCTTTTATAATAATCAAGGTTTACAATTCAATTATTCAATTCCTTTGAAGTTAAAATCATTTTTGCTCCAAAGTTTAATTAAATTGCAATTTAAAAAAAAAATCAAAATTTCAAATTCCCTTTTCAAAAACTCGCAAAAATAAATTTGCAAATTTAAATTTTCCAAAATTTTCTAATCCTTTGAAGTAACAAACCTTTTATCTCCCTAATAATTAAATTTACAAATTCTAAATTCTTCAAATTTTAAAATTTTCTAAATATTCAATATCTTCAAATTTCAAAATTTCTAAAGACTTAAAATTTTTCAATTTGGAGTAGCAATCCTTATCTCTCCAAAATTTAATATTTTATCGAAGTTTCAAAATTCAAATTTTTAAAATGTATTGCAATAATTAATTGTAAATAATAAAATATCAAATATTTCAAAACAAGGTTGAAGTCCTTATAACTCCCACCTTAATACAAATTTCAATTTAGTTGAAAAAATTTTAACTCCCTCTCTAAAAATAATTAAAGTTCTTAATCCAATTCTCCAAAATATAAACTTTAACTTAGGACTTTAATAAATATTAAATTTTCTAAATATGAAGGTAACTCTTCTTACCTTTTATGTTCTTCTGAATGTTGACTAGGGCATGCACAAGATAATCAATCCTTATATTATAACATCCACCATGCAATGCAATGTTCTAACATATTCTGCTCACAACAAATCAATGCAATATTATGTAACATTAAACTTAAATGTTTTAATACCTTGTTTTGTCTAATATTTTATTCTTCCCATGAGTATGTCACTTCAGTTGACTTTTGTTATGGTATCACCAAAAAGCAATGGCTCTTTGGTTGGAGGTGCTTTGACCATGATGTTCTAATATGAATTTTGCAATAGGAGGTGCTTTAGTTGGAGGTGTTTTAACTATGCTACTATCTAGAGAAGCTTCGACTAGATACTTTTACTATGATGCTTGAAGAACACAAGCTTATACTAAGAGGGGGGTAAACAGTATAAGACCACTTTTTACTTTTATTTCCCAATCAATATTATGCAATGTAAAGATAGCAATATCAATAGCAGTAATCAAAGTAATGCACAAATCATCACACACAATAGAGACACCAATTTACGTGGTTCACCCAATGTAGGCTACTCCACGGAGAAAATATTTCACTAAAATTTTCTCAATCAATCTCTTGGGAATCCTTTCTCTATTACAATATTTATGGACATATGTCCAAAGAATACATCAATCCCCTAATCCAGTTCATGGATCTCTATCCACAAGAGAACTCCTTTCTCCTTAGCTCTGGTTGGTGATCTTCTAGAAGAACTGTTGCTCCCACTACTCTGGCTAATGGATCTCTATCCACTGAAGACACCTATCCTCACTGCCCTGGCTAATGGATCTCTATCCACTGGAGACTATCATCCTCTATACTCTGTCACATTCAAATATATTTCTCAAATCTGCACTAAACACAGTCCTTCGGTTTAGCACAAATATTCTCAATCTCTGTCTTTGGTCTGGCATAAACCTATCCTCAAATATGCACCAAACTCTATCTTTTAATCTGCACTAAACACAGTCCTTCGGTCTAGCACAAATTTATCCTCAATATCTATTCTCTGATCTGCACTAAACACAGTCCTTCGTTCTAGCACAAATTTATCCTCAATCTCTGTCTTCAAGCCTTAACACAAAGCTTGACTTAATCCCAAATCAATTCTACTAGATTTACCCCAAACCTTAACCTAAGGTTTTAAAAAATTAATTGTTGGATATTTTGAGTGATAAGTTGTCATTGATGTTAAGAGTAAGTGGGCATGTCAAACTAACAGCACCAGTCAGTGACACTTTTAGTTGGCAGCATTCATTTTAGTTTTAGTTTCAACACCCGGTTCCAGGAAGATAGATAAGTCCAAAGTGCAAGAAAAAGCCCAAATAGATAATATTATAATATTATTTTATAATATTATACAAAGGAAGTTTAAAATTAATTATAAATTAATTTATTAGTTAATTTATATAACTTATAAAGTTATTTATATTAATTATTAATTAATTTAATTATTAATTATAAATTAATCTAAGCTAAGGTTAAAAACCTAAGGTGGGTTATTAAAAATATAATTCGAAATTAAAATTTTAATTTCATAGCACTGATGTGAGGAGAAGTTTGAAAACATGTATAAAAGGAGGAACTTTAACACTACCAAAATTACCATGTCTTCGATAATCATTGTGAGCTTTAAATATTGGTGAGCCATATGAATAAGCGTTATGAAACTTAAAATTCACATTAGAAAATAGAATAGGGTTACATTGGTTTATATAGTGCAAAAAACTCCTAACTGCAAAACAAATAAATAGCAAGGCAAAGAGAAGATAAAACAAAACTCCTCTTCTAACCTATCGACTTCTAAACTTGCCGACATGCTAACCTGCTATCAAGTTAACCTATTTTCTAACATTCTCCCCCTTAAAGTTGAGATGGATGACAATACAGTCTCTTAGCTTTATATATTGAGCTTTAGCAATGTCTTTGGTGAAGATGTTCGTCGTGTTGTCCAAAGTGTTGCAATGTTGAAGCTCAGCTACCTGTTTCTCCACAATGTCTCGAATGAAGTGATACTTCATATCAAAGTGTTTTGACCTGTTATGGTGGATGGGATTATGTGCTAGTTGGATGGCACTCATATTTTCATAGTAGAATCTTGTAGGACCTCTTTGTTTCTCTCCAATATCTTCAAGGACTTTTCTCAACCATAGATCTTGAGTACTAGCATGTGTGATTGCTATATACTCAGCCTCAATAGATGACAATGCTACAATAGTTTGCTTTTTGAAACTCCGTGTAATTAGTCCTAACCCAAGACTAAAATAATTTGCTAAAGTAGATTTTCTATCATCTATATTTTTGCCCCAGTCACTATCACTAAAACCAACTAAATTTATAGAATTATATTTGTGGTAATGGATCCCAAAATCTAATGTACCCTTTACATATCTCAGAATTCTCTTAGTTGCTTGAAAATGAAAAACTAGTGGATCACCTATAAACCTTGAAACAAGAGAAACAACATATTGAATATCAGGCCTTGTGTTGGTGAGGAACATTAGACTCCCAACCATGCTCCTATAAGTGGTCATGTCAACTTTTGGTGCTTCATCATCTTTGTTCAATTGGATCCCATGACCCGTTGGAGTTGCAACAGGCTTGCATTGTTCCATGGAAATTTTCTTAATCATATCTTGAGCATATTTGTGTTGACATATGAAGATCCCTTTATCTGTTTGATGAACTTCCATGCCGAGGAAGTAATGCATTAAGCCTAGATCTTCCATTTCAAATTCACTCATCATGGAGTTTGAACTCCTTATTCATCTTGTCATTATTACCCATAAATATGAGATCATCCACATATAAACATACAATGAGAATGTATTTACAATGTTTTAGGTAGTAGAGAGTAGGTTCATTTTTGCTCCGAGTGAATCCATACTTCTTAAAATAGCCATCAATGTGATAGTACCATGCCCTTGGTGCTTGCTTGAGTCCATATAGTGCTTTTTTTACTTTGTAAACAAGGTTCTCCTTACCTTGTTCTTTAAAACCTTGAGTTTGTTGCACAAAAACCTTTTTCATCCAAGTACCCATTGAGAAAGACACTCTTTACATCCATGTGCTAAATTTTCCACCCTTTATGGGCAGCCAAGGAAAGTATTGATCTGATAGTCTCCTATCTAGAAACAGGAGCAAAGGTCTCCTCATAATCAATGTCATACTTCTGAGTGAAGCCTTTCACTACAAGTCTTGCCTTGTGTCTTTCAATACTTCCATCAGCATTGAATTTGGTCTTGTAGACCCATTTGCATCCAACATATTTTTTACCTTTAGGAAGCTTCACTAGCTCCCAAGTATCATTCTTTTTTATAGAGTTTATTTCCTCTTCCATGGCTTGTTTTCATACATCATGAGTGCATGCTTTCTCATAGCTAGATGGCTCTAGTTGTGCACTAGTCATTAAAGCATAATTGACTACATCTCCCTTAGTTTCATTGGATTGATTATCACCATACATATGCAAATTTTCAAGTCTTTTTAAAACTGCATTCATTTCACTAGCTTGACTTCTAGTGTATCTTTTTTGGAAATTCTTATCCAACATTTGAACAGATGGATGGTGCTAAAGAATTCTTTTACCTCTAGATGGAGAATCAATATCCATAGGTGAAGAACTTACTAATATTTGTGGAGAAGGACTTGGAGTAGCATCTGGTGTACTTGAAGTAGTACTCATACTTGGGCTTGGAGGACTTCCTTTGTTGTTTTTGGGCAGCACTTGTTGCACTTGTGAGGAACTAGCATCATGAGATCCATCATCAAAAAAAAGTTTTTTATGACCCCATTCTCCCCCTTCATCAAAAATTACATCCTTGGAAAGTACAATTTTATATTTTTTGGTATTGTAGAGCCTATATGCTTTGGTAGACTCACAATATCCAACAAAAATACATGCTTGACTTTTGGGGTCAAGTTTCTTTCTTTGCTCATTAGGAATGTGGGCATAGGCAAGACAACCAAAAACCTTAAAGTGTTTTACATTTGGATTTTTGCCATTCCATCCTTCATAAGGAGTGATCCCATCTAGATTAGAAGTATGACTCTTATTTAAAATGTAAACACTAGTTCTTATAACATCAGCCCAATACATGTTGCTAATATTCTTAGTTTGCAGCATTGATCTAGCCATTTCTACTATGGTGGGTTTCTTTCTTTTAGCCACACCATTTTGTTGTGGAGTGTAGGCAGTTGTGAATTGCCTTTTTATTCCACAAACTTTACAATATTTTAGAAATGCATTTGAAGAATACTCTCCTCCTCTATCAGTCCTTAGACTTTTTACAACAAAATCACTTTGTTTCTCTACATTATTTTTGAAATCTATGAAACAATCAAAAGTTTCATCTTTGGTTTTCAAAAAATAGATCCAACACATCCTAGAGAAATCATCTATGAAAGTGAGAAAGTAAGAATTATTACCAATGTTTTTGGTTTGCATTGGACCACAAATGTCCAAATGCACCAATTGGAGTGGATGTTGAGCTCTCCATGCTTGTCCTTTTGGAAACTTAGATCTAGAGTGCTTTCCCAAAGCACACCCTTCATAGACCTCCTTGTGTTCATAAACTTTTGGAAGTCCACACACCATAGCTTGAGAAGTTAACAATTTCAAGCTTGCAGAATTTAGATGACCATATCTCAAATGCCAAAGTACACTTGGATTTTCTATAGAAATACTAGCAAGTTTAGCACCCTCGTTTTCCCCAAACTTAAGAGGAAACAACTTATTCTTTGTCATAGGTACTTGTGTAATTACTCTATTACAATTCTTCTTATCAAAAATTACATATTTGCCTTCATCAAAAACAAGTCTATAATTTTTCTCCATCATTTGTCCAACACTAAGCAAGTTATGTTGGAGTTTGGGGGTGTAATAGATGTCATTTACCTTTTTGGTGCCTTATTTTATTGGAACCTCCATGGCTCCAATACCTTCAACTTGTAGAGCTTTATCATCACCCAACTTGATTCTTGATTTGTAGGTGGAATCCATTGTAGCAAAGAGCTCTTCTTTGCCACTCATGTGATTGGAACAACTAGTATCTAAAATCCAAGTGTCATTTAGACTTTGGTCTGATTTTCCATAAGTAAGAAATAGATTTGAAGTTCCTTCTTCTTCACCATAGTTTCCATATTGACCTCTTCCATCTTGAGAAGTCTTGGACCAACAATCTCAAGCAAAATGACTAGGCTTGCCACAATTGAAACAAACTTTCCTTGTTTTATCACCTCCTCTTCCTTGATTGTCGCTCCTTCCTTGATTGCCACCTCTTGCTTAATTTCCACCTCTTGCTTAGTTTCCACCTCTGGATCTGCTTCTTCCTCTACCTCGTCTTTGTCCTCTGCCTTGGCCTCTTCATTGGCCTCTTCCTGCACCCTCATTAGATGAAAATGCTTTTTCATCTCCTTTATAGCTTTTTGAAGGAGAACCCTATATTCTTTCTCCATGAGACATCAAGGAACCAATTAGAGCATCAAAAGATAGGATAGAAAGATCTTTTGACTCCTCTATAATGATAGCTATATGATTCCATTTAGGAAGAAGTGTCCTTAACACTTTCTTCACCACTACTATAGGTGTTATGTTATCTCCAAGGGTTTGCATTTTGTTTACCACTGCCTTCACTCTCACACAATAGTCACCTACAGTTTCACTCTCTTGCATCTTGAGATTTTCAAAATCTCTTTTCAAGGTTTGAAGCCTCATTTGCTTCACTTGATCACTACCTTGATAGCTATATTTCAAGGATTTCCATGTGTCGGGCAGATAAACAAGAAGCAATCCTTGGAAAGATGCTCTTCTCCAAGGCTACTTAGAGATGGTAGAGGGCAGAAGTATTGTTCTTTTGGGCATCCTTTTTGGTCTTCTTATTTTTTGCACTCAAAGTGGTCCAATCTAAAGGATTTTCTTAACCTTCCTCAACTACATTCCATAGTCCTTTGCTAATCAATAAGGTCCTCATCTTGATGGACCAATACTCATAATCTACCCCATTAAACTTTGGTATGGGTAGATTATTATTTGATGCCATAACTTTTGGAAATAAAATATAAATACTCTTATTTTATTCCTCAAAACAAACAATGCACTATGATTTGCAAAATAAAATCATAGATTTAAATCAAATCTAACTTGATCTACTCTCTCGTAGATATCTTGTTCTACTTGCATAGGTTCTCCTATCACTTGATTGACAAAATTGTCAACAACAGAATCACTGTTGTCACTAACAATTATGACTTCAGGTGAATAAGGTTCTGGCTCCACTTCTTCAACCGAGTTACTGTCACTCAGATAAATAATCTCAGGTTCCTATGGTGCAACTTCTACAAATTTTGACTCCTCATATCTGCTACCAAAATAATTGTCTTCGGAATCACCATCATATCCTGCATCTGGTGCTCTTTGATTTGCTATTACAATATTTTGAAGTTGATTGAATACAGTATTCAATCCATTCATTCGAACTTTTTCATCAAAATATTCAGGGGTTTCTCTTGCTAAAAGAGAATGAAGGGCAAAATAGCATTCGGTTGACCTCAACATTAATGACTACAAAAATATTCCCCTTTGATGCAAAAAATATTCCCCCCTTAAAGCAGAAAATCAACACTTTTATGCTCCCTTTTTCTTGTTACAAATATTGCCTCTTAGGCAATGGTGCAAATCACTTACAAAAATTGCCCCTTAGGCAATGGTGAAATTTACCACACACAAAAAGCTAAGATAAATTTTCCCCTTAGTGCTAGGATGGAATAAAAGGTAATTTGCAAGTTTTTTTTTTTTTTTTTATTGCATAAATAAAAACCTTATCAAAGGTTTAACTAATAAAATTTTAATTTTAACTAAAAAGAACATTTAAATAAATAAAATGCTTTTTTAAATTAAATTATTAAAAACTATTTGATAAAATTAATTAAACTATGCAAAAAAAAAATTAACCTTTTTTGGTGGGTCGGAGGGTTTCGAACCCTCGACCTTATGGCCCTGGGCCTTACCGCACGACCTTCAACCATTGTGGTAGCTCACCTATCATGATCTAATGTGAGGACTCCTCACCTTAAAGAACCTGGAGGATAAAAAAACTTTTTTTTTTAACTTTAAGCCCTGATGGGACTCAATCCATGCTAGATCGTAGACGAGTGCCCTAGACTGGCTGACTCTGCCAGTCGGGCTATGGTACCCTATGGGTACCAAAGGGAACAAAGTTCCCTTTCTTCCTTTGTTCATTGGGCAAAGTAAATAAAAAAAATCGGGACTCTTAGTCCCACATTGCCCCTGCGGCAATGTTTTGGCGGTTTAAAATCAAAAACATGCCCAAAGTAAACGATTGCCTTCAAGCAATCAATAAGTTATCTTTTTGCCACTCAAAAAACCAATGAAACTCTGCCAACTCAATAGCAAATTAGACTCTACCAACTTAGAAGCCAATTAAAAAGTGACATGTGTGTCTAGGATCCTCTGCCCAATCTGAGTCCAGTTAGCTGCCACGTGTCTGCCAGGTCAGTTCAGTCAACTGCCACGTGTCTGCCATGTTAGTTCCTACCTTGATAATCATGTCATCTACCTCATCAGATCCTGTGGTCTACCATGTTAGCTCTTGACTCAAGAATTGTGTCATTTGCCACGTTAGCTTTGCGTCAGCTCCTCGATCCATGTGCGATATCGACGCTCATGCTACGGGTCAGTTCTAGCTCTAGGAGCTGCTCTTCGAGATACATGCCTGGGACTGCCACACCAGTTGTGTAGGCTCCTCTGTGGACCACTCCTAGGGATGCATTCTTAGGAATGCCATGCCAGCTATGTAGGTTCCTTTACGGGCCCCTCCTCGGGATGCGTGCCTAAGGATGTCAAAATAATTTAACCCCCACCTTAGCTCTGATACCAATTATGAAACTTAAAGTTCACATTAGAAAATAGAAATAGGGTTACATTGGTTTATATAGTGCAAAAAACTCCTAACTACGAAACAAATAAATAGTGAGGCAAAGAGAAGATAAAACAAAACTCCTCTTCTAACATGTTGACTTCTAAACTTGCCGACATGCTAACCTGTCGTCAAGTTAACCTATTTGCTAACAAGCATTGCGTCCAAAGAGAAGGAGGAAGTATGCACGTTTCATGAGACTTTGACGGTGAGTTAATATATAAGAAGAATGTGTTATACCTTCTTTCACGTGGGCATTTGTAGCCCACGCGATGGGCTCCCAAGCACTAAGGCACTTAGGACTAGAGGAGACGGCGGATCGAATCATGTCGAATCCCCTTTTGTGGGAAATATAAGGTATGCTTGGAAATTTTTTGCCAAAATTTTTAAGGATATAGTTTAGGAATTTAAAAAATAATTTTTTGCATATTTAAATATGTTCTAAGATTGCTTAAGGAGTTATAATGGTTTTTGCAAAATTAACTTTTTAATGGTATATGCTCAAATGTTTTGAAAAGATTGTAAGGTGTTTGGTTGATATTTTATGGTGTTGGATATTATTTTAAGTTGGAGTTTATAAGGTGTATCAAGGAAATTATCTTTATGTATGGTATGATGAGTGTTATGTTTAAAAGGAAGAAATAAGGCATAAGTTGAGTTGTGATTGTTTTATGTCTAAGGAATATTTTGGAAAGTGTTGAAGTAATATTGTTGTATCTAACCATTGGAATTGGAAAGAATATTTGGTTATTGTGATTAAGACAATTTTTCCAAAGGCACTTCTACATCCAACAGAAGGTATGGGTATATTCTTCCTAGTGAGTGATTGTTGAAAATTGTGAATGAAAAGTTGGAGTGAAAAGGATTTTTTGGTTTTCATTGTTGAGAGTGTTTTGAATTAATGCTTCAAGGTTTTCTAGAATTAAGAGTCGTTGATAAAACCTTATTTTATAAGTATTGTTGTTGAAGTGTTTGAATTGAGTGAAGAACTTGAACTAGGGTTTGCAAAGAACATGAGTATCATTGTTATGTGAAGATTATTTATAAGCATTGTTGTTGAAGTGAGTTGTTGAGTGAAGAACTTGAACTAGGGTTTGCAAAGAAAATGAGTATCATTGTTATGTGAGATTTGTTGATAAAGCATTGTTGGAAATATTTGAGTGAGTTGTCATATGCTTGGACTAGGGTTTGTGATCAAGGATTATTTTATTGAGTGATTGGTTGATTAGAGTTGGTTGAGCCTAGTCAAGTAAATGTGTGAAATTATTTTTCAAGTTTTGTGAAACAAATTATTCTATATTATGAATTATTTTGACAAAGAGTTTGAGTATTGATGAGAGTGAAGCATATTGGGTCTCTAATAATTCCCTATATGTTTTTGTGATAAAAGAGTGATTGAAAGTGATTGAGTATTGAGATGAATGTGAAACATATTGAGTATCTAAAAATTCTCTATATGGTTCTAGGAGAGTGATTGAAAGTGATTGAGCATTGTGTGAAGAACACAAGCTTATACTAAGAGGGGGGGTGAACAGTATAAGACCTCTTTTTACTTTCTCTATTTAACTTCAACTTCGCAAAGCAATGAACCAATAGCAATATCAAAGCAATGCATAAAGCAACACACAATGAGACACCAATTTTAACGTGGTTCACCCAACATGGGCTACCTCCACAAAACTTTTCTCTAAAAATCTTTCTCAAATTTCTTTGGGAATCCTTCCCAATTACAATGTTTATGAGCCTCAGCCCAAAGGATAAACCTTCCCCTACTCAAGTATTTATGAGCCTCTGCCCAAAGGAGAATCCTTCCCCTCCTCACGAATTTATGAGCCTCTTGCCCAAAGGAGAATCCTTCCCCTCACGAATTTATGAGCCTCCTTCCCAAAGAAGAATCCTTCCCCTCAGCTCTGGAAATGATACTTCAGAAGATCACCTGCCTCTTATTCCAATAGCATGTGGAACTCCTTTCCATAGAAGACTTCCTGTCCTCAATGCTCAGCCTCAAGAGACCTCTATCCTCATTGATCACCTCCATAACAACTCATCAACCTGTACTAAACACAGTCAGTCGGTCCAGTACAAGTCTTCCTCACTCTGTCAGATCTATCCCAAGCTCAACTCATAAAGCTTGAACAAATCAATCTCTGCTGCACACAAGCCTTCTCAAAGACTTGTCAAAACCGTCCTCGGGTTCTTCTCAAAGAACCACTTCAACTCTATCCTCAAGTCCTCTGCTAGGACCTGTCCAAATCAGCTCACAAGTCCTCCCTAGAACTTGTCTAAATCAGCTCACAAGTCCTCACTAGAACCTGTCCAATTCAGCTCACAAGTCCTCACTAGAACCTATCCAAATCATCTCACAAGTCCTCACTAGAACCTGTCCAATTCAGCTCACAAGTCTTCACTAGAACCTGTCCAAATTAGCTCACAAGTCTTCACTAGAACCTATCCAAATCAGCTCACAAGTCCTCACTAGAACCTGTCCAAATCAGCTCACAAGTCTTCACTAGAACCTGTCCAAATCAGCTCACAAGTTCATCAAGAAAAACTTGCTTAGCATGAACCCACAAAGAGAATTGTTAGATACCCAATGTGATTCATCAACCTCATAGAAGCATAAAGAGAATTGTTAGAGACTCAATATGTTCTATACTTAACTCCCAATCTCAATCTCAAATCTCATAGAAACATAAAGAGAATTGTTAGAGACTCAATATGTTCTATACTTAACTCCCAATCTCAATCTCAACTCAATATTAATCTCAAAAGAATAAGATATATGTAGTATGCTTTTCTCAAGAACATGAAACACAACCCAACAATTGCCAACCATGCAATATCTCATATAACATTGATACTCATGTTCTTTCCACAACCAATATCTTTGCTCAACCAATTAGGGCTTTAACAATAATGCTTATAAACAAGGTTTAACCAACATCATTCAACTCAACATTAACCTTGAAGCATTCAACCAATCACTACATGAAAAGGAAACTAGTAGACATCCTTTTCCCTCCAAAGGTATTTGAACAAAACAACCACCAACATAAATCACCAATGCAAAGAATAACTTGCTCAAATCAATCTCAATGGAGTAAGCCCAAATAATGTATCAAGTAAAGCATTAACTTGATCAAAACAACCTCTATGGAAGCAACTCAACCATCAATCTCAAAATAGCCAACTAAGGGTTTCACCATCTCAATGCAAGTAGCAAGACTTACTAACATAAACCCTAGTGCAAAATGCTTCCTCTTCCTCAACCAGAATTATGCATTCACCCAAAAGACTCATCAATGATTTTAATGCATAAACAATCTTCAATATCCAAAAAATGGGATTTACACCAACAAGAATACCTAGTAGACAACCTTTTCACTCCAAACTCAATTTCAAAAAATACACCATCAACAATATACATGGAAGAAGTTGCCCATACCTTTGTTTGAGGAAGAAGAGAATAGTTCTTCAACCTGTTACCAACACCACCCTCAACTTTGCCACCAAGTTAGGGTTAGATCATAAAAGTAACCACAAAAATATTTATTCCATAAAACACCTTATGACTCCAATCCTTAGAAGTCAACTACCAAAAAAATATAAAGCATACAAACAATATATCCTTTTACACCTTATTTCTCCAAATTAATTAAACCATGCTCAAGGAATAATAGCTTCTAAGCAAATCTCACTCAACAATCAAGCCAAAAATCTCAACCACACACTATCAACCTTATATCTCCAAAGAAGCATTTAACCTTAAAATAATTTTAAATAAATCTGCCCAACCACTTCTTCTTTAACAAAATGCAGATTTTATTTAAAAAACCTTACCAAAAAAATGCTTTCGAAAATTGCGGGTCAATAGTGCCTCCGAAAAAAAATTGGAGCGCAAAAACTCTTCTCACACTCCATGACGGGAGTCAAACGCTTGACCTCCCTTCAAGCGCCTTCGTAGAACAGTCGTTGCCACCAGGCCAACGGCGCTAGCTTGAAGGCTAGCAAGAGTCTCCTTCTCCTTAACCCTTTTGCGACGGATAAACGTGGTGAAAAAACAATAGCCATAGCTTTTACTTCCCAACCTTTGCGCAATTTGAATTTCTTTAACGCCATTGCTTTGGACTATAGGTTATGGCTTATATAGCCAAACTTCCATGCTATACACGATGTCGACGGGAGGATAATTCAAAATTTTCGAATTAATATTATTTTGGCACCTTCGAAACAACTTTAGGGTTTATGAAACCCTTTTGATTATTTAAAATATAATCACAAGTCTTTTAGACCTTAGACCTTAGGTGGAGAACCCATTAAATTATTAAAATAATTTAATCACTTAATCAAATAAATAATTAATTAAAAAACCTTAAAAAGGTTTTATTAATTAAGTTATTTAATTAATAAGTGTCTCCAGCCTTTGCATTAAGCTGAGAGTGGTTTTGAGAAAAACCCTTAATGCATCCACCTGGTTTTAATAAAAACCCTTAAACCTGCTATGGTTTTGATAAAAACCTTTTCATCTGCCACATGGAATTTCTTCGAAATATTCTAGAAAAAATTCTTTGGAATCTTCAACCTTTGAAGCCAATAAATCCTCTTGACATTAATGCCAGTTCCTTTTGACATCAATGACAACTCATAGACAAGAAGATAGGATCTCAAACCCAAAATTGCCAACAATCTCCCCCTTTGTCATTGATGGCAAACCATGCTTCTCAACAACACTGAAACTCAAAATTGTTGTATAGAAATCTGCTCCCCCTGACTTGAGGCTCTCCCCCTTACTCATATCTCTCCCCCTTTTTCATCAATGGCAAAGGGTCACCTTTGGGGCTTGGGACTAAGAATGAGCCTCTTAGCTTAGTCCCTCCCCCACCTCCTGTTGAGGTGATTAATTTTGGGGTGGGAGTAAAACTCCCATTAGGCACTGATCTTCATCAGTGGCTATAGCTGCCTTACCATGTCTTCTCTTGTTCTCCTTGTCCATATTCCTGTTCTTGTTCATGTCACTGTTGTTGTTCTTGTTATCATTCCTGTTCTTATCCATGTCTTGATTCTTGTGTCTGTTCATACCCATGTTCCTATTCCTGTACCTTGGAATTTCAGATCTACACTGTCTAGCTATGTGACCTTCATTGTTGCACTTATAACAACTAACAATGTTATTTCTTTGAGGCATACCTAATCTTTGACTCCATCTGTTCTGACTAACCCTGTTCATGTTATTAGCCTTGCAATAAATAGCCTTGTGCCCAAACTGTTTACAAGAGTAGCAATACCCTTGAAAAAAATTACCACCTCTGAATCTGTCATTTAACTTCCTCACTTGAGTCATGCAATGTGAAGCCATGTGACCAAACTTGTGACAAGAAAAACATCTACCATTAAACTTTCCTTGATTTGACCTCTTAGGTCCTATAAACTTTCTCCCCTTTTTCTGATTCCTATTTTCTGATTTTGTGCATCTATCACTCAAGGACTCTTTTTCTGAAGTACTTTCCTCATCAAAACTCTCTTCCTTTTGGAATCTCTTACTAGATTCCCCAGTAGAGTCGCCAACCTGTTCCATGTGTTTCTTACCAAAACCAAGACCTATTTTATCTGTTGTCCTTCTTTGATCTTTGATGATTGACTTTACCTTTTTGGTGCTATCTTCAAACCTGTAAAGCTTCTCCTTGTACTCTTTAGTTTCCTCTTTCAAGGAAGCCACTTTTCGTTCCAACTCTCTACACTCAAGAACCTTAGACTCTAACTTATCCTTAAGTTTCTGTGTCTTAGCTATAAAAAGTCAAGACTTTCTATAAGCTCATCTCTCTCAATACAACATTCATCCAATTTATCATTGAGTCTAGCATTCTTCTTTCTTTCCTTTTTCAAAGCACTAAGAGCACTAACAAGTTCAACTTCAAGATCTACTTCACCATCCTCTATAACTTCCTCTATTTGTTTACCTTTTGAAACATCAATGACTTTTTCAGATTTCTTATCACTAGAGGTGCTACCCTTTTCTAAAGCCATACAAATATCTTCCTTACAATTTTCCGAAGCATCCTCATACATAGTATAACTAGAAATCAATCCATCATTTGTGCAATCATCCTCAAGATGTCCAAAATTTCCACATCTAAAACATTTCATAAGGACAAATCTATGTTTCTTTTCTTCTTCTTTTCTCGTTAGGAACAACTTCTCATTTCCAACTTCACTTGAAGAACTTTCACTATCACTACTAGAACACTTACTTGCCTTGTCTAGGTAGAAAATTTTCTTGTGTTTGTGAGAGTACCTCTTTCCTTGATTGCTTTGCTCATATTTATTCTTCCTTTGATGCCTGTGCCTTTCAGAATCCTTGCTCTTATAATCCTATTTATCTTCATCACTTTCATCCTTGGCAGTAGTACAGTTAGTTGCATAATGACCAAACTTTCCACAATTGAAACACTTGACATATTTCATACCTTTGTGCTTTCTTGATAACTTGCCCTTCTTGTTGTAATATGCCTCTTCATCACTAGAAGACTCATCACTATCTTGAAGCTCTTTACCCTTGGATTTCTTGGTAGCCTTGAAAGTTGCCTCCTTCTTAACATGAACCTTCACTTGAGTTCTCAACTCAAATGCTGCAAGTATACTATGAATCTCATCCTTTTTCAACTTATCCAAATCCTTAGCTTCCTCAATAGCAAAAATCTTTTCACTAAATCTATTTGGAAGAGACCTCAAAATCTTATCACAAATATCATTTTTAGCAAGCTCAAGACCTAGTTCCTTCATAGAGTTAACAATCTCATCCATACGAAGCATATAGTCACTAATATTTTCTTCATCATTCATCTTGAGTTGTTCAAACATACCTTTGAAGTGTCTCAACTTGGCCTTTCAAACATTTGCATCACCTCGTATGAACCACCTTCAACTGTTTCCACATTTCACTAGTCTGTCTTGCGGTGAATCACCTTGGTAAGATCTCGCCTTCTATAAACCCTTCAGGATTGCATTCATTGCCTTTGAATTTCTATGATGTAGGAGCCTCTCTTCCTTAGTAGAAGGACCATGCTCAGGAATGGTATACTCATCCTCAATCACTTCCCAAACTTCATTTCCAAGAGCCATAAGATGAACCTTCATTCTAGCACTCCAAAGCCCAAAATCTACCCCATAAAGAATAGGTGATGCATTACCACTTGTAGATTCCATTGTGTTCTTTACAATATTTTCCTTCAAGCTATTAAACTTTTCGAAGGAACCCGCTCTGATACCAATTCAATAACACAAGCTTATACTGATAGGGGGGGTGAACAGTATAAGACCTCTTTTTACTTTCTCTATTTAACTTCAACTTCACAAAGTAATGAACCAATAGCAATATCAAAGCAATGCATAAAGCAACACACAATGAGACACAAATTTTAACGTGGTTCACCCAACATGGGCTACCTCCACAAAACTTTTCTCTAAAAAGCTTTCTCAAAGTTCTTTGGAAATCCTTCCCAATTACAATGTTTATGAGCCTCAGCCCAAAGGAGAAACCTTCCCCTACTCAAGTATTTATGAGCCTCTACCCAAAGGAGAATGCTTCCCCTACTCACAAATTTATGAGCCTCCTACCCAAAGGAGAATCCTTCCCCTCCTCACGAATTTATGAGCCTCCTGCCCAAAGGAGAATCCTTCCCCTCACCTCTGGAAATGATACTTCAAAAGATCACCTGCCTCTTATTCCACTAGCATGTGGAACTCCTTTCCACATAAGACCTCCTATCCTCAATACTCAGCCTCAAGAGACATCTGTCCTCACTGATCACCTCCACAGCAACTCATCAACCTGTACTAAACATAGTCAGTCGGTCTAGCATAAGTCTTCCTCACTCTGTTAGATCTGTCCCAAGCTCAACTCATAAAGCTTGAACAAATCAATCTCTGCTGCACACAAGCCTTCTCAAAGACTTGTCAAAACTATCCTCAGGTTCTTCTCAAAGAACCACTTCAACTCTGTCCTCAAGTCCTCTGCTAGGACCTGTCCAAATCAGCTCACAAGTCCTCCCTAGAACTTGTCTAAATTAGCTCACAAGTCCTTACTAGAACCTGTCCAATTCAGCTCACAAATCCTCACTAGAACCGGTCAAAATCATCTCACAAGTCCTCACTAGAACCTGTCCAATTCAGCTCACAAGTCTTCACTAGAACCTGTCCAAATCAGCTCACAAGTCTTCACTAGAACCTATCCAAATTAGCTCACAAGTCCTCACTAGAACCTATCCAAATCAGCTCACAAGTCTTTACTAGAACCTGTCCAAATCAACTCACAAGTTCATCAAGAAAAACTTGCTTAGCATGAACCCACAAAGAGAATTGTTAGAGACCCAATGTGATTCATCAACCTCATAGAAGCATAAAGAGAATTGTTAGAGACTCAATATGTTCTATACTTAACTCCCAATCTCAATCTCAAATCTCATAGAAACATAAAGAGAATTGTTAGAGACTCAATATGTTCTATACTTAACTCCCAATCTCAATCTCAACTCAATCTCAATCTCAAAAGAATAAGATAGATGTAGTATGCTTTTCTCAAGAACATGAAACATAACCCAACAATTGCCAACCATGCAATATCTCATATAACATTGATACTCATGTTCTTTCCACAACCAATATCTTTGCTCAACCAATTAGGGCTTTAACAACAATGCTTATAGACAAGGTTTAACCAACATCATTCAACTCAACATTAACCTTGAAGCATTCAACCAATCACTACATGAAAAGGAAACTAGTAGACATCATTTTCCCTCCAAAGGTATTTGAACAAAATAGCCACCAACATAAATCACCAATGCAAATAATAACTTGCTCAAATCAATCTCAATGGAGTAAGCCCAAATCATGTATCAAGTAAAGCATTAACTTGATCAAAACAACCTCTATGGAAGCAACTCAACCATCAATCTCAAAACAGCCAACTAAGGGTTTCACCATCTCAATGCAAGTAGCAAGACTTACTAACATAAACCCTAGTGCAAAATGCTTCCTCTTCCTCAACCAGAATTATGCATTCACTCAAAAGACTCATCAATGATTTTAATGCATAAACAATCTTCACTATCCAGAAAATGGGATTTACACCAACAAGAATACCTAGTAGACAACCTTTTCACTCCAAACTCAATTTCAAAAAATACACCATCAACAATATACATGGAAGAAGTTGCCCATACCTTTGTTTGAGGAAGAAGAGAATAGTTCTTCAACTCTGTTACCAACACCACCCTCAACTTTGCCACCAAGTTAGGGTTAGATCATAAAAGTAACCACAAAAATATTTATTCCATAAAACACCTTATGACTCCAATCCTTAGAAGTCAACTACAAAAAAAATATAAAGCATACAAACAATATATCCTTTTACACCTTATTTCTCCAAATTAATTAAACCATGCTCAAGGAATAATAGCTTCTAAGCAAATCTCACTCAACAATCAAGCCAAAAATCTCAACCACACACTATCAACCTTATATCTCCAAAGAAGCATTTAACCTTAAAAATAATTTTAAATAAATCTGCCCAACCACTTCTTTAACAAAATGCAGATTTTATTTAAAAAACCTTACCAAAAAAATGCTTTCAAAAATTGCAAGTCAACAGTGCCTCGGAAAAAAAATCGGAGCGCAAAAACTCTTCTCACACTCCACGGCGGGATTCGAACGCTTGACCTCCCTTCAAGCGCCTTCGCAGAACAGTCGTTGCCACTAGGCCAACGGCGCTAGCTTGAAGGCTAGCAAGAGTCTCCTTCTCCTTAACCCTTTGGCTACGGATAAACGTGGCAAAAAAATAATAGCCGTATGTTTTACTTCCAAACCTTTGCGCAATTCAAATTTATTTAATGCCATTGCTTTGGACTATAGGTTATGGCTTATATAGCCAAACTTCCATGCTATACACGACGTCGACGGGAGGATAATTCAAACTTTTTGAATTAATATTATTTTGGCGCCTTCGAAATAACTTTAGGGTTTATGAAACCCTTTTGATTATTTAAAAAATAATCACAGGTATTTTAGACCTTAGACCTTAGGTGGAGAACCCATTAAATTATTAAAATAATTTAATCACTTAATCAAATAAATAATTAATTAAAAAACCTTAAAAAGGTTTTATTAATTAATTTATTTAATTAATAAGTGTCTCCGACCTTTGCATTAAGTCGAGAGTGGTTTTGAGAAAAACCCTTAATGCATCCACCGGTTTTAATAAAAACCCTTAAACCTGCTATGGTTTTGATAAAAACCTTTTCATCTGCCACATGGAATTTCTTCGAATCTTCTAGAAAAAATTCTTTGGAATCTTCAACCTTTGAAGCCAATAAATCCTCTTGACATTAATGCCAGTTCCTTTTGACATCAATGACAACTCATAGACAAGAAGCTAGGATCTCAAACCCAAAATTGCCAACATTGTGATGAGTGTAGAGCATATTGAGTCTCTAACAATTCTCTTATGTTTCTACGAGATTGGATAAGTTCTAGTGTGGACTTGTTGAGCAGATTTGAGGTAAGTCTTTGAGAAGACTTGTGGATAGATTTGGGTAAGCTTTTGTGGAAGCTTACAATATAGATTGAGAGCATATTTGGATAATTTCTTGTGAGGACTTATTGAGCAGATTGGATAATTTCTAGAGAGAACTTGAGGATATATTGGTGTGAGCTTTTGTGGAAGCTTACAAGGCAGATTTGAGATAAGTATTTGAGAAGACTTGTGAGCAGAGTTGATTGATTGATTTGTTCAAACCTTGAGTTAAGGTTTGGGATAAATCCAACAAAGTTGATTTGAGATTGAGTCAAGCTTTGAGTTAAGGCTTGAGGACAAATATTGAGGATAGATTTGTGCTAGATTTAAGGACTATGTTTAGTATAGATTCAAGGATATATTTTGGTGCAGATTTGAGGACAGGTTTGTGCCAGACCAGAGATAGAGATTGAGCAGATTTGTGCTAGACCGAAGGACTATGTTTAGTGCAAATTTGAGATAGATCTTTGGAGATGACATAGTTGATGATAGATATCTTCAGCTAGAGCAGGGAGGATAGGTGTCTTATGTGGATAGGGTTCCATTTGTTAAGGGTAGTAGAGGCATAGGTCTTCTAGAGGATCACCAGCCAAAGTAGAGTTAGGAGATTGGTGTCTCTTGTGGATAGAGATCCACAAAATTGATTAGGGGATTGGTGGTTCCTTTGGAGAGAGATCTATAAACATTGTCATAGGAAAAGGATTCCCAAGATATTGATTAAGAAAATTTTAATGAAATATTTTCCTTGTGGAGTAGCCCACATTGGGTGAACCACATAAATTTTGTGTCTCTGTTGTGTGTGGTGATTTGTGCATTGCTTTGATTACTTCTATTGATATTGCTATCTATACATTGCATAATATTGATTGGGAAGAAAAAGTAAAAAATGATATTATACTGGTCACTCCCCTCTCAATATAAGCTTGTGTTCTTCGATTGGTATCAGAGTGGGTTCCTTCGAAAGTGTTTAACAACTTGAACGAAAATATTTCAAGAACATAATGGATTCTAATAATGTGTCCTTAGATAATCCTACACCAATATTTGATGGAAGTGATTATATATATTGGAGTATGAGAATGAAGATTCACTTGATGGCACTTGGCAATTAAATTTGGGAAGCAGTGGAAAATGGATACATACGCCCAGTTGATCCACCTACATATAAGGAAGGTAAGCTTCTACAACATTACAATTCAAAAGCAATGAATGCAATTTTTAGAGGTTTGCATAGAATAGAGTCCATAAAGGTTATGCACTGTCAAGATGCAAAAGGAATTTGGGATAAGTTGCAAAGTATATATGAAGGAGATAAAGGTGTCAAGAAAGCAAAGATACGAAATCTCAAAGGGCAATTTGAAGAGTTAAGAATGAAGGATGAGGAAAATATTAGTACTTATCTACTTTGAGTTGATGAAGTTTTTAATGCTATGCAAGGACTTGGACTTAAGGTAGAAGAATCAGATTTTTGTGATAAGGTCTTAAGATCTCTTCCAAAAATATTTAGTGAAAATATTTCTACTATAGAAGAATCAAAGGATGGTGATTCTTTGACAAAAGATATGTTGCTTGGTATTCTTACAACTTTTGAGTTAAGAACAAACTAAACCTAATTTCCAAAAGGAAGCAACCTTCAAAGCAATCAAGAAGACAAATGGTAAGAAGTCAGAATCAAGCAATGAGTCATACAGTGATGAAGAAGCTAATTATGGTAGAAGGAATAAGGATTCAAGAAGATTTAAAGATACAAAATTTGTTATATGTTTCAATTGTGGAAAGTATGGTCACTATGCAACTGATTGTCAAGAAGCTAAAAATAACAATGATGAAGAAAAATAGGATCACAGGAATAGAGAATTAGAAAGGTACAGGTACCAAAAGAAAGTCAAGGATGGACAAAATAGACAAAGGAAAAAATTCTTCCAAAGACAAAATAGGAGCTACTATGCATACAAGGCAAGTAAGTACTCAAGTGATAGTGATTCTAGTTTTTCAGATAATGGTAGATATTAAGTTCTATTTATGATTGAATAAAAGGAAGAAGTCAAGAAAAGGTCACCAATAATTCTCAAGTGTTTTAGATGTGGTAACTTTGGACATCTTGAAGATAGTTTTACAAGGAATGGTTATAGTTTCAGTGATGATGAATATGAGGATGCACTTGAAGGACCAAAATAAAATCTTCTAATGGCACTAGAAGAAGAAGAAGGTGATCCTATAGAAGACAAGTCAAGAGAAAATAAAAATGTAGACAAAGGCAAACAAATAGAGGAGGAATCAGATAAAGAAGGATATGACCTTAAGGCATAACTTATTTATGCTCTTGACACAGTAAAGAAGGTAAGAAAGCAAAACTCTAAACTTGAGTTTCATTTCAAGAATACGATGAAGAAAGAAGAAAGCTTAGAGAGGATCTAAACAAGTCAATGGCTAATACAAATAAGTTCAAAGATAAGTTAGAAGCAAAAGCCTTATAATGTGAAAGGTTAGAACAATAAGTAGCTGTACTAAGGGAAGATGTAAAAAATCCAAGGATAAGCTACACTAGTTTGAAAAGAGTTCAAATATTATGGATAAGATGATCAAGGTACAAAGAAGGTCAACAAACAAAACATCTTGGTTTTGAACTGGCTCAAAAGAAACAAGAATAACAATCAACATCAAGTTCTGAAGGAGAAGAAACTTCAAAAGAATAAACTTTAGAAGAAGACAGTGTAATAGAAAGTGAGACATCTGAGGATGAGTTGGACAACAGAAAGTTCAACAAGAAAAGGAACAATGCACAAAGAAAAAACAGATGGAACAATAATCATTATTAAGAGAGACTAAGAGACCAATGAGGCCAAGACAAGAAAATTTCAATGGACGATGTTTATCATGTCATAGGTTTGGACACATGGCTTCACAGTGCAGGACACA
The DNA here is from genome assembly GCA_028583015.1 of Wollemia nobilis. Taxonomy (NCBI): domain Eukaryota; kingdom Viridiplantae; phylum Streptophyta; class Pinopsida; order Araucariales; family Araucariaceae; genus Wollemia; species Wollemia nobilis. The sequence goes on along the minus strand of JAQPPZ010001533.1, from coordinate 1,955,492 downwards.
TGAAATACAAGAAGATGGAAAATTTAGAAACAGATAGCTTTTCCATGGGTATTGCTACTCATATAATCAGTTTGGTCACAAGGCAATAAATTGTAGGGTTCATGATAGAAAATGATATGGCTTCACTAAAAGAAATCCTAAGATATTTGCACCTCCAAGGAATAATAACATTAAGTGTTATAAGTGTAATAATTATGGATATACAATAAAATAGTGTAGAACAGACATTCTAGAATCAAGTAGGAACAGGAATATGGACATGGATAGAAACAGGAATAGGAATATGGATATGAACTTGAACAGGAACAGGAAACAAGAATATGGATATAGATATAAACAGGTTCAGGAATATGGACATGGACAGGAACAAGAACAGGAATAGTCAAAGAAATCAGAAGGATCAGATGAGAAGAAAAGAGGATAAAGGTAAAGACCAGTGCTTGCTGGGAGTAGAAATACTCCCACCCCAAAATTAACCACCTCAAGAGGAGGTGGAGGGGCTAAGCTAAGAGATTCATTCTTAGCCCCGAGCCCCAAAGGCAACCCTTTTCCATTGATGTCAAATGGGGAGATATTTGAGTAAGGAGGAGAGATTTGGTTTAAGGAGAAAGCATTGAGTCAGGGAGAGCAGTTTCCCAGGGGGAGCAGAACAGGAAAGAGGTCAAGATTTGGTAAAAGGAATTTGGGTTGCCATCAATGACAAAGGGAGAGATTGTTGGACATTTTGAGTGATAAGTTTTCATTAATGTCAAGAGTAAGTGGTCATTGATTTCAAACTAACAGCACTAGTCAGTGGCAGTTTCAATTGGCAGCATCTGTTTCAGTTTTAGTTTCAAGACCCAGTTTCAAGAAGTCAAAAAGTCCAAAGTGCAATAAAAAGCCCAAATAGATAATATTATAATATTATTTTATAATATTATACAAAGGAAGTTTAAAATTAATTATAAATTAATTTATTAGTTAATTTATTTAACTTATAAAGTTATTTAAATTAATTATTAATTAATTTAATTATTAATTATAAATTAATTTAAGCTAAGGTTAAAACCCTAAGGTGGGTTATTAAAAATACAATTCGAAATTAAAATTTGAATGTCATAGCGCCAACATGAGGAGAAGTTTGAAAATGTGTATAAAAGGAGGAACTTTAACACTACCAAAATTACCATGCCTTCGATAATCATTGTGAGCTTTAAATATTGGTGAGCCATATGAATAAGCATTGCATCCAAATAAAAGGGGGAAGTGTGCACATTTCATGAGACTTTGACGGCAAGTTAAGGCATAAGAAGAAGACGTTATACCTTCTTTCATGTGGGCATTCGTAGCCCACACAGTGGGATCTCAAGCGCTAAGGTGCTTAGTACTAGAGGAGACGGCGAATCAAGCGCTAAGGTGCTTAGTACTAGAGGAGACGGCAAATCGAATCACACCAAATCCCCTTTTGTGGGAAGTATAAGGTATAATTGGAAATTGGTCGCCACAATTTTCAGAGATATAGTTTGGGCATTTAAAAATTAATTTTTGCATATTTAAATTGGTTCTAAGGTTGCTTAAGGAGTTATAAGGGTTTCTGCAAAATTAAATTTTTAATGTTGTATGCTCAAATGTTTTGAAAATATTGTAAGGTGTTTGGTTGATATTTTTATGGTGTTGGATATTATTTTAAGTTGGATTTTATAAGGTGTATCAAGGAAATTATCTTAATGTATGGTATGATGAGTGTTATGTTTAAAAGGGAGAAATAAGGCATAAGTTGAGTTGTGATTGTTTTATGTCCAAGGAATATTTTGGAAAGTGTTGAAGTAATATTGTTGTAACTAACCATTGGAATTGGAAATAATATTTGGTTATTGTGATTAAGACAGGTTTTCCAAAGGCACTTCTACATCCAACAAAAGGTATGGGCATATTCTTCCTAGTGAGTGATTGTTGAAAATTGTGAATGAAAAGTTGGAGTGAAAAGGATTGTTTGGTTTGCATTGTTGAGAGTGTTTTGAATTAATGATTCAAGGTTTTCTGGAATTAAGAGTTGTTGATAAAACCTTGTTTTATAAGCATTGTTGTTGAAGTGTTTGAATTGAGTGAAGAACTTGAACTAGGGTTTGCAAAGAACATGAGTATCATTGTTATGTGAAGATTATTTATAAGCATTGTTGTTGAAGTGAGTTTTTGAGTGAAGAACTTGAACTAGGGTTTGCAAAGAACATGAGTATCATTGTTATGTGAAGATTATTTATAAGCATTGTTGTTGAAGTGAGTTTTTGAGTGAAGAACTTGAACTAGGGTTTGCAAAGAACATGAGTATCATTGTTATGTGAGATTGGTTGATAAAGCATTGTTGGAAATATTTGAGTGAGTTGTCATATGCTTGGACTAGGGTTTGTGAGCAAGTATTATTTCATTGAGTGATTGGTTGATTAGAGTTGGTTGAGCATAGTCAAGTGAATGTGTGAAATGATTTTTTAAGTTCTGTGAAACAAATTATTCTATATTCTGAATTGTTTTGAGAAATAGTTTGAGTATTGATGAGAGTGAAGCATATTGAGTCTCTAACAATAATCTATATGTTTATGTGATAAAAGAGAGATTGAAAGTGATTGAATATTGAGATGAATGTGAAGAATATTGAATCTCTAACAATTCTCAATATGGTTTTAGGAGAGTGATTGTGCATTGTGATGAGTGTAGAGCATATTGAGTCTCTAAAAATTCTCTTTATGTTTCTATGAGATTGGACAAGTTCTAGTGTGGACTTATTGAACATATTTGAGGCAAGTATTTAAGAAGACTTGTGGACAGATTTGGGTAAGCTTTTGTGGAAGCTTGCAATACAGATTGAGAGCAGATTTGGATAAGTTCTTGTGAGGACTTATTGAGCAAATTTGACAAGTTCTAGAGAGGACTTAAGGATAGATTGGTGTGAGCTTTAGTGGAATATTACAAGGTAGATTTGAGATAAGTCTTTGAGAAGACTTGTGAGCAGAGTTGATTGATTGATTTGTTCAAACCTTGAGTTAAGTTTTGGGACACATCCAGCAGAATTGATTTGAGATTGAGTCAAGCTTTGAGTTAAGGCTTGATGACAGATATTGAGGATAGATTTGTGCTAGACCGAAGGACTGTGTTTAGTACAGATTTGAGGATATATTTTGGTTTATATTTGAGGACAGGTTTCTGCCAAACCAGAGATAGATATTGAGCAAATTTGTGCTAGATCGAAGGGCTGTGTTTAGCATAGATTTGAGATAGAGATTTGGAGGTGACAAAGTTCAATATAGAGGTCTCCAGCCAGAACAAGGAGGATAGGTGTATTTTGTGGATAGAGTTCCATTTTCTAAGGGTAGTGGAGGCAAAGGTATTCTAGAGGATCACCAACCAGAGCAAAGTTAGGAGATTGGTGTCTCCTGTGGATAGAGATCCACAAAATTGATTAGGGGATTGGTGTCTCCTTTGGACATAGATCCATAAAAATTGTAATAGGAAAGGATTCCCAAGATATTGATTGAGAAAATTTTAGTGAAAGAGTTTCTCTGTGGAATATCCCACATTGGTTGAACCACGTAAATTTGGTGTCTCTATTGTGTGTGGTGATTTGTGCATTGCTTTGATTACTTTTGTTGATATTGATATCTATATATTGAATAATATTGATTGGGAAAGAAAAGTAAAAAGTGATCTTATATTGTTCACCCCCCCTCTCAATATAATCTTGTGTTCGTCATCAATCAATCAACTCTGCTCACAAGTCTACTCAAAGACTTATCTCAAATCTACCTTGTAAGCTTCCACAAAATCTCACACTAATCTATCCACAAGTCCTCTCTAGAACTTGTCCAATATGCTCTCAAGTCTTCACTAAGACTTACCTCAAATCTGCTCAACAAGTCCTCAATAGAACTTGTCTCAATCTGCTCAATAAGTCCTCACTAGAACTTATCCAATATCTTCTCTCAATCTGTATTGTAAGCTTCCACAAAAGCTCACACAAATCTATCCACAAGTCTTCTCAAAGACTTACCTCAAATCTGCTCAACAAGTCCACACTAGAACTTGTCCAATCTCATAGAAACATAAAGAGAATTGTTAGAGACTCAATATGCTTCTCACTCATCACAATGCTCATCATCACAATGCTCAATTATTTTCAATCACTCTTTTAGAAACATACAGAGAATTGTTAGAGACTCAATATGCTTCACATTCACCTCAATACTCAATCACTTTCAATCACTCTTTTAGAAACATACAGAGAATTGTTAGAGACTCAATATGCTTCACATTCACCTCAATGCTCAATCACTTTCAATCACCTTCTCAACTCAATTCAGAATATAGAATAATTTGTTTTATAGAACTTGAACTATCACTTCACACATCCACTTGACTAGGCTCAACCAACTCTACTCAACCAATCACTCAATGAAATAATCCTTGCTCACAAACCCTAGTCCAAGCATATGAACACTCACTCAAAATGTTTCCAACAATGCTTATCAACCAATCTCACATAACAATGATACTCATGTTCTTTCCAAACCCTAGTTCAAGTTCTTCACTCAATTACTCACTTCAACAACAATGCTTATAAAACAATCTTCACATAACAATGATACTCATGTTCTTTGCAAACCCTAGTTCAAGTTCTTCACTCAATTACTCACTTCAACAACAATGCTTATAAAACAAGGTGCATAGCATTCACTTCTCAATAGCTCAACAACTCAATAAGGAAACCTAATCAAGTCCTTTTCACTCCAAAGTTGTTTTCCAGAAAACCAACCAATCAACTCAACCAAGGAAGAATGTACCCATACCTTTTATTTGATGTAGAAGTAGATCACACAAATCTACCACAATCATAAACACTTCTTTGCCAAGTACAAAGAGTTAGATGACAAGAATTATCACTCTAACACTTTTCACAATTTACCTTAATCACAAACATATATTAAATCTCAAATACACCTTATCACTCCATCTCAATAATAACATTCAACATCATAAATTTCATCAAAATCCCCTATAAAAATATAACTCAACTTCTACTTATAACTCCCTACTCAATATTGCATTTAATTTAAATAACTCTCTTTATAACTTAATGCAATAAATCAATTTCCATTTTCCTAAGGTAAAAACAATAATTACCCTAGCCAAATTAACCTTTCACCACTTAGGTGAAAATAAGAAATTACTTACACCTTATACCTCCAACAACCTTAGCATGTGCAATAATAAAAATTAAAATAAAACCTTTATTACCCACTCCGCAATCGACGGGATTCGAACTTGCACCAAATGCTTCAGTAGCGCCTTGGTTACGACTTCCATATCGTGTGAGCCACGTGCTCACCTTGCTGCTCTAAAGTGCAATGTGTGCTTTATCCTCTTCACTCTCCCCTAGAGCCTTTGGCTCTTCTTCCAACATGATGCCTGCTCCACACGCACTTTAGAGCCTTTTGTTCGATTTCGCATGAGCTCTTTCTCACCGAATATCATGGATATTTTTTGAATGCCAAACATAAGGTTTGGCTTAAGGTATAAATACCTTTGCCCTTGATTTCATGCACGTCGACGGAGATGAATTCGTTGGGGGTCGATGCTAATGTTTTGGCTTCAAATATTTAATTTATAATTTATTTAAATTCATTAGAATTTAAATATTATAAATTAATATTTAAATATTTTGGCTTTATTAAGGATTAAAGCCTCCTTAGGTTTTAATAAAAACCTTTTACTTTGCCCATTATGGTTTTTAATAAAACCTTTTATTTTTCCCACTATGGTTTTTAATAAAAACCTTTTATTTATGCTTTACATAATATTAAAAATAAATATTATGAAGCTCTTTTGCCATCAACCTTTTGCATTGCTCCTTTTGACCTTTTGACATCAACGGTAGCTCATTCCTTGACATCAATGACAACTTCATTCCTTGACATCAATGACAACTTCATGGACTCAAAATGTCCAACAATATCCCCCTTTGTCATTGATGGTAACCCAAATTATTTTTACCAAACACTTGACCTTTTTCTTGTTCTGCTCCCCCTGGGACATTGCTCCCCCTGTCTCAATGCTCTCTCCTTAAACCAAATCTCTCCCCCTTACTCAAATCTCTCCCCCTTTGACATCAATGGCAAAGGGTCACCTTTGGGGCTCGGGGCTAAGAATGAGTCTCTTAGCTTAGCCCCTCCCCCACCTCCTCTTGAGGTGGTTAATTCTAGGGTGGGAGTATTTCTACTCCCAACAAGCACTGGTCTTTACCTTTATCCTCTTTCCTTCTCATCTGATCCTTCTGATTTCTTTGATTGTTCCTATTTTTGTCCCTGTCCATGTCCATATTCCTGTTCCTATTTATATCCATATTCTTGTTCCTATTCCTGTTCTATTTTCTATCCATGTCCATATTCCTATTCTTGTTCCTGTTCATGCTTGATTCTGGAATGTCTGCTCTACACCACTTTGTTGTATGTCCATCATTATTGCACTTATAACACTTAATGTTATTATTCCTTGAAGGTGCAAATATCTTAGGATTTCTCTTGGTGAAGCCATATCCTTTTCTATCATGAACCTTGCAATTCATTGCCTTGTGACCAAACTGATTACATGAGTAGCAATACCCATGGAAAAGTTATTTGTTCCTAAAATTCCCATATTCTTGTCTTTCATGTGTCTTGCACTATGAAGCCATGTGCCCAAATCTGTGACATGAGAAACATCTTCCATTGAAGTTTCCTTGTCTTGACCTCATTGGTCTCTTAGTCTCTCTTAACCTATTCTGATTGTTGTTCCATCTGTTTCTCCTTTGTACATTGTTTCTTTCCTTGTTGAACTTTCTGTTGTCTAACTCATCCTCAGAAGTCTCACTTTCTCTTACACTTTCTTCTTCTGAAGTTTCTTCTTAAGTTTCTTCTTCTTCAGAACTTGAGGTTGACTCTTCTTCTTGTTTCTTTTGAGCTTGTTCAAAACCAAGACCTATTTTGTTTGTTGACCTTCTTTGTACCTTGATCATCTTATCTATAATATTTGAACTCTTTCCAAACTTGTGTAGCTTATCCTTGGATTTTTCTAAATCTTCCCTTAGTAGAGCTACTTCTTGTTCTAACTTTTCACATTCTAAGACCTTTGCTTCTAACTTATCCTTGAACTTCTTTGTCTTAGCCATTGACTTGTTTAGATCCTCTATAAGCTTTCCTCTTTCTTCATCACATTCTTGAAACTGAAATTCAAGTTGGGAGTTTTGCTTTCTTACCTTATTTAAAGTTTTAAGAGCATAAATAAGCTCTCCCTCAAGATCAACTCCTCCTTTTTCTGATTCTTCCTCTATTTGTTTACCTTTGTCAACATCTTCATTCTTTTTTGACTTGTCTTCTATAGGATCACCTTCTTCTTCTTCTAGTGCCATTAGAAGATTCTCTTCTGGTCCTTCTAGTGCATCCTCATATTCATCATCACTGAAACTGAAACCATTCCTTGTACAACTATCTTCAAGATGTCCAAAATTACCACATCTAAAACACTTGAGAATTATTGGTGACCTTTTCTTGACTTCTTCTTTTTCTTCAATCAGAAATAGGACTTCATCTTTATCATTATCTGAAAAACTATTATCACTATCACTTGAGTACTTACTTGCCTTGTCTGCATAGTAGCTCCTCTTTTGTCTTTGAAAGAACTTCTTTCCTTGTCTACCTTGTCCATCCTTGCCTTTCTTTTGGTACCTATATTTTTCTGATTCCCTGTTCCTGTGATCCTATTTTTCTTCATCATTGTTATTTTTAGCTTCTTGAAAATCAGTTGCATAGTGACCATACTTTCCACAATTGAAACATCTAACATATTTTGCATCTTTAAATCTTCTTGAATCTTTATTCCTTCTACCATAATTTGCTTCTTCATCACTGGATGACTCATTGCTTGATTCTGTCCTTCCGGTGATTAGGTTCCTCTTTTGTTCTTAACTCAAAAGTTGTAAGAATACCAAGTAACATATCTCTTGTCAAAGAATCACCATATTTTGATTCTTCTATAGCAGAAATATTTTCACTAAATATTTTTGGAAGAGATCTTAAGACCTTATCACAGACATCTGATTCTTCAACATTAAGTCCAAGTCCTTGCATGGCATTAACAACCTCATCTACTTGAAGTAGATAAGTACTAATGTTTTCCTCATCCTTCATTCTTAATTCTTCAAATTGCCCTTTGAGATTTCGTATCTTTGCCTTTTTGACACTTTTATCTCCTTCATATATGCTTTGCAACTTATCCCAAATTCCTTTTGCATCTTTACAATGCATAACTTTTATTGATTCTGTTCTATGCAAACCTCTCAAAATTGCATTCATTGCTTTTGAATTGTAATGTTGTAGAAGCTTACCTTCCTTATCTGTAGGTGGATCAATTGGTGGTATGTATCCATTTTCAACTACTTCCCAAATTTCATTGCCAAGTGCCATCAGGTGAATCTTCATTCTCATACTCCAAAATATATAATCACTTCCATCAAATATTGGTGTTGAATTATCTGAGGACACATTCTTAGAATCCATTGTGTTCTTGAAAGCTTTTCCTTCAAGTTGTTAAACTCTTCCGAAGGAACCCACTCTGATACCAATTGAAGAACACAAGCTTATACTGAGAGGGGGGTGAACAATATAAGACCACTTTTTACTTTTCTTTCCCAATCAATATTATGCAATGTAAAGATAGCAATATCAATAGTAGTAATCAAAGCAATGCACAAATCACCACACACAATAGAGACACCAATTTAACATGGTTCACCCAATGTGGGCTACTCCACGAAGAAAATATTTCACTAAAATTTTCTCAATCAATCTCTTGGGAATCCTTTCCCTATTACAATGTTTATGGACCTCTATCCAAAGGAGACACCAATCCCCTAATCAAGTTCATGGATCTCTATCCATAGGAGAACTCCTTTCTCCTTAGCTCTGATTGGTGATCTTCTAGAAGAACTATTGCCCCCACTACTCTGGCTAATGGATCTCTATCCACTGAAGACTCCTATCCTCACTACCCTAGCTAATGGATCTCTATCCACTGGAGACTATCATCCTCTATACTCTATCACCTTCAAAGATCTATCTCAAATCTACACTAAACATAGTCTGGTATAGAAAAAATACTCAATATCTATCTCTAGTCTGGCACAAACCTATCCTCAAATCTACACCAAACTCTATCTTTAATCTACACTAAAATAGTCCTTCGATCTAGCACAAATCTATCCTCAATATCTATTCTCTGATCTACACTAAACATAGTCCTTTGGTCTAGCACAAATCTATCCTCAATCTCTATCTTCAAGCCTTAACAAAAGCTTGACTTAATCTCAAATCAACTCTGCTAGATCTACCCCAAACCTTAACCCAAGGTTTGAACAAATCAATCAATCAACTCTGCTCACAAGTCTACTCAAAGACTTGTCTCAAATATACCTTGTAAGCTTCCACAAAATCTCACACTAATCTATCCACAAGTCCTCTCTAGAACTTGTCCAATCTGCTCTCAAGTCTTCACTAAGACTTACCTCAATTCTCAACAAGTCCTCAATAGAACTTGTCTCAATCTGCTCAATAAGTCCTCACTAGAACTTATCCAATATCTACTCTCAATCTGTATTGTAAGCTTCCACAAAATCTCACACAAATCTATCCACAAGTCTTCTCAAAGACTTACCTCAAATCTGCTCAACAAGTCCACACTAGAACTTGTCCAATCTCATAGAAACATAAAGAGAATTGTTAGAGACTCAATATGCTTCTCACTCATCACAATGCTCAATTATTTTCAATCACTCTTTTAGAAACATATAGAGAATTTTTAGAGACTCAATATGCTTCACATTCACCTCAATACTCAATCACTTTCAATCACTCTTTTAGAAACATATAGAGAATTGTTAGAGACTCAATATGCTTCACATTCACCTCAATGCTCAATCACTTTCAATCACCTTCTCAACTCAATTCAGAATATAGAATAATTTGTTTTATAGAACTTGAACTATCACTTCACACATCCACTTGACTAGGCTCAACCAACTCTACTCAACCAATCACTCAATGAAATAATCCTTGCTCACAAACCCTAGTCCAAGCATATGAACACTCACTCAAAATGTTTCCAACAATGCTTATCAACCAATCTCACATAACAATGATACTCATGTTCTTTCCAAACCCTAGTTCAAGTTCTTCACTCAATTACTCACTTCAACAATAATGCTTATAAAACAATCTTCACATAACAATGATACTCATGTTCTTTGCAAACCCTAGTTCAAGTTCTTCACTCAATTACTCACTTCAACAACAATGCTTATAAAACAAGGTGCATAGCATTCACTTCTCAATAGCTCAACAACTCAATAAGGAAACCTAATCAAGTCCTTTTCACTCCAAAGTTGTTTTCCAGAAAACCAACCAATCAACTCAACCAAGGAAGAATGTACCCATACCTTTTATTTGATGTAGAAGTAGATCACACAAATCTGCCACAATCATAAACACTTCTTTGCCAAGTACAAAGAGTTAGATGACAAGAATTATCACTCTAACACTTTTCACAATTTACCTTAATCACAAATATAAATTAAATCTCAAATACACCTTATTACTCCATCTCAATAATAACATTCAACATCATAAATTTCATCAAAATCCCCTATAAAAATATAACTCAACTTCTACTTATAACTCCCTACTCAATATTGCATTTAATTTAAATAACTCTCTTTATAACTTAATGCAATAAATCAATTTCCATTTTCCTAAGGTAAAAACAATAATTACCCTAGCCAAATTAACCTTTCACCACTTAGGTGAAAATCAGAAATTACTTACACCTTATACCTCCAACAACCTTAGCATATGCAATAATAAAAATCAAAATAAAACCTTTATTACCCGCTCCACAATCGATGGGATTCGAACTTGCACCAAATGCTTCAACAGCACCTTGGTCACGGCTTCCACGCCATGTGAGCCACGCACTCACCTTGCTGCTCTAAAGCACAATGTGTACTTTATCCTCTTCACTCTCCCCTAGAGCCTTTGGCTCTTCTTCCAACATGATGCTTTTTCCACACACACTTCGGAGGTACCTTTCATTCGATTTCGCATGAGCTCTTTCTCACCGAATATCATGAGATATTTTTTGAATGCCAAACATAAGGTTTGGCTTAAGGTATAAATACCTTTGCCCTTGATTTCATGCATGTCGATGGAGATGAATTCGTTGGGGGTCGGCGCTAATGTTTTGGCTTCAAATATTTAATTTATAATTTATTTAAATTCATTAGAATTTAAATATTATAAATTAATATTTAAATATTTTGGCTTTATTAAGGATTAAAGCCTCCTTAGGTTTTAATAAAAACCTTTTACTTTGCCCATTATGGTTTTTAATAAAACCTTTTATTTTTCCCACTATGGTTTTTAATAAAAACCTTTTATTTATGCTTTACATAATATTAAAAATAAATATTATGAAGCTCTTTTGCCATCAACCTTTTGCATTGCTCCTTTTGACCTTTTGACATCAACGGTAGCTCATTCCTTGACATCAATGACAACTTCATTCCTTGACATCAATGACAACTTCATGGACTCAAAATGTCCAACACCGCTATCTTGGTCCGAATGGTGGATTGTCCAATCCTTCTAAATAGCATTTTATGGTGCTTTTTCTAGTCTTGCACTCTATTCAAATATCTTTTGAATTGCTCTCTATCTCTCCTAAATGGAACTCTGTCTAGTCTTGCACACTATTTGAATATCACTTTCAAATAGCTCTCTATCTCTTCTAAATGACATTTTGTTTTGAATATGCCACCTCATAGCCTTTAGATATGGCTTAAATTTCTTCTTCCTCCTTACTTAGCCTTTGATGCTTTGGCTCATATATCACTCTTGGTGCTTGATTTTTTTTTGTCACCTCTTTGGTGCTTTAATATTTTCGGATCTACCTAATCATGAACTTTAATCTCTTCGTCCTCTTGATCATGAATATTTTTTAAAATATATGTGAGAATTCTTTCATCCTCAAATAATTCAATAGTTATAGGACACTCCATCCAATGCAATATATATAAGGATTTTTGTCCTTTAATGATGGTTTTAAACCACTATAGTGATTTTGCTCTTGTCTATAGAATCCAATTAGTATCAAGGTGACTTTTACTTGTCCCTTCAATATCTACTTTCCAAGCCTTTGAATGGAGTTCTAATATTCACTTTCTTTAAAGTAGGATTTTAGCTAAGGACCTAAATCAATCTAAAAATTCAAAATTTGTAGTAATCACATCAAAGACTTCCTTCAATGGTATCAATAGAGACTACTTGTGGTAGCTTTTTTTGAGCAAGGTGCAACAAACAGTATTGTCATTGTTGTCAACACAATCAGACAGATCTGTTGATGTAGTGGACAGGAAGTTCAAAAGCACTTCAAATGCAGAAAACAAGAGTTCAAAGGTTACTCAGAGTATGTACAGTGATTCTCCAAGAAGACCAAAGTGGACCACTTGCAAAAGGTCAAAGAAAAATACAAGTAAGAAAAGTGTCGCGATATCGTGACATAAACAACAAGCAAGAAAACTGTCGCGATATCGCGACATGTTAGAAGAGAGAGAAGAAGCAGGAAAAACTGTCGCAATTTCGTGACATGTTAGAAGAGAGAGAAGAAGAAAGAAAAACTGTCGCGATTTCGTGACATGTTAGAAGAGAGAAAAGAAGAAAGAAAAATTGTCACGATTTCGCGACATGTTGGAAGAGAAAGAAGAAGAAAGAAAAACTGTCACGATTTCGCGACATGTTGGAAGAGAGAGAAGAAGAAAGAAAAACTATCGCGATTTCGCGACATGTTGGAAAAGAGAGAAGAAGAAAGAAAAACTGTCGCGATATCACGACAAGTTGGCAAGAAAGAAAAACTGTCGCGATATCGCGACATGTTGAGAAGCAAGCAAAACTGTCATGATTTCGTGACATGTTGGAAGAAAGAAAGGCAAGTAGAAAAAGTGTCGCAATTTCGCGACATATTGCAAGGAAGGTTGTATGGATGAAAAAGTGTCACGATTTCGTGACATATTGCAAGGAATGTTGTACGGATGAAAAAGTGTCACGATTTCGCAACATATTGCAAGGAAGGTTGTACGGACGAAAAAGTGTCGCGATTTCGCGACATATTGCAAGGAAGGTTGTACGGACAAAAAAGTGTCACGATTTCATGACATGTTGCAGGAGAGAGAGTCCGAGAGAAAAAGTGTCACGATTTCGTGACATGTTGCAGGAGAGAGAGTCCAAGAGAAAAAGTGTCATGATTTTGCGACATGTTGCAGGAGAGAGAGTCCGAGAGAAAAAGTGTCGCGATTTCACGACATGTTTCATTTTCGTGGTCCAAAGCGAAGAGAATGAGGAGAGAGAAAAAGGTGTCACGATTTCACGACATGTTTCATTTTCGCTGTCCAAAGCGAAGAGAATGAGGAGAGAGAAAAAGGTGTCACAATTTCACGACATGTTTCATTTTTGCGGTCCAAAGCGAAGAGAAAGAGGAGAGAGAAAAAGGTGTCACGATTTCATGACATGTTTCATTTTTGTGGTCCAAAGCGAAGAGAAAGAGGAGAGAGAAAAAGGTGTCACGATTTCGCAACATATGACAAGAGAAAGAGCTAAGGAGAAAAAGTGTCACGATATCGCGACATGTCGGGTTTTCGCAACCCAAAGGCAAAGAGGAAGCGCAAGGAGAAAAAGTGTCACGATATCACGACATGTCGGGTTTTCTCGACCCGAAGGCAAAGAGAAAGCGCAAGGAGAAAAATTGTCACGATATCACGACATGTCAGGTTTTTGCGACCCGAAGGCAAAGAGAAAGTGCAAGGAGAAAAAGTGTCGCGATATCGTGACATGTCACATTTTCATGACTAAAGGAGGAAAGAGAAAGTAAGAAGGTAGAAGTGTCACGATTTTACGACAAAAGTAAAGAAGGAGAGTACGGAAGAAAAAGTGTAGCGATATCGCTACATGTTGTATTCTCGCAGGCCAAAGCTAAGAGAAAGCGTACGGAGGTGAAAGTGTCATGATATCATGACATGTGTTTTCGTGGCAACAGCTACAGAAGAGTTATAGAGGTAGTTGAAGCCGACGAAGACCAATGTTAGCCGATGAAGATTAGGGTTTGCAGTCGACGAAGATTAGGGTTTGCAGCCGACTAAGATTAGGGTTACAGCCGACTAAGATTAGTTTTTTTATCTTGAAAATATTGTTATAAAAGGAAGGTTGTTTGAAGAGTTGAGTAGGTTGAGAAGTGCGACTTTCAGAGATAGTGCGTAAAGTGCAAAGTTCGGTCATAGTGTGTAGTGTTGCATAAGTCATCCAATGCGTGTCAAAGGGTGAGATGTGGTTGTAAGAGCGCAGATAGCATAGAAGTGGCGAGATGATGGCGAAGTGCACAAAGTGAGCAAAGAAGTCGAATCGTGCTAAGTGTGAAATTTGCAAAGGAAGTAGAGTGCGCAAAAGGGAGAAGACGATCGTGAAGCTCGACAGTGAAGCAACAGATTGTGTGAAGTGATTGCGTAGAGAGAGCAGAGTGTGCAGAGAACGCAAAGGTGAAGCAGACCAATTAGGGTCTTGTAAAAGCAAAGGTATTTTATCATCAAACTTATAGATTCAAAATTAAAGTCCAGGTTGCAGTCTGGCATCAAGGGTTGGTGCTCTTTCCAGTAGGTGCTAGTAAATCAGGGGTTGTTGCTTCTTTATGTTGGTATAGATAAATCAGGGGTTGTTGCTCCTTCCAGTGGAAGCTGGTAAACTATTTGTAAAGTTGGTGCTTTACAAAGGCTAGATTTGGATGGTAGTCCAAGCAGTCATTCTTGAGGAGTAGCCAAATTGGTGAACCTCATTAAAATCTTGTGTTGTGTGATGTTCTCTTGTTGTACTTGTTGTATCTGTTTATAAGTTTTTAATTGCTACTATTTTAAGAGTTGTAAATTCATGATTAAAGTATCACACTGATTCACCCCCCCTCTTAGTGCCATTGTAAGACTAACAATTGGTATCAGAGCCAAGTTCCCTTATCAGGCTAAATCAGCTAGGGTTGATCTTAGATTAGTAAGCAATGGGTAAGAAGAATAGATCTTCCTCCAAAAGAGTATCTCAGTCAGTTTTAGTTCATGTGGAAGAAAAAATTAAACCAGAAGAGGTTTAAGGTTTTTTATCAAACAAAGCACCTTTGTTTGATGGAACTAATTACACGACTTGGAGAATCAGGATGCAGGCATATCTTTGTGCTCTGGGATACTACGTCTGGGATTCAGTAATCAATGAATGCACAATACCCATCACTCCTCCAACTGATGCTACCGATAAGAATCTGTTTGAAAATGACTCAAAAGCAACCACAACAAAAGAGGTTCTATCACTCTCACTCTATTCATAATAATACTTTTAATGGCTATTGTTTCGGATGCAACCAGTATGGTCACAAGGCAATTTATTGTGGTTTGAATAATAAATCAAAGAGTTATGCTGGTAGAAATACTTCTATGTTTTTGAGTGAACAATATGTATAATGTTTTCAATGTAATGGTCATGGGCACATAGCAAGGTTTTGTCCAAGCATGTTTGTATCCAATCCAAGGCAAAATAGTAGATTTCATCAGACGCAAAGAACACAACACAGACAGGGAATAAATCAGGTGCATAAAAAGGAAAATAATCATTCATCAAGGATGCACAAGAAACAACCACACAAGAGAAATGTTCGAGTTCACAAAAATGTGCAAAACAGGGATGCAGCTAAAAAATCCAATCCCGAGTTCAAGAAAGTTTGGAGAAAGATAAAAGAAAGGAATTCATGTCTCCTTGGACTGAAGGAGACTACTCTGATATTGCACTAAGCAACTCCAGGTAGCACATCCTCAGGGGGAGCAATCTTGAAAGTTTCATTTTAATACTCCTATGTATTTATTTGAGTACTTGAGGATGAAATGCAAGTAGTCAGGGAAGTTGTATAGTTGTCAAAGTGTGTTTTTCTGTTCATGTAGTTTGTGGAAGTGTCGTGAAGGGTGATGATTAAATTGAGAGTTGTCATTATTGGTAGTATTGGTATATGTCATTATTGTTCTGGTGATGATTCTTACTGCCACTGTCCAAAGTTAAGGATTATAACAGTTCAGATAGCTTGGTTAGTAAATGAATGCTATCCTAGCCGCATATATGTGTTTCGATAAAAGCAGTGTGTATTTGAACTACACATTGACGTAAATATTGTTAGATCTATTATGACACTGTGGTGAAAAATATTGAAGTCTGATTATTAATTCATGGTTAGCCCATCAAGATGAGCAACTTTGCTTTGTGAATCATACCTATCCGAGGTCCAGAAGTATGAGTTTGAGTAAGGTGCACTTTAGTTGGCCGTAAAGTATTTAACAAAATATTGTCTCCTGATTCGAACAGTTGAAAGTAAGGTGTGACCAGCGATGACTGTAGAAAACATAG
Organism: Wollemia nobilis; assembly: GCA_028583015.1. NCBI lineage: Eukaryota > Viridiplantae > Streptophyta > Pinopsida > Araucariales > Araucariaceae > Wollemia > Wollemia nobilis. Next base: position 1,938,960 of record JAQPPZ010001533.1, on the reverse strand, counting down.
ACCAATTTGAAAATATAAAAAGGGATTTGGTTGTGTTGTGGTACAGTGTTTAATGCTTGCACAGATCTCGCAATAAAATTGCAGTGTTGGTATAGTGCTGAACAAAAGTTGGTACAAGTGTGAGTCACTTATCAATTTTGTTGACAGATGTGAAATCAGCGTTTTGAATGGGAAGCTTGAAGAAGATGTTTATATTGAGCAGCCAGATGGTTTCTAGCTTGGTGATATTCCCAACTTGGTTTGTAAGTTGAAGGTATATGGCTTGAAACAGGCACCCCGAGCATGGTATGCAAGGCTAGACAACTATCTCACTCAAGGTTTGAGAAGGATCTATGATTGGAAGCTTACTATACCTTATAGCTATCAGACCAGATATCTTGCAGGCAATATGCATGGCAGCACGATTCCAGGCTAATCCCAAGGAGACTCATATGACAGCATTATGGTGGTTGATTTTTGAAATATCATCGAAGGAAAAATAATTGTGTGTGACAGTGGTTGGTTGAATGCATCAAAGTTTTCTGAATTGAGAGTTGTGTTTAAGCCTTGTGTTATAAGCATAGTGGCTTAAGCCCATTTGTTGTGAAAGAACTTGAAGTTAGAAAAGAACATGAGTATCATTATTATGTCATATTTGCGGTTGAGCATTGTTGGAATTATTGGAGTTGGTTGATACATACTTGGACTAGGGTTGTGTGAGAGATGATGGGTTGAGTTGATTCGATTGAGCCTAGTCAAGTTATGTGTGAAGTGATTTTTAAAATTCTATGAAGTAGATTTGTTTTGAGATCGTCGTTCTTTTTTAGTACTACTTGAGCATTATTGATTGAGCTTTTGAGAAGGCCTTTTAGAAATATTTTAGGACAATGCTGGGACAGATTGCTAGAGAAGATTTGGACAAGTTTTGAGAGAGCTTGGTGGAGCAGATTTGGACAAGTTTTGAATGAGCTAGTTATTCAACATTGGACAAGTTCCATGTGAGCTTGTTAAGCAGGTTCTGTGTGAGCCTATTAAGCAGGTTCTTAGTGAGCCTATTGACTGAGCTTTGGAGGTGACTAAGTACAAAGGACAGAGTCTCAATGGATAGAAATCTAGCAGCCAACACAGTTGAAGATAGACTTGAGTGAGGATTCTTCAAGTGAAGAAGAGGTCCACCAGTCATTGCAGCAAAGAGAGTCTTCTATAATATCACAAGGGTACTATGGAGTATGGGTTATGGTATCCAAAAGATGCAGATTGGGCAGGATGTGCAGATGACAGAAAGAGTACCAGTGGAGTGCATTCTATATTGGGGACAGATTGGTCGCGTAGAACAGTAAGAAACAAGAGTCAGTTTCCTTATCCACAGTAGAGGCAGAATATATTGCAGCGACAGAGTGTTGTACACAGGAGAAAGTTGTAGAAAGTGAGGTTAAGTTGGATTTTCATTCCAACAATAGATTTTGGAGTGGTCACGTTTCCCAAGAATTGACTAGCTATAGGGATCACATTCTCAGGGGGAGCATTTCAGTATTTGTTTATCTTTTTGCTCATGTTCATGATTTTTGCTAAATATAATAAATTTTGGCTGAGAATGTTGTGCATGGACTCAAGGGGAGTCTGCAGTAGCCCTTTGGTATTATTGTCAAAAGGGGAGAAGAATTACAGGAACATTGCACATGTGTTGCCAACAATTCCAAAGGGGGATACTGTTGAGCAAGGTGCAGCAAACAGTATTGTCATTGTTGTCAACACAGTCAGACAGATCTGTTGATGTAGTGGACAGGAAGTTCAAAAGCTAGTCAAATGTAGAAAACAAGAGTTCAAAGGTTACTCAGAGTATGTACAGTGATTCTCCAAGAATACCAAAGTGGACCACTTGTAAAAGGTCAAAGAAAAAGACAAGTAAGAAAAGTGTCGTGATATCGCGACATAAACAACAGGCAAGAAAACTATCGCGATATCGCGACATGTTAGAAGAGAGAGAAGAAGCAAGAAAAACTGTCATGATTTCACGACATGTTAGAAGAGAGAGAAGAAGAAAGAAAAACTATCACGATTTCGTGACATGTTAGAAGAGAGAAAAGAAGAAAGAAAAACTGTCGCGATTTCGTGACATGTTGGAAGAGAAAGAATAAGAAAGAAAAACTTTCGTGATTTCGCGACATGTTGGAAGAGAGAGAAGAAGAAAGAAAAACTGTCGTAATTTCGTGACATGTTGGAAAAGAGAGAAGAAGAAAGAAAAATTGTCGCGATATCGCGACAAGTTGGTAAGAAATAAAAACTGTCGCGATATCGCGACATGTTGAGAAGCAAGCAAAACTGTCACGATTTCGCGACATGTTGGAAGAAAGAAAGGCAAGTAGAAAAAGTGTCGCAATTTCGTGACATATTGCAAGGAAGGTTGTACAGATGAAAAAGTGTCACGATTTCGTGACATATTGCAAGGAAGGTTGTACGGACGAAAAAGTGTCACGATTTTACGACATATTGCAAAGAAGGTTGTACGAACGAAAAAGTGTCGCGATTTCGCAACATATTGCAAGGAAGGTTGTACGGACAAAAAAGTGTCACGATTTCGTGACATGTTGTAGGAGAGAGAGTCCGAGAGAAAAAGTGTCACGATTTCGTGACATGTTACAGGAGAGAGAGTTTGAGAGAAAAAGTGTCATGATTTCGCGACATGTTGCAGGAGAGAGAGTCCGAGAGAAAAAGTGTCACAATTTCGCGACATGTTTCATTTTCGTGGTCCAAAGTGAAGAGAATGAGGAGAGAGAAAAAGGTGTCATGATTTCGTGACATGTTTCATTTTCATGGTCCAAAGCGAAGAGAATGAGGAGAGAGAAAAAGGTGTCGCGATTTCACGACATGTTTCATTTTCATGATCCAAAGCGAAGAGAAAGAGGAGAGAGAAAAAGGTGTCGCGATTTCATGACATGTTTCATTTTCGCGGTCCAAAGCGAAGAGAAAGAGGAGAGAGAAAAAGGTGTCGCGATTTCGTGACATATGACAAGAGAAAGAGCTAAGGAGAAAAAGTGTCGCGATATCGCGACATGTCGGGTTTTTGCAACCCGAAGGCAAAGAGGAAGTGTAAGGAGAAAAAGTGCCGCGATATCACGACATGTCGGGTTTTCACGACCCGAAGGAAAAGAGAAAGCGCAAGGAGAAAAAGTGTCGCGATATTGCGACATGTCGAGTTTTCACGACCCGAAGGCAAAGAGAAAGCGCAAGGAGAAAAAGTGTCGCGATATCGTGACATGTCGCATTTTTGTGACTAAAGGAGGAAAGAGAAAGTAAGAAGGCAGAAGTGTCATGATTTCGTGACAAAAGTAAAGAAGGAGAGTACGAGAGGAAAAAGTGTAGCGATATCACTACATGTATTCTTGCGGGCCAAAGCTAAGAGAAAGCGTACGGAGGTGAAAGTGTCGTGATATCGCGACATGTTGTGTTTTTGTGGCAACAGCTACAGAAGAGTTACAGAGGCAGTTGAAGCTGACGAAGACCAATGTTAGCTAACGAAGATTAGGATTTGCAGTCGACAAAGATTAGGGTTTGTAACCGACTAAGATTAGGGTTACAGTCGACTAAGAATAGGTTTTTGATCTTGAAAATATTTTTATAAAAGGAATTTTGTTTGAAGAGTTGAGTAGGTTGAGAAGTGCGACTTTCAGAGACAGTGCGTAGAGTGCAAAGTTTGGTCATAGTGTGCAGTGTTGCATAAGTCATCCAATGCGTGTCGAAGGGTGAGATGTGGCCGTAATATCATAGATAGCGCAGAAGCGACGAGATGATGGTGAAGTGCACAAAGTGAGCAAAGAAGTCGAATCGTGCTAAGTGTGAAATTCGCAAAGGAAGCAGAGTGCACAAAAGGGAGAAGACGATCGTGAAGCTTGACAGTGAAGCAACAGATTGTGCGAAGTGATTGCACAGAGAGAGCAGAGTGTGCAGAGAATGCAAAGGTGAAGCAAACCAGTTAGGGTCTTGTAAAATTAAAGGTATTTTATCATCAAACTTATAGATTCAAAATTGAAGTCCAGGTTGTAGTCTGGCATCAAGGGTTGGTGCTCTTTCCAGTAGGTTCTGGTAAATCAGGGGTTGTTGCTCCTTTCTGTTGGTACAGATAAATTAGGGGTTGTTGCTCCTTCCAGTGGAAGCTGGTAAACTGTTTGTAAAGTTGGTGCTTTGCAAAGGCTGGATTTGGATGGTAGTCCAAGCAGTCATTCTTGAGGAGTAGCCAAATTGGTGAACCTCGTTAAAATCTTATGTTGTGTGATGTTCTCTTGCTATACTTGTTGTATCCGTTTATAATTTTTTAATTGCTGCCGTTTTAAGAGCTATAAATTCATGATTAAAGTACCACACTGATTCACCCCCCCTCTCAGTGCCATTGTAAGACTAACATTCCAAGCCTTTGAATGGAGTGCTAATATTCACTTTCTTTAAAGTAGGATTTTAGCTAAGGATCTAAATCAATCTAAAAATTCAAAATTTGTAGTAATCACATCAAAGACTTCCTTCAATGGTATCAATAGAGACTACTTGTGGTAGCTTTGAATATGATAGTGGCTTTGATACCACTATTGGATTTTAAGCCAAATTATATTAGGTCCCAATATCTTTGATCTAGAGTAGACTTAAATATAAGAGCAATCAAAATATAAATTGGCCAATATAAATAATAATAACATTCAAGATAATATCAAATATGCAATAACATGAAAAAACTTACAGTATAATTTCTCAAAATGTGCATACAAGTTGTAATAATATTAATACTTGAATTATCTTATTAGATCATTTTCTTTGATATAATACATGGAGCTTTACCTCCATAATATAGCCATACAAGATGACTCTTCAAGTACTTGACTATTACTCTCCATATGACAACTCTCATGTCCTTTGGCTTCTCATCCTACCACTTGTATACATGACTCTTGACTCTCTACTTATATGCACACTTAACTCAATAGCACTTGAACTCTTTTACATGATACTTACACTACATGCACACCTAATGCATGACACTTGTGCACATTCCCATACTACGTATTTGTACACTTAATTATATGACACGTGCACTTTCTCTCATTACACACTTGCACTCTTACTTACATGACACTTACATAAAGGAAAAATATAAATCACTCTTCTAAACTATAGACTCAAACTCTATTCTAGTATGTATATTTGTACCATATGTACCATGTGGGTATTGTGGGTAATTTTTCTCACACCCATCTATTTCCACAACCCAGCATAAAAAGTTCCAAAAAGTGGCTAGGAGTTAGTCTTAGCAAAGAAACGAGTCGGTATTGGACTCTGAGAGGGTCCTGAAAGCCCATCGCAAAGAAGGATGAAAAAATGACCAAGCATTGGGAATGAAAAAAAAGAGGAAATCTACTAGAATCTAAATGACCCCCAAAAACCCTTCACTCAAGCAAAAGAAATAAGGCACCTAACGAAAAAGCAAGAAGCTATCAAGTTCCCTATAAGTCCCGAAAACTCGTTGTGATAGAACCCAGAAATTGGCTAAGTACTAGACCCAACAAAAAAATGGGAGGTCATTGAACTCCAAACGATTCCCAAAAACTCATCATGAAGGAAAATGAATATTTTGTGTGGCAGCTTCGCTTGGACCTGAATCGATCAACAAAATGGCAAAAAATGGGGAAATATTATGGTGAAATAGCGAAGTGTTGAACCTGGTGGAAAAACAAGCTAATGTTGGGCTTTGGATGGGTCCCAAATCTTTATTGCTAAAATGTTAAGCCTGATGGAAAAGTAGGCCAAGATTGTACTTTGGACAAGTCCCAAAAATCCATCACAAAAAATCACAAGAAAAAAGCAAAGTAAGAAAATGGGAAGATGACAAGCTCTAGGAGTGTCCCAAATACCTATCACTAATGGAGAGTTTATACTTCACCAGGGCATGTAGAGTTCACCAGTAGAAGAGAAATGATGAGTCAAAATATGAGAATAATCTAAGGATGCGATCCCAGACCAACAAGTTGAACCTAGCATTCATTTGACAAGCAGTGGATAATTATTTGGTGTATCAAGAATGATCGGTGATAAAATGTAGGTTACAAAAGTGACTGTAACAACCCACTACCTCCAAGCATATCTCTACATATCATGAAATAATAGAATTATCATGTACATCAAAGTAATAAGGGGATGGAATGTAGTCAACGACGCCCACTCCCATGCGTCACGAGTGTTCGAACAAAAATTATAGGATATCAAAAGGAGTATACATACTGGCCACTCCCTTGACACAATATCATTTTTTGATCAAACATCATGATCATGGATAATTGAGTCCCTTGTAGAGGAAGGCTATATAGTAGGATGTAAGGTGCTCAAAGGGTCAGCTCTTAGGATTTTACAATTTTTATGTAAGCAAGGGTTTTGCATATAAATACAAGGGGATTGTTGTTTGACCTCTACCTTGATTTAATTGTAGAGTATATGTATGAGTTATTGCTTATTTCTAATTTTAGCTCATTTAATGTTAATGGTGTCTATTTTTCTTTTTGTATTCATGATCATGACGCATTCACTTGTTCTCAAATTTACACTCTAATAAGATACATTTTAATATAAGTAAATGTTCTGCAACTGATGAGAAACAAGTTGGTCTGTTAGGTAATTCACATATCTTATTGCATGATCTCTTATATGTGTCTTTATTTGGCCTAATCTGCACCACTTACAAGTTCTAGCTTCAGCTATATTTATTTCTTTCAACACCCTTTTCCCCATCATATTTATTAGAAGTTAGCTAAGACCTTCAAGGAACCGATCTACTCCAGATATTGACCCCAAAGCCTCATAGTTTTGAGGTCATTCAATGTTGGTCAAGGTTTGTGGGTGCACAAATATTTCCTTAGATAGATTCTAACACCAATAATTTTTGGCACGCCCGATGGGATATTGTCCCGTTATTCTAATAAATTAGGGTTTGGTGATACTCTCTTTAACAACATTTTTTAATCACCTGGTGACTCCAAAGTAAAAACCTAGAAAGCCATATTAATCATGTTTTATCTTTCATGAGTACAAGGCACAAGGCTAGCCAATTTGAAGAACTAGTTGAGTTTGTTGAACTATCCTTTGGTAGGAAGAAACCTTTTGTATTTGAATCAACCCCATTCTCATCCCTCATAGAGGATAAAAGTGATATTAACCTTACGTCTGTAGCACCTACTATTTCTCAAGCAGTTTTGGCTCAAAATCAGAACCAAAACTTCCCTTATTGGAATAATTCAGACCCTCTAAAGCTCTTGAATCAAAACCATATTTCTCAGGCAGCCCTTAAATCTTTGCCAACATACGTGGCACTAGGAATATGACATATGAGAATTATTAGCATATTGCATCATTGGCATCCATCCACAACATTCAGGAGGAGGATGTAATGATAAGGTTACTAGTCATATCCCTAAAAGGAAAAATATTGTATTGGCATAGAAATCTTCTCAATGGTAGCATAACCACTTGGGCTGATCTAGTTGGTAAGCTAATAGAATATTTCAATGAGCATGCAAATCCATTATTTTTTCTTACTCAGTTCATGATGATATAGAATCATCCACAAGAGGGGATAGCATATTTCAATATCAAATTCAATTGCACTTGGAAGAGAGTGTCTGATGGTCTCTGACCATCGAATGAGCAAGCTTTGTATTAATACCTAAGGGATTTTAGCTCAAACCTATGTCTACTGATAAGGCAATCAAACATTTTTACCTTCCCTCAAATATTCTAGGAAGCTATAAAGCCAAAAAAAATCTTATTGGTACAGGAAGACTGCCTCCTAATCCCGTAATGCCCATTTTTCTTGAATTTTGATAAAGTCATCCTTAACCATCTATTTTCGATATCACTTATCCTACTATCACACCCTTGGTAAACTTACCTCCATGGCCCAATCATCATGTGGTACAAGCTCTTCTAGTCGTTCCCACTCTTCCAGAATTACCTACGCCTCCTACAATACCTACATTTTTGGTCCCTAACCCACAAGTTGCTCTTATCCAAGAAATGTAAACTACAATAAAAATTTTGAGCAATGAAATCACCTCAATGAAGATGAAGGATGCTGAAAGAAACTTTCAACCTAGAATATTACCATATATAGTCAGGGACCAAGCTACCTCTACTAGCAAGCCTCTTGAGAAATCCAACACAGTCTTCACAAATGAAGAGGGAGAATCTTCAATGTCTGCATCTAAATTAGATTATTAGTGTTCCACATGTAATGATCCTCATGGGGAAACTACTTGTATGATGCACCAACATTATGTACATAAAGTTGCAGTTGAGAAAGTAGAGAGGGGCTAGAAGGGACATATCAATATGATCAGAGAAGTTGGTCATAACTTCATGATACCATATATTGAACAGGTTTCTATCTTGACAAGGTCAGGAAAGAAGCCTTTACAAGTGAACCCTAAGGAACTGAATCATTTGAAATTCCTTATGGATGTTAAAGATAAAAGAGAGAATGAAAAGGAAGACCCTCAAAAGAGTTTTGTCTATAAGCCACCCCAGCAGCAAAAGGAGGAGGTTAAACAGATTGAAACTGAGTCAAAAAGAGTTTAGATGCAGGAAGATGCCAAAGATAAATTGAGATATCCTTCCCTGATTAATCCCCAATAGATTGAAGCCAGTTATGAATACTAGAGCAAGTATGAGCAATTTCCAAGGGGAAAGGAAAGGTAGTATGAGATCCCCACCTTCAATATTGTTGAATAATTAAATAGAACTCCTTCAAAAACTAGCATGTATGATACCCTACTCATTTTTAAGAAAATTTATTTGCTCCTAGCATCCTTCAAATCGATCAAAAATCAAGGTAAAGCCCATCTAGATTTAAATTTAGCTTAGGGGAACCCTGTATTAGGGGTTGGCAAAAATAGACTATCTCCATTCTATTTGTCCTTAGATATGGAGGGATGTGAGGTCCACAATTGCATGATTGATTCAAGGGTTGCCACTATAGTGATGCCCAAAGTTGTGTGTGATTTAATGGGTATGGAATAGATAAGAAATTACCTCAGCATTTTATAGTTAGATGACACTCCAGTAAAATTTTTTGGAGTAATCAAGGACATCCCTATGGTATTACATCGGCTACCTTAGGTTATCATCATCCAAGAAATTGTGATCGTAGATTTGAAACCATATTTTAGGATGTGTTTATCCAAATATTTCACTGCCAAATTGGGTGGTTACCTCTCCCTTGATTATTCTCACATGAAAATACCCTACACAGGCAGAAGAGTCAAGGTATACTTTGAAAATCCCTCATCATTTCATATAGAAAGGTTAGAAGAAGGGAATCAACAAGCCAATACAATTAGTATAATGATTGAAAAAGCAGATTTTATGGAAGAGGTATTGGAATAACTTCAAATAGAAGACCAATTCTCATTGAAGGACTTCAATGCCATGATTGAGACTAGAATCGACACATGCACCATTGCAAAACAAGAGGTGAAGAAGTCGGTTGTTCAAGATGAAAAAGTTCCCACATCAAATCAAATTTAGAAGCTTTATTTTGATGGAGAAAGATGCAAGAAAGGTGCTAGAGCTGGTATAGTCTTGATATGACCTGTAGGATCTCAAAATATCTTCTCATACAGGTTGACATGGAGCTACACAAATAAATGCAATAGAATATAAAGCACTGTGTCTAGGCCTAAATAAAGTTACTTGTATCCAAGTAGCTACAAATATTTGGAGAATCAAAATTTGTGATAAATCAGATTACTGAGAAATGCATCAGCAAGCAACATTATCTCAAAGCTTACTAGAATAGAGTGTGGGACCTACTAGATACATTTGAATCATTGAATATCAAAGCGATCCCAAGGGAGAAAAATATGCATACCGATGTACTGGTATCAATAGGGACTAATTATTTTCCAACATCAAACACCATACACAAGGCAAAGACATTGAGATTAGTCTATAGGCCTTCTGATATGGACAAGGATGTCTTCTAGAAGGTATTCAAGAATGATGAGTAGGTAGTGGACTTCCTAATCCATGAAATGAATTTCTCCACTAACAAATCACTAGAATATGAAGAGAAAGAGGAAGAAGGAGATATGATTTAGTTAAAAAAAATCATATACCAAAAGGGCTGATAATCCTTGAAATTTTGTTTGACAACAGTGACCAACCAATAGGTCATATGATAAAAGTTGACACTAAAGGCTACAAGGAGGTTCAAATCACACCCAAAAGAAGCCTCAAGATAGGAGTGCAAATTTCAAAGGAATAATTTGGCCAGATCTAATAATTGTGCAAAAAGTATAATGATATCATAGCCTAGACTTATAATGATCTCAAAGTATACAATAAGGACACTATACACTATACAATTGAGCTAAAGCCCAATGCAAAACCTTTTCGGTGAAAGCAAAGGTCAATTAATCCAAAGATAGAGGCATTAATGAAACAAGAGCTTCTTAAGTTGTTAAATGCTAAGATAATCTACCCTATAAAACACCCTACTTGGATGACAAATTTGGTCCCGATGAGAAAAAAGAATGGAGACATTCGGCTCTATGTCGACTTCCAAAATTTGAATAAGGTGTCACTAAAGGATCATTACCCCCTACCTCAGATTGATCAAATATTACATATTGTGGCTAGAGGAAAGAGATTCTTGCTATATGGTTTATCTAGGTTTAATCAGATATGGATCCGAGATGAAGATCAACACAAAATAACTTTCACAACCAAATGGGGAACCTTCACCTATCAACGGATGCCATTTGGGCTATCCAATGTTGGTGCCACATTTCAAAGGGAAATGGACCTGGCTTTTGGTGAACTTGTGAATAAGGTAATTGTCATCTACTTAGATGATATGACTATTTTTTCTCATGAGGAGGACCATGTAGAGCATCTCAGACTGATCTTTGATATATGTAGGGATTTCAGAGTGTCACTGAACCCAAAGAAATCCATCTTTGTTGTGCAAGAAGGTAAACTCCTAGGACATGTTGTATCTGAAGTAGGGCTAGATATTAACCTGAACAATGTGAAAGCTATTCTTGATCTTCCTTTGCCATTAAACAAGAAGGGATTACAATTATTCTTTGGGTAGATAAACTTTGTGCGAAAATTCATGTTGGATTTTTTTCAAATAGTTAAGCCCATTATGAAGATGCTAAAAAATGATGTGGAATTTAAATGGATAGATCTCTGAAAGGATACCTTCAAAAATTTAAAAAAAACATTTCATCAGCCCTTATGCTTATCAACCCAGACTATTATAAGGACTTAATTTAGTATACTTTTAGAATAGAAGAAATTTATGTGGTAGTCCTCACCCAGAAAGGAGAAGATTACAGTGAGAGACCCATCGTCTTCCTCAGCCAAACATTGTAGGATCATGAAGAAAGATACAATTTCATTGAAAAATAGGTATATGTTGTCATGAAATCCTTGAAGAAATTTAGGCATTTTGTGTCTTAGAGCAAAACAATTGTATACGTAGTGCATCCAGATGTTAGGAACTTTGTGATTCAAGGGGAATTGGGTGACAAAAGAGCAGGTTGGATGACCAAAATTTAGGAATATGATGTTGAAATTAAGCCAAAAAAGTTGGTAAGGGGAAGAGCACTTTGCTAGAAATTGGCAATTTCCATAGAATTAGATACTAATTTATTCATAGAAGAAGTAAGCCCAAAATAGCCAGAGGAAGGGAAGGTGTTATCTGATACCTGGATTACCTAGTTAATAGACTACTTCAACTTCGAAAGATGTTCAGAAGGGTTGATGATATCCCAAAGTTGAAGGTATAGATTGTACTCTAGAAGATATGCACTAATCAATGGTGTGCTCTACCAAAAACAATTTGACAAAGTACTATTGAGATGCATACCTTTGGAAAAGCCCAGGAAGATCCTTGAAGAATTTCATACTAGATTCTTAGGAGGACATTACTTAGGGAAAACTACAGTGGCCAAGGTCTTGAGAGTGAGATTTTATTGGTCATCCATCTTCTCAGATACATTCAAATTGGTTAGAACATGCGACAAGTGCTAGAGGTTTGTTGAAAAACAAGCATCCCGCTATGCTACTTTAGCTAGTAATTATAGAAGAACCATTTTAGCAATGGGGATTAGATTTTATTGGTGTAATTAATCCAAATTCATCGGTTGGACACAAGTATATTTTTATGATGACATATTATTTCACTAAGTGGATAGAAGCTAAAGCTACCAAGCATGTTGACCAACAAACAATGATCGAATTTCTAGAAATATTGATCACCAGGTTTGGAATCCTCGCCACTATTGTTTCTATAATGACACATTCTTAATAGGTGCCAAAATAATAGATTTTTCTATGAAGTATAGTATCTACTGGAATGCTTCCTCAAATTATTACCCGTAGGGAAATGGTCTGGCCAAATCCACAAATAAAAATTTGCTAAAGATAATAAAGTGGAGCATTGAGCACAACCCTAGAAGTTGGCACCTCCTGCTTGATCAAGAACTTTGGGTGGATAGGATAACTCCTAAGAAATCCTTGAAGACATCACCATATGCTCTAGTGTATGGAAAGGAGACAATTATCTCGATCAACCTGGAACTTTTAGCACTTAGATTTATAAGAAAAATTGAGATGGAAGGTTTCTCGTCAATAGAAAAGAGGTTGACAAAACTAATGCAACTAGAAGTAAAACATGAGTAGGCATACAATAATCTATGCCAACATAAAAGCACTATAAAATATCGATTTGATAAAAAGGTGACGTCAAAAGTATTTAATGAAGGATACTTGGTCCTGAAGTGGGATTTAGATCGAGTGAAACCAGGTGCACGATAAGTTTGACTCCATGTGGTCAAGGCCATATCTCATTGAGAATTGTAAAGACATGAATGCCTATCTATTATGGGATCTTGATGGTCGATTGCTCCCAATTTTGATGAATGGCCAATACTTGAAACACTATGCTTAGCTTCATTGATGGCAGAATTGTATATATGTACATAGTTTTTTATTTTCTTTTCTTTTAGTTCTATGTTGTAAATGTTCAAGTCCAAGAATAGCAAACCAAGACCCAATATGATGGATATTTGGGCCAACCCACCACACATGCATCAAATCCATCCAAATGGGCAAAATGGCTAAGTATTAAGCCTAGCGGAGAAAAGGACGGTCTCCAAATCCTATATGGATCCTAAAAACCTATTATGAAAGCAATTGTGTTTGATGGAGGATTGGGATATGATCGGATCCCAAACATGTCCTAAAAAATTATCATTGATATGATTGATAGAGAATCGAGATACTATCAGGTTTTGAGGGTATCTTGAAACCCTATCACAAAGAAATTTAGCGAGAACCCACCACTTCCAATAGTTAGTAGGGATGGGCAAGATCAACGATATACAAAATACTCCAGGTGGCAATATTTAGATCTATATAACAACTGTTCTCTACCCCAATGATGATAGAGAAATTATTTTGCAGCCAACCAAAGGGTGCATTATGAATGTGACATGAGTAAGGAGCCAAGATTCAGTCCAATAATGTCTACATGAACCAGACATACTGGATCTAAATAGCTTGCATACCAAGAATATCATAAAAGTTAATGATAAAAGCTATAAAGCACTCGGTAGCCCATGGTTGAACGCATCAATTTTTTTTCCATAACAGCAACAACATGGAAAAAATTTTAAGGGTAGGATAAAAGGTATGTCATAAATAAAAATTTAGGTGAGATCCCAAACATGATCTACCTAGGATCAATCATTCTCTGATAGGTAATAAGTGAACAATTTCTATAAGGTCTTAAGGCAAAAAGGATCATTTTAAAATTGACATGTCCAACTGACACAAACCACCTACTCATCGACATCATTGGCCAATGGTTCATGCTCCCAAGAACAACTGATAGAGTCTCCTATCAAAAAAATCATGGCTCAAGAAGATCTCTCTCGGTTCGTGCAAATTCTCTTCAACAATCATATCATTCACTCCCTCATCTCCATCACTAAGAATTATAAATGAGAACGAGCAATACCTCCATTTCACTCTTGCTCTCTTTATGTTTGCATAATGTACAACTTCTAGAAGGTCTCTTAGGGTCGAGTGAAGGCATTAGGTTGTCTAAATAACATGATTGTGTTTCTTTAGAAGAAGGCTACGAAGGCCCACAAGAAAAATAGAATGATAGTCGAAGCCCCCAAGAAGTTGACAGATGAATATGAGGGGATTTGTGATACCATCATCATAATAAAATCTAGATTAAAAATCTTTCACAAAGGCTTAAAGTCCAAGGCAAAAAATATCCCTCCCAATCATTTAGGGTTGTTGCATGGAAGACCCAGCTTAGCCTTTTCATGTCAAATTTGGTGACCCTAAATTAGTTGATATAATTTCCCAATTTTATGAAGCAAGTGCAGGTACAATAATAAACCAAAATTTACAATGTGTATTCCATATAGATGCATGAATAATTAGACTGTCATTCGCTATTAATTATATCCTAGCAAAGGAACTTTCGGGAGGGAGTCTAAATTCCATTGATCTAGAAGACTAGAGAATGATCTTGGGCAAACCAGACCCTAAGAAATGACTAACCAATGTACTTTAGAAACTGATAAATGACTATATGGAGAGCGCGCAAAATTTGGCATATTTTAAGGAAGAAGTCCAACTAGTCCTCTTCATGTTAGTAATTTTTATGGGTTGCCAACTAGACTATGGTTTACCCACCACAAATAGAAATGGCCCATGCAATGATAAAAATGTGCAGCCAAATTCTTGGCCAAAAGTATTGGAGAACAATTGATGGATTACCAAAGAGGGCTAAGTATCAAATTTTGGCATCCTTCCTATCTTTCATGGCTATTTTTGTATTGCATACCCCACACAAAGCATTGTGTGAAGATTCAAAAAAAATATGGACATGGTTGGATACATCTAGTGGTTGGTTGGACGAATACGCTCAGGAAGAGCAATTGTTACCTGGAATTGAACAGAAGATTTCTAGGACCCACCCTTGCACAAATTTATGAAGTTTTTCCATGCTTGTCCTGTGTAGCACATGAATTCTTAAGGGGTCCTCTACAATAAATAGGAGACTGGTACTACCTAAATAAAGGCATTGTCATACGATTGTATGGGTTTTCTACATTACAAATTGGATATTCGACATACAAGTATGCAGATAAATTTATACAGTCGATAAGAGACTGGGCACAAGAGAAAAGAAGACAATAATCTTCTGACTACCAGTAAAAGTTGGGCCCATCAATATGCCCAAGAGAGAAAGTGTTGTATACCAAAAACTAGAAGGTAAATTATCTATCTTGACTCTTCTAGTAGTGCCTCATAAATAGAATTATGACTCGAAGGACATCCTCAAGAAGAAGCTTGATGCAAACAACACCAATCCACCACCTTTCAAACACAGAGAATGAGGAAATCCAATAGTAAAAAAATCTATGGTAAGATTAGGTGGCATCATTCACACATTGTGAAATGCAGAAACGATTGTTATGGAGAACTTGTTACCCATACAATAAGGTCTTTGACCCTAAAATAAATCCTAAATAGTGATTGAGCTTAAAGTTGGTTGAAGATATCAGAGAGAAGAAAGGGTGGAACAAGGATAAAATCAAATAATGGTGGATATCACAATGTGAATGGAATGACATTAAGAATACCTTATCAGGTAAGGAAAACAAATATTTCAAGGTATTTTTGATGCCAAATTTTCTATTTGGAAGAGAAATATCAAAGATCTTTTCTTGGAGGTATTGAGAGTGTCAGATTCTCAAGACCAAAGAGAGGAAGAGGAAGAAGAAAATGAAGAAGACAAGGAGGATCAAGATCAAGATAAAGAAGTTTAAAGTAATTTTTGGTCGTAGGAGAGCCCAATCAATGAGAATGGGGTTGAGGGGTGAGGTCCCTCTATGTAGCATCAGCAAGTTGTGTGTGCTAGGAAGGCAAGATCGACTAGACCTTTTGGAACACAATCAGAAAAACTACCCAGTCCTCTATCATAAAGGCTAGAATTTGGTGAGAATATAAAAGAGCATCCTAGTCTTGATAACTCTAAGGTAAGTGAGGTGAAACACAAAAGACATTTGTTGCAGGAGGAAACATTGAAGGTCGAAGAAATAGTAGCAACCACTCAGGTTGAGAAAGGAAAATAGGTAGTTGAGGAGTCACCAAAAAATATGTAAGGATAAGGTACGATTTCTAAACTTGGTTCTCCTCTCATTTGTTTTTGTTCTCCTTATCGATCCTCTTCTATTGAAATCTTGGAGTATTTCTCTTCCCACTTGACTCAGCATTCAAGGATGATTCTGGTTATTGCTAACTTGCTTAAATAGGAGCACTCAAAATCCCCCATTGTCTCCCCTCTACGCTCCACTTATCTACCCAACCAGCCTTAGGGCTTACCAAAACCTCCATTGTCTACACCTTCGTCCAATTTGTTTGTCACCCCAACTCTTCTACCTCGACCTCCTTCCTTGTTTGAGTCATTTTTTGTTCTGTTGCCACCAATACAGTCTCCACCTTGGCCACCTCCTTCACCATCACCACCATCAACATGAAATCACCAAGTCGAAGCTACTGGTGCAACTCCAACTCAAGCTATGGCATCATACCCATTGACTCTATTAACATCCTTCTTGGATGCATCTCTCATGCCCTAGGCTACAAAAGAAGACTTGTCAGAGGTGTTCGATATTCTAAAAACTTTGCAAGATAAGAAAAAAAATGGATCGAGGAGGAGCTATAGCAGTTGTATGATGATAGGGAATAAGTAGTTACCATGACCCATATTGAGCTCAACCTTATCAAGGAAAAAATAATCAAGGTGATCGTGTGACCCAAAGTGAAAAAGACCATTATAAATATGAGGCTTGAAGATTGGCAGTTTGATGTACACATTGTTAGCATATAATAAATATGCATTTATTACATTAATGTAAAGGGGGAAAAATAGCGCATAGCGCTCTCCAATTAGTTTGGTTGGTTGTGAAACCAACCAGGCGGTTCATCAACCGAACCCCTCCTTGTATTTAAATCACCTTCATATCAATTCAAAGGTCGCTTCGTATTTCATTTCCTTTGCAAACTTCTTCATGGTACCAGAGCAGGACTGGTGCAAAAGCACTGAGGACACCAGAGACCAGACCTATCTTGCCCAATCGATGCGAAGTATGAGACTAACGTGGAGACAAGGCAGAGCACGAGACCAGACCTATCTTTCCCAACTGACATGGAGCACGAGACTTACGCGAAGCCAAGGTAGAGCACGAGGCTAACTTGTTTGACCAGTTTAACTCTTTGCCCGATTATAACACAAGCAGACTCAAAGAACCAAGGTGGGTAGGCAGCTCGAATCCCAAGGCAAAAATAGAGAACCAAGGCAGAGCGACGACTCTTTTTATTTTACAGGTGATAGGTTAGCAGGAGACACATGGTGTGATGCCATTCGATGTTGAGGTGGACTGGAGACACACTAATGTGACCCCTGAGGACATGCTAACATGGTCCCTTCCTGACATGTGGAGTGTAGGCTGACGTCGAGTGTAGAGACTGGCTGACGTGAAGTGTAGGCTAACATGGAGTGCAGAGACTAGCTGACGTGGAGTGCAAAGACTGGTTGATGGAACGCCGACATGGAGTGCAGAGGTTGGCTGGGGAAAGCTGACGTGGAGTGTTGCACGCCATTCTAGGTGGAAAAAGGACACAGGGGGAGGGGTGACCACCCGAAGGCAGTCACTCTCAAAGGTGGCCCTCCCACCTTATATCCTGCGTGAGTGCATCCATAGGATGCATGTGGGATAAATCCCACATTTTTACTCATGTATCTCCACTAGATAAATACCAAGTGGTGGGCCTTTCTTCCCAGCCACTTGGGCAGCGCAGTTGGTCACCCGCGCTCATTGTTGTGGACATGGTCCGCGGTTCAAATCTCATGGACGACAAACTTTGATGCCCAAAATATTTTTTGATGCCCGAAAGAAACTTTTGACGCCCGCCTACGGAAATTGACGCCCGACAGGCTATTTGACGCCCGAAAGGGGTTTTTTGACGCCCGAAGGATTTTTGGACGCCCGAAAGGGGTTTTTGATGCCCTAAAGGGGTTTTTGACGCCCTAAAAGGGGTTTTTGACGCCCTCAAAGGGGTTTTTAATGCCCTCAAGTTTTTTTTGATATCCAAAAGCATTTTTTGAAGGCCGAAGGAGTTTTTTTTCTTCCTTGTTTATTTTGCAACCAGAAGGGGGGAGCACAATATTCTCTTTTTGCAAAATTCTAAGACCTAGGGGGAAAATATAAGGAACCACCTTCACAATGGCTACTATTCATAAATATCTCTCAGACTCTCAGTTGTTGAAAGGTTCTAACTTTGTTCCATGGAAGACAAAGATGAGAGCCATTCTTCAGGTGGAAGATTTGTGGGATGTAGTAACCGACACTTCACAACGCCCTCAAACAGCAGGAACAGATCAAGAAGCTTGGGATAAGAAGGACAAAAGAGGTCTCATGTTTCTCCTACTTGCTATGACAGATGAGGTTCAACCTCATATCTGTGATGCCAAAACCAGTAAGGTAGCTTGGGATTCTTTGATTACTGTTTATGAAGGAAAGAATCAGTCCACCATTCTACATCTTCAAACTCAATTGCACACCCTCAGTATGAATTCTGGAGAGACAGTTGATCTATTCCTGTGCAGAGTGGCAGATCTGAAAGCCAAATTGAATGCAATGGGAAAACCAGTGGATGATGATATCTTGAACTCTGTCATCTTGCGAGCATTGCTAGACTCCTATAAGATGTTGGTCACTTCCCTCAATGTTTTCGGTAGACAAGTATCTTTTGTGGAATTGGTAAATTTGCTCCAGACTGAGGAGGCAAATCAAGTTCAGAAAGATGAGTTGCCGGATAATGCCCTTTCCACCCAACAAAGGAGCAAGAACCCAGGTCAATTTCAAAAATGGGGTTCTTCCTCCAAGGGAAAAGGGAAACAAAATCAAAATCAGCAGAAGGATAAATATTGCAAGATTTGTGATATGAATAACCATGACACCAATAGGTGTTGGTTCAAAAACAAGCAACAAAATGATCAACCTCATAAGAAGAAAGGGAAAGAGAAACAACAATATAAAAAGAAACATAAGCAACCTAAGGGACATGTTGCTTATGCTAATTCCAACTCAGACTCAGATACCTCTGGTCCCGATTCAGATTCTGACTCTGAAAGAGCACACAAGGTGCTCATGACTCATACTTCATCTTCCCAGATAGATGTTGTATGGTATATTGATTCAGGTGCTAGTAAGCATATGACTGGAGACAAATCTTGGTTTGAAACATTTGAGGAGAAATAGGGGAAGCCAGTTACCATTGTTGATGATCAAGTCTATCAAGTAAAGGGTGAAGGCAATGTTTTTGTCACTCTCCCAGATGGGAGATGTCAGATTGAGAAGGTCCTCTATGTCCCCGGATTAGCCAATAATTTGTTGTCTGTTCCTCATATGTTGGATAGAAAAATGGATGTTGTGTTCCGAGTTGTGAAAGGCAAGAAAAAATGTTTTATAACCCACAATGGTAAACATGTTGCAATAGGTTCCTACAAGCATGGCTTGTTCATTCTAGATGCTCTTTCAACACCTCATGTTGCTCTAGCTGCAACTACAAAGGTGGCCACTTCTCTCTGGCATAGAAGATATGGGCATCTCAGTTCAGGATATTTGCTCGAATTGAGCAAATATGAGATGGTGAGAGGCCTTCCTCCTCTCTCCTCCATCTTACCAGTTTGCTCGGATTGCTTAGTAGGGAAGCAACATCGGGTACCTTTTGAATCCAGTTCTTCCAGAGCTAAGGAAATTTTGGAGTTGGTGCACACCGATCTGTGCGGTCCTATGCCAACCAGTTATGGTGGAAATAAGTACTTTCAATTGTTCGTTGATGATCACTCCCAAAAAATGTGGGTCTTCTTCCTCCAATTGAAATCAGAGGCATTTTCATACTTTCGACAATTCAAGAAACTTGTTGAAAAAGAGTCTGGATGTCTCATCAAATCCCTCCGCTCAGATCGAGGGGGAATATACTTCCAAGGAATTTTCATCATATCTGAAAGAACATGGGATAAAGCAACAACTAACAACAACTTATACACCACAACAAAATGGTGTTGTTGAGAGAAGAAATCGCTCCATTATGGAAATGGTCCGATGTATGATAAAAGGAGCACATCTTGAAGATCAGTTTTGGGTAGAAGTAGTAAATACAACTTCATACCTCTTGAATAGAGCACCCACAAGAGCTCTACAAGGCAAAACCCCACAAGAAGCATGGAGTGGAAAGAAACCCTCCATTTCTCATCTACGAGTGTTTGGATGTAAAGCCTTCATGCATATTCCAAAATAGAAATGAAAGAAGTTAGATGAGAAAACCTTGAAATGTATCTTTCTTGGTTACGATGAGCATTCAAAAGGATATCGCTTGATTGATCCTATAACCAAGAAAACACATATAAGTAGAGATGTCGTATTTGATGAAGCTTTCACATCAAATAATACCTCTACAGTAGTATATCATGAGGATGATGAGCCTAAGCAAGAGGTTTCACCCCCTCAAAAAAAGATTCCCAAATGGTATACCAGCACTTTGAGAGATTCTAAATTGACCTCATTCCCAGATATGACTCTAGATCGACCATGTACGTGCAGTATCACTCAGCAGAAGAGGGCAGAAGCACCATCTTCAGAAGTTGATGAACTTTGTCACCAATTTGATGAACTATCCGTAGATGCAACAAAATATAGAGAAATGGATATAGAGGATGAAAGGGTTTATCTGACAACGTTGGATGAAAATGAACCCACAACTGCCCAGGAAGCTCTTAGTAAGCCTCAATGGAAGATTGCTATGGAGGCAAAGCATACATCTCTCATGCAAAATCACACTTGGAAGCTAGTAAATCTGCCTTCAGGAAAGAAACCCATTGGTTGTAAGTGGGTATTCAAAGTAAAGTATAAGGCAGATGGTACAATTGATAAGCACAAAGCCCGCCTGGTTGCAAAGGGCTATGCTCAAAAAGAAGGCATAGATTATGAAGAGACGTTCGCTCCTACTACAAAAATGACTACCATCCGAATATTGTGTGCTATGGCAGCTCAGTTCGGGTGGAAGTTACATCAGATGGATGTAAAAAGTGCCTTTCTTAATGGTGATCTACAAGAAGAAGTATACATGACTCAACCTGAAGGATTTGTTGTCAAAGGGCAAGAACAGAAAGTTTGCAAGTTAATCAAATCCTTGTATGGGCTAAAACAAGCTCCCCGAGCTTGGTACATCAAAATTGATAGTCACCTATTACAACATGGATTCCAACGAAGTCCGTCAGATGCGAATCTCTATATAAAGAACAATGGTTCTGACATAGTGATTCTGGTGCTATATGTAGATGATTTGATCATAATAGGTAGTTCAAAAAGTATGGTTGATACAGTGAAAAGTGATCTCAAATCATCTTTTGAAATGACAGATCTGGGACTTCTCCACTACTGTCTTGGTTTAGAAGTAACTCAAAAAAAGCATCACATCAGAGTTACATAGAAGAAATATGCCAAGACTTTGATTGAGAAATATCGCATGGATGACTGTAAGTCCAAGGCCACTCCCATGGAAGCAGGACTTAAGTTGTCAAGATATGATCAATCTCCATAGGTAGATGGCACTCTCTATCATCAACTGATCGGGAGTCTATTATACCTAACCAATACCAGGCCTGATCTCAGTTTTGTTGTGGGTTATCTTTCACGGTTCATGCAGGAACCCAAAGTAAGTCATTGGAAAGCAACAAAAAGAGTTCTACATTATGTCCATGGTACATCAGATTATGGCTTGGAGTACAAAAAGAATAACAAGTTCTATTTACAAGGATACACAGACTCAGACTATGCTGGATCTATTGATGATAGGAAATCAACATCTGGATACATCTTTCATCTTGGATCTGGTCCTGTCTCTTGGCACAACAAGAAGCAACAAGTGGTTGCTATTTCTTCTACAGAGGTAGAATATCATGCAGCTAGTGGAGCAGTCTACGAGATAATGTGGCTACGTCGCATCCTTACAAATATGGGTCTTCCAAAGAATCTTCCACTGCATTTGTTTTACGACAATCAAGGTGTTTTGAACCTTGTCAAGAATCCAATATTTCATGATCGTACCAAACATATTGACACCCATTGTCATTTCATTCGAGATGAAGTTCCAAAGAACAATATACAACTCCAATTCATTCCCACTGATGCGCAAGTTGCGGATATCTTCACCAAGGCACTTGCATGGGTCAAATTTGAAATGTTTCGCAATACTCTTGGTATTTGCCAATAATGTAATAAGGGGGGATGTTAGCATATAATAAAATATGATGTATTTATTACATTAATGTAAAGGGGGAAAATAGCGCATAGCGCTCTCCAATTAGTTTGGTTGGTTGTGAAACCAACCAGGCGGTTCATTTCAACCGAACCCCTCCTTGTATTTAAACCAACTTCATATCAATTCAAAGCTTGCTTCATATTTCATTTCCTTTGCAAAATTCTTCACACACTAGGGATATCTCTAAAATATCCTAGGCTAAAATACTTTGGGTATTACACAAATATGCTGGCATGCTCTTTGTGCAAGGAATAACTACCAACATGAAGTTGAAAGTTGTAGAAAAGAGGATTAATACCCTAGAAGCCCAAGTAAACATAGAAAAGTTGAATTAGGAGGCATTCAATAATGAGGTGAAAACACTGAAAGAAATCCTCCATAGGGCTCCCTCTAAAAAAGTGTTGCAATAAATAGATGAAATAATTATTAGCCTAGAGGGTGAATTGCAAGCAGCACAAAGTGCGCTACAAAAGCAAAATGTAGAGTTGAAGGTCAAGTTGCAATAACAAGAAGAATATCTAACTGCTATGTTAGCTGAGTTGCAGAAGGAAAAGGAGAAACCCTAGGGACCTATAATATTAAAAGAATGGCTCATGCAAATTTGGTACCATAATTGGAGAAATATTAAAGGGTCAATTCTGCAAACTCTCTCTCCCTTTGTATAGAAAGTAAAAGAACAAAACTAGAGAACAGAACTGAAGAACAAATGGAAAAGTATCCTAAGCAATAATTTGTAGGCGCTAACGATAAGAATGATGATCAGTGAAAAGGATCCTTGACTATAGAAACACTCAACAAGGGCTATCAAAGAATGTAGAGCCCTTATGCAACAAATGTTGGATGCCATGGACCTCTACTATGAGGCAAAGGATACTCATGCTACCCTCAAGAAGGAGTTAGAAAATATGAGCAAGATCAATGAGGATCTCAAAGCCCTTGACTCCTTGAGATTTTGGGATATTGGTAAGCACATTTATACATAGTAGGAACTGAAAGAAATATTTTAAGCCCTATAAGTAGATGAGAGTGATATTGTGACAATGAAAGAACCTATAACAGTGGACTAGGTGTTCGAAATCTTCCACAAACTCTTTTGCTTCCTCATAAAATCAGAGGAAGTAATCAAAAATAAAAGGATTCCCCTATAAGGATACCTGCAGGTTGAAGTCCATAACTAATCACCTTAGAGGCTTCCCTATCCCTCCTATAGAACATTGGAACCAAATCTATAAAAGGCTCCAAATCCCAATCCCTAAGGAGGTCACTCACCATGCTAAGTATTTAGCAGCTAGCTCAGGAGCTTAGGAGCAGCAGAAGAAGGAATCAAAGAGGGTCCCATGAATCAGATAAGGTGGAAACAATAGTAAAAGAGTTTTGTACAATAAGTCTCACCAGTAACATTTTTTATTTAACCTCGTGATCCAATGGATAAAGCCTAGAGGTGACAATTTTGTTCCCTTTTTGGTGCATGAGGTTCATTCCTCTATTTTTGTCTAGGTTCTTTATTTTCTAGCAAGTGAAAATCCCATAAATCACCAAGGATGTGGATGGTTTTTCTCACACCCATCTATTTCCACAACCCAATGTACAAAGTTTCAAAGAGTGAGTAAGTGTTAGGCTTGGCAAAGAAACATATTGGTATTGGACTTTGAGAGGGTCTTGAAAGCCCACTGTAAAGAAGGATAAAAAAATGACCAAGTTTCAGGATTGACAAAAAAGTAGGAAGCTATCAGATTCTATATGGGCCCTAAAAATCCATCACTCAAGCAAAAGAAATAAGGTACCTGATAGAAAAGAAGGAAGCTATCAGGTTCCCTACAGGACTCAAAAATCCATTGTGATAGAACCCAAAAATTGGCTAAGTACTAGACCCAATGGAGAAATGGGAGATCATCAAACTTCAAACAATTCCAAAAAACCCATCATAGAGGAAAAGGAATATTTTGTGTGGCGACTTCACTTAGACCCGAATCGATCAACAAAATGGTGAAAAAGAGGGAAATATTGTGGCAAAATAGTGAAGTGTTGAACCTAGTGGAAAAACAAGCTAATGTCAGGACCTAGATGAGTCTCAAATATCTATCACCGAAATGTTAAGCCTTATGGAAAAGTAGGCCAAGATCAAACTCTAAACAATTCCCAAAAGTCCATCACAACAAAGCACAAGAAAAAGCACAATGGAAAAATGAAAAGATGATAAACTTTGGGAGTGTCCCAAAGGCCCATAACTGATGGAGAGTTCATCCTTCACCAAGGCATGTAGAGTTCACCAATAAAAGAGCAATTATGAGTCATAATATAAGAATAATTTAAGGATGTAGCACTAGGCCAGCAAGTTGAATCTACCATTCATCTAATAGGCAACGGATATTGATGTATCAAGAATGGTCATCGATAAAATATAGGTTACATGAGTAACTGTAATAACCCACTACCTATAAGTATATCTCTGCATATCATGAAATAATAGAATTTTCAGGTGCATCAAAGGAATAAGAGGATCATATGCAGTCAACAAAGCCCACTCCCATGTGACACTAGTGTTCGGTTAAAATTACAAGATGTTAGAAGGAGTATACAGACTAGCCACTCTCTTGACACATTCGTGTTTTTTGATCAAACATCATGATCATGGATAATAGAATATTTTATAGAGGAAGGCTATAAATAGTAGGATGTAAGGTGTTCAAAGGGTCGACTCTTAGGCTTTTAAAATTTACATGTAAGCAAGGGTTTTGTATATTAATACAAGGGGATCATTGTTTGACCTCTACTTTTATTTAATTGCAAAGTATATATGCATCGTAACTACTTATTTCTAATTTTAGCTTGTTGAATTTTAAATGTTTCTATTATGCTTTTTAGATTCATGCTCATGATGCATTCACTTGTTCTAGGATTTGCACTTTGATAAGATACATTTTAATATAAGTAATTATTTTGTAATTGATGAGAAATGAACTAGTGTGTTAGGTAATTCACTTATCTTATTGCATGATCTCTTATATGCGTCTTGATGTGGCCTAATCTACACCACTTACAAGTTCTAGCTTCATCTATATTTCTTTCTTTCAGCACTCCATTTCCCCATTGTCTTTATTAGCACTTAGCTAGGACCTCCAAGGAACCGGTCTACTTCGAATACTGACCCCAAAGCATCATATTTTTGAGGTCATTCAATGCTGGTCAAGGTCTGTGGACCATAAACCTTTACTTAGATAAATTTAACACCAATAGGTACATTAGCATGTACCAAATAATATAATATTTCCCAATAGGAGTTAGGGTAATTTTTTTCGAAAAATGACTCATCTTTCAAGAGCCATATCTTTGTAGAGAGTTGCTTGATTCAGGTGATTCTTGTGCTATTTTGGGTGTAAATTGAAGAGCTCTGAAATGAGTGGTCATATGAAAGAATCCAAGAAACATTGAAGGAGATATGACCATGTGAAGACAACCATTTGAAAAAGGGTAGCATTAAGGTAATGTTTTATAGAAAAATAGCTCATCTTTCAAGAGCCATATATTTAAGAAGAGTTATCTGATTCAGATTATTCTTGGACCAAATTATGTTAAACTTAAAGAGCTTTAAAATGAGTGGTCATATGAAATATTTTAATATTAAGAGAGATACGACCCTATGAAGTCAACCATTTTAAATTAGGGTAGTGATGATATTTCAAGTTGTAATAACCAAAATTATAAATATCTATTAGTTAGGTTTCAGATGATGGGAGAAGCAATGGAGGGCTAAAGCATCATCAAGATGATACATTCTATCTAGACATGGAATTTTTTAGCTAAGTTTCATTTATCCCTTCATTATCTTAGAAGTTTTGCATGTGAATTATTGTAGATTTATTTTCAAATAATATAATTGTTATAGGATATATTGGTAAATTTCAATGGATTTTGAGTTATGGTTTTATTCCCATTCTTAGAGGTATAATATTATTTGGTCACATTGTAAATAATTAGATTATTGTGTGAGTTTGATTTTTATGTATAAAGTATGTTTCAAGTTAGTAGGTGTGAGTATGTGTCATGTATTTAAGTGTGTGAGGTGTTTAGTTAGGAAGTGAAGAGTTTTTTAGTGATGTGTCAAGTTTAGAAGTAGGGAGTTATATGCAATCATGAGATATTTTATCTTTATGTAATATGTGGAACTTATTATGTAAGAAAAGAATACGAAGATTCAAGTTCTCCTATGAGTTTGATAAGAGCAAAGGCCAAGAGTTATTTAATGTGAACAATCTCATGTATCTTTATGGTGGAGACAAATCCATATAATATGTAACTCGAAGAAGTTTTTTTATTATTAAAAATTTTCAATGTAATTTATGTGAGATAGAAGATCATTTAATATATGCTTATTGATGATATTGATATGATTTATTGATCCTAAAATTATTTTAACTATGATAATAATATTATTTTTCTAATAGTGGTATCAAAGCCACCATGAGTGAGCTTGGATTGAACCATGTTAAGTAAAATAGTTGTAGGGAGGAAGATGATTTAGAGAGTGATTGTCGATTGGTGGAGGAAGGATTACAAGTTTTGAGGAGGAGATATTGTTGATTATTAGAGGAAGGATTATAATTTTGGAGGAGATAAGAGCACCTAGAAGTGAATATTGAGCATAAGTCTATAAGCCAACTGAGATCCAAATGGACATAGTATTAAAAATCTTGGAAGATAAAATTACAAATTGGAGATCACAATTAGAGGACAAATAAAAATGGAGGACATATATTGAGGATGCAAAAGAGGATGAAGATTAAGCAACAAATGCTATGAATTTTTGAATTATTTAAAGCAATGAATATTGTGAATGCACTTGATACAAGAATTAAAGCCTGAGACATTGAAGCCTAGACATTTGGGAGTATTGAAGTTTGACAAGCATTGAAGTCTAAAAATGTAAATGAAGCTTTGAAACCTGGAAGTGTTAAATCCTAAAACCTGCAGGTATTAGGATAAGGTGAGATTCGTGTTGTATTTTGTTTCATTGGAGCCTACTAGGGAACAAATTGTAAAGTGATTAATTCCTAAGTGCAACACAGGAAGGTGATTGGGTGTCACAGTAACACCCTAGCAAGAGTTATTTTGGATACATTATTGCGTAGACAAGATGATGGAGTGAACAACACCATATAAAGGTAACTTATAACCTTTGTATTATTTAATATTTGGGCATGCACATTTGAAGGATTATATTAAATTCGATTTTATTTAAAGTGGAGTGATAAGAAGATCAAGCATAAATTGATTTTTAATGAATGATTGGGATTTATAAGTATAATGAATTAATTATTTGATTGGAGAATTGTTGGTCATGAATCTGCCACAGGAAAGGATTTTCTATGTTTATGCACCCTAGACCCGGCCAACATTGAAAGGCTGGGAGAAAGAAATGTCTCCCAGACCAATCTCCAGAGAGAGTTGGTTCCCTTACTATTTCTAAGCTTGATTAAGACTAAAGTTACTGGAAAGAAATTATAAATGTACAGAAAGAAACGAGAAATACAGGAAAGAGACGAGAAATATGGCCACAGGCCAAACTTATATGATCAGGGAAAGAAACTCAGCAAGAATCTAACTTCAAGCGTAACAACAGCATATAATAACAGAATACAGCATAATCCACTTATGACCTTGCATAGACAACCTTCAGGATTGCATTCCAAAACTCACTTTCTCATTCGCGATATTCAAATTCAAATGCAGAATTTAAATCTAACAGCAGATTAGAAAGACGAGCGTAACTGAGAAAAACATGAAATAGAAGGAAATTATATAGAAAGACACTTGCAAAATCAGAGGCCAAATCTCTTTCATTCATGCAAAGAACTTGAAGGCTTTCATGCAATCTGTCTCTCAAACTCCCGATATCTCTTTTTGAGATCTACATTGGTTTATATAGAAGTCTTGCTTCTTTACATCATTAAAAACTTGCGACGGACTTCCTTGAGATCTACAAAATGTGCAACAAAAATAAGGAAATGATCCCTTTAAACCAACCTCAGAAATTAAATGCGACAGGGAGTCGGTCATCTTCATTAAATGGTCATTCTTGAAACATGATTGAACCATTAGAAAAATCGCAAACAACAGCTTCGAATAATGGAGCATCTTCAATTCTGGAGGCTTGGACACGTTCTTCTACCTTGACCGCATCGAAAAGCAGCAAAACATTTAATTCTAGAGTGCTTTTAATCATTGGAAATCGCAAAACCTCATTGGGCCGTTTGAACTGCATTCTGGTGCAAAACTGTAATAGGTCGCAAAAACACGACATATCGTGAAATCACGACATATCTCTGCTCTATACACTTCTGTCGCTTTCGGATCGCGAAAATCAACCATGTCACGAAATTGCTACAGGTTCGGATTCTTTATCTTCTTCGTTACCTTAACTCGCAAAAATGCGATGCGTCGCGAAATCGCGACGTTTCGTACTATTATGCTCTTCTTTGCTCTGTTTTTGCAAAAATGTGACAGGGCACGATTTCACTACATTCTTCATTTTTTGTTCTCTTCATTGCTTCGAATCGCAAAAACATGACACTGCATGATTTTGCTACACCTTTCTCTCTTCGGCTTTATCTTCCTGACATGTCACAAAATCACGACATTCGCCTTTGTTGGAACTTCCTTCCTCAACATGTAGTGAAATCGCAATAATTCCTCTACTGCTGCTTAATGCTCTCTTCCGTGTCACGAAATCGTGACAATTTTTTGCACTTTGTCTTTCTTGCCCAATGTGTCACGAAATCATGACGTTTCCCTGCGTTCTCTACTGTTACCACTTCCTGTCACGATTTCACGACGTCTTCTTCGTGCTTGGTCTCATTTTCAAAAGTGTCACGAAATCGTGATGTTTTTATGCCTTAAGCCTTTCTGTCTCCACTTTGCCGCGACCATGCAACATGTAGCGATTTCGCCACATCTTTCGCTCTTTTGTGCGTCATTCACCTTTCTGTCGCGATATCGCGACAATTTTCATTGTCGTCGCCCTTTGCTAGGTTATGTCGCAATTTCGCTACCTTTTCTCTGCTCTGCGCCATGGCCATTGTAAGTCACAAAAACGCGACATGTCACAATATCACTACAACTTTGTCGCTCTACCTCCATTGACCATTTTGATCGTGAAAATCTAACACGTCGCGATATCACGACGGTTTTACCCCCTTGCTACCGTTGACTGCGCTGACCGCGATTTTGGAACACGTCGTGAAATCGCGACAACTTTTGCCTTTGCTTTTTTCTGCCTTGTGCATCGCAAAACTGTGACAGGTCACGATTTCATGACACCTTTGGCTTTTGATTTCTCTCAACTTGAAAGACCCGTGATAACGCGACATGTCACGATATCGCAATGGTTTTGCTACTGTGCCCTCCATGCTGCTTTTTGTTGCGATATCGCGACAGTCTTCGGACTTAGCCTTTTTTGCATCAAAACCTATATAGAAGTGAGAATTTCAACATCTTATGCATGAATAATCAACAATCAACACAATGTGGCAAAAATGCAAACATTCTTGGCGGCTCACGGGGTATACAGTTCTGCTGTATGCACGAATCCCAGGCCTGAATCCATTGGGCAACAGAGTCAAGAAAAAATGTGAACAGAAAGCTGGCTGATGGGGTACATCTCGGCGGACTGCTACAACAACTCTTGCTAAATGAATGAAACTCAAAGAATCTGTATTTGGCTTAGCTGACCAGGTGCTGTAAAAGAATCTCCATGAAAGAACCAGGGGTTGCAAAACGAAAATGCATGAAATAAGTGGAGTGAGGACTATGGAATGGAAATGGTAAATGATGGAATGGTGGAGTTGGGAGTGATGCGATAGATACAGTAACAGAGTGTTGTTGTGCTACCAGCTACTATGAAAGGGAAATGGAAGTGAATGGAATAATGGAATGGAAGTGGAAGAGATGACAAATGCGGTATAAACTATGGATAAATGTTGAAAAGAAAACAAGGATTAGAAGAAAGTGGAAATGAAGAAGCGGGAATATTAGAAAGGGAAAAGAAACAACAGCAGTGGCTTGATTACTTGCAGAAGAAAAGGAGTAGGAGAAGAAGGGAATAAAGAGGGGAAGGATGAAATAGAAAGGAAGGAAGAAATGGAGAGGAAGACACTAACTACTGGGAAAGAAGAAAGAAAAAGAAAAGAAATACGTACCTACGGGCTCGCATGCAAAAAGAGCCAAAGTTTGACAAAGGAAAACAACATTTTTTTTTTGTTTTTTTTGTTTTTTTTTTTTTGCAAAAGGTAATTCCCGAATTAGCTGTGAACTTTCGAGAAAGACACGAACCCAAACATGATTCTATCTCCTGGATCCCAGATCCTTGATATACACTCAGTAGACTCCTAGTTGATGATCAGCTCAGAGTCACCAAAGATCTGTAACTGCTGCACTCCAAGTGTTCCAGCCATCTTGAAACCTGGACATGATCATTCAATCCCAGTGTTAGTACCATTTCTGTATTGTGCTCCATTAGAATAGAGCTGATCTGGCAGAGAATCTTGACCAACTTGATCAGGAGGCAACTTGACTGCAACCTCTTTAGGCTTCGTAATGGAATAACGTCCAATTTCGGTCTCCAGCATAGCATTAAAATTGAGCATTGAAAACTCAACCTCCAAATCAGGATCCTCCAACTCTTCAATTAACATATGAACAGCATGTTTGGACTTTTCTTCTTCTTCTATCTTCTCAATATTAAAAGTAGAAGGCCTATAATTATAGATCCGGACTCGTCTTCCTTTGAACGGGATCTCCAGGTGAGAATAATCCAGAGTAAGGTAGCCTCCCAACTTTGTAGTAAATTCTCTTGATAAGCACATACTGAAATACGATTCTAGATCGACCACAACTATCTCTTGAATGACTGTAATCTGTGGCATAGTGTGTAAAAAAATTGGGACATCCTTGATTACACCCACTATTTTCACTAGAGTACCATCTAACTGCAAAATGCCAGGGCTATTCCTTGTATATTCCATTCCCATCGCTTCACAAACTGCCTTTGGCATGACAGTTGTCGCAGCACCAGAATCGATCAGGCAATTATGTACAATCCAACCCTTTATTTGCAGTGATAGATAAAATGGGGGTGGTCTATTCCTTTCAGTGGCTACAGAAGTTAACGTTTGAGCCATAACTACCTGGGCTGGAGCTTTCCCCTTACTTTGCATGGTCTTCAAGGATTCTTGTAATAGATTTACCTGTCTAGGAAACTGTAAGGTGTCATACAGACTCACCTTAGCTGGTATCCATTTGAATTCTTCAACAATGTTGTACTCCATGGAGATCTGTTCTTTCTCGCCACTAGCAGATTCAAATTTGCTCTTATATTGCTGGGTGGCCTCCACTCGTTGTCGTTTGGTCAATGATGGATACCGCAACGTTTCTTTGGCTTGCTCCTTTGTTTATGCTTGCGGCTGGGAAGTAGAAGCTTGTTCCTTGTCTTTTACTGGTGGTGGAAGTGGATCCTTCGACAAAACAGGTGATTGTCATTGCGCTGGGGAATCATGAGCCTTTGTTGGCATTTGTTGCTTCGTTGCTTGTACAAGAGGCACTTTCAATGGCTCCATCTTAGCCGGATCTACCAACATTGGTTTCTTGTCGTTGCGTGTCAGTATTGCTATATGTTCCTCCAGAGACTCCACGAAAGTAAAATCCACCTCTCGAATAATGTTTACACGGTTCCCTGTAAGAACTTGCAAATAATTTTGGTGGACCATGCAAGTGGACTCATCATGTGGGTCATTGCAGGAAGAACACCAGTAAGATGGCTCATGTGAAACTTCAGAAGGGCCAGCCTCTTCACTTACCAAAACTGTTGATTTCCTTTCAGGTGCTTTCTCCATAGCCTTGTTAGGAGCAGGTTGTTCTTTAGTTACTGCTAGCATAAATATTTATGGCTGATAGCTTCTTTTCGCCTCTCTCCGTTCCATAGATGTCACCTTGTCAATGAGAGATCTCATAGCCGACTGAATTTCTTGTAACATAACCAATTGAGGATCTGGGCTTGAGGACACAGGCTATGCCGATAAAGGTAATGGAACCTGTAGGGAATATAATGCAGAAGTTAGAAATGGAGGGACTAACCGTGGAATGCTCGGTGCAGGAAACTAGGGAACAGTTGGAGCAGGAAGCTAAGGAACTGGAATAGGTGCAATTTGAGGCACACTTGAGCTCCATGATGGGGTAGGGTACATAGATGGCATGGGCTATGGAAGTGAACCAAAGTATAAATACTTAGGCAGATCAGGGATGATAGGCATAGTTACCTTTGGAGGAAGTCTACCTATAGCAATCAAATCAGCTTCCGCCTTTAACGCTTTTTTGAACAACTTTGGAAATGTAGTCACGTTGGACTGTCAGACAGCCCAACCGATGTCTGTGTTAAACACTCTGAGGTAATAAAATGCAGCTAGCTCATCAACAGGCCGAAGACCATCAGGAATTCTCTACCAAGTTTTGGTAAAATGAACATTGAAATCAGCTATCTCTTTCTGTGGGTGTCTCTGGATTGCATTAAATTGATGCAACAATGAAAATGGATCAGCCTGTTCATGAAAATTCTTAACTAACAGTTCTCCTAGCTGATCCCATGATGTAATGGTGCCTGGTTGCAACATTAGGTACCAATACAACAATTTACCTCTTAGTGATAACACCAACAACTTCACCATCACATCTTCGTCTGTTATATCATGAATGGTTGCCAGAGAAGCTACATCATTAATATGTTCATATGTAGTCTTACCCATACCATAATAGGTTGGCAAAACTTTCAAAGCGGCCTGAGGAACTAGATTCTGAGCCTGCAGATTCAAGGCTCCTGAGCTGTTCCATGCCAAGAACTTCCTAGGTGGAGGATACTAGGCCATTGGGACTAGTGGATGTGACTAAGAAGATGGAAAACTAGTAACAATACCAGGGGTTTGTGTAGATATGGCAGATGATGCAAGCGATGGGGAAATCAACCTAGAGTGTTCACCTCTTTTTGTGCTTTCAAGTTCAAAAAACTCAACAAGATCTTCAACTTTTTTAGACTTTGATCTCGTGATCATGTAATACAACTTTCACTGCATCCACGTTCAAAGATTTCTGGGTACTGCAGAGTCACCAAATGTTCTAACTATACGGCATGAAGGCGAACATTAAACCCTCAATACTATGGGATCTTTCTGAGATAGAAATAGTTTGTCCTAGTCTATGCCAAAAACTGTTGGCACAGGTGGGTTTATCAATTTGAGAACTATGCTTATCTCACTGACTATGGGTTGTTGTAATACAGAAGAAGTCTGTCCCATCGGGCGTGCCAAAAATTGTTGGTCATGAATCTGCCACAGGAAAGGATTTTCTATGTTTATGCACCCTAGACCCGGCCAACATTGAAAGGCTAGGAGAAAGAAATGTCTCCCAGACCAATCTCTAGAGAGAGCTGGTTCCCTTACTATTTCTAAGCTTGATTAAGACTAAAGTTACTGGAAAGAAATTATAAATGTGCAGAAAGAAATAGGAAATACAGGAAAGAGACAAGAAATATGGCCACAGGCCGAACTTATATGATCAGGGAAAGAAACTCAGCAAGAATCTAACCTCAAGCGTAACAACAACATATAATAACAGAATGTAGCATAATCCACTTACGACCTTGCGTAGACAACCTTCAGGATTGCATTCCAGAACTCACTTTCTCATTCACGATATTCAAATTCAAATGCAAAATTTAAATCTAATAGTAGATTAGAAAGATGAGCGTAACTAAGAAATACATGAAATAGAAGGAAATTACACAGAAAGACACTTGCAAAATCAGAGGCCAAATCTCTTTCATTCATGCAAAGAACTTGAAGGCTTTCATGCAATCTGTCTCTCAAACTCCCGATATCTCTTTCTAAGATCTACATTGGTTTATATAGAAGTCTTGCTTCTTTACATCATTAAAAACTTGCGACGGACTTCCTCGAGATCTACAAAATGTGCAACGAAAACAAGGAAATGATCCCTTTAAACCAGCCTCAAAAATTAAATGCGATAGGGAGTCGGTCATCTTCATTAAATGGTCGTTCTTGAAACATGGTTGACCCATTAGAAAAATCATGAACAGCAGCTTCGAATAATGGAGCATCTTCAATTCTAGTGGCTTGGACACGTTCTTCTACCTTGATCGCATCGAAAAGCAACAAAACATTTAATTTTGGAGTGTTTTAATCATTGGAAATCGCAAAACCTCATCGGGCCGTTTAAACTGCGTTCTGGCGTGAAACTGTAACAGGTCACAAAAACGCAACATGTCGTGAAATCGTGACATATCTCTACTCCATACACTTCTGTCGCTTCAGACCGCAAAAATCAACCATGTCGTGAAATCGCTATAGGTTTGGCTTCTTTATCTTCTTCGCTACCTTAGCTCGCGAAAACGCGACGCGTCGCAAAATCGCGACGTTTCGTACTATTATGCTCTTCTTCGCTCTATTTTCATGAAAATGCAACAGGGCACGATTTTGCTACATTCTTCATCTTTTGTTCTCTTCGCTGCTTTGAATCGCGAAAACATGACACTACACGATTTCGCTACACCTTTCTCTCTTCGGCTTTATCTTCCTGACACGTCGCGAAATCGTGACATTCGCCTTTGTTGGAACTTCCTCAACATGTAGCGAAATCGTGACAATTCCTCTGCTACTGCTCAATGCTCTCTTCCATGTCGCGAAATCGCAACAATTTTTTGCACTTTGTCTTTCTTGCCCAATGTGTCGTGAAATCATGATGTTTCCCTGCGTTCTCTACTGTTACCACTTCCTGTCACAATTTTGTGATGTCTTCTTCGTGCTTGGTCTCATTTTCAAAAGTGTCACGAAATCGCGACGTTTTTATGCCTTAAGCCTTTCTGTCTCCACTTTGCTATGACCACGCAACACGTAGCGATTTCGCTATGTCTTTCGCTCTTTTGTGCGTCATTCACCTTTCTGTCGTGATATCACGACAATTTTCATTGTCGTCGCCCTTTGCTAGGTTATGTCGTGATTTCGCTACCTTTTCTCTGCTCTGCGCCATGGCCATTGTAAGTCGCAAAAACGCGACATGTCGCGATATCGCTACAACTTTGTCGCTCTACCTCCATTGACCAT
Source organism: Wollemia nobilis (assembly GCA_028583015.1). Taxonomy (NCBI): domain Eukaryota; kingdom Viridiplantae; phylum Streptophyta; class Pinopsida; order Araucariales; family Araucariaceae; genus Wollemia; species Wollemia nobilis. Next base: position 1,903,360 of record JAQPPZ010001533.1, on the reverse strand, counting down.
TTTGACCGTGAAAATCTAACACGTCGTGATATCGCGACGGTTTTACCCCCTTGCTGTCGTTGACTGCGCTGACTGCGATTTTGGAACACGTCGCGAAATTGTGACAACTTTTGCCTTTGCTTTTTTCTGCCTTTTGCATCGCGAAACTATGACAGGTCGCGATTTCGCGACACCTTTGGCTTTTGACTTCTCTCTCCTCGAAATACCCGCGATAACGCGACATGTGGCGATATCACGACGGTTTTGCTACTGTGCCCTCCATGCTGCTTTTTGTCGTGATATCGCAACAGTCTTCGGACTTAGCCTTTTTTGCATCAAAACCTGTATAGAAGTGAGAATTTCAACATCTTATGCATGAATAATCAACAATCAACACAATGTGGCAAAAATGACAACAAGAATTAAATTAATGATTGAAGAAATTGATGTGAAGAATGAAGGAATTAATTAAGAAGAAAGTATAATTTATTTAATAAATTGATTTAATGAAATTGAATTGATGAATGAAATGATTTGAAGAATTGAATTATTGAAGGGGAGATATAAGAAGAAAAATTAATTGTTGATTTGATGAATGATGAATTAAAAGAAATTGATGAATTAATTTGATGACTGAAGGATATGAAATCAAATTGATTAAATACTTGAAGAATTGAATTATTGGTTTATTAATTGGGAGATATAAGAAGAGATAATTTGATATTTGAAATTGAAATTGAATTAATAAAAATGAAACTGAAGGAAGAAGATTAAACTTTAAAATTGATTGAAGAAGAAAAAGAAGGAGAATTTATGAGGAATTGAAATTAAAGAAAGATAAAATTTTGGAGAGGCAAGAATTTCTACAAAATTAAAGAAGAAGATTATGAATTGAAAATTGACAGATTGATTAAAATAAATAAATTTGGAAGCAATAAGGAATCCCACATCAAAGGAATTAAAATTGTTGAATATGAGTAAATTAAGAAGATTGTAAAGATTTAAAGGTGCAAACTTCATGAAAAGAAACTTTCAAAAATAAAATTATTGTTATAGACATGTGCTTAGATATAATAAGCCACAAGAAACTCAAGCAAATCCAAAAATGAAATATAAAGATGATTTGTGGTATATTGATTCAGGAGCAAGCCACCATATGATAGGAAATATTTATTGGTATGACTTAATTTAAGTAAAAATAAATATACCAATGAAGATAGCAGATAAGATTTATCATGTACATGGATCAAGAAATATCACTCTTAGTTTACCATATTCTGAATGTACATTGGAAAATGTACTTTATATCCTTGGCATAACAAATAATCTTATCTCAGTATCTCAATTGCTTGACAAAGGAAGAACTATGGAGTTCAAATACATTAATGGCAATAAGCAATGTCTCATTAAGAGAAAATAAAATTGAAGTCACTAGATCCCACAAAAGTGGGATATATGCATTGGATGTGATAAAAATATAAAAAAACTTTTAAATCAACTTTTATCACAAGAGAAATATCAGAAAAAATATATATAATATTGAACATCAAACTTTTATGGCAAATGAATATAACAATATAACTTCTCCAAAAGAATACGCAAAAAACTAATATAACAAAACCAACATCATAAACAATGTCAAAGCCAAAACTAGAGGATGAAGACAAGAGGAAGAGACTAAGAGATTGAAGACAAGAAGCCTTCATACCAATTAATGTAATACATGGGGTTGTTGGAGGTATTACATTATTTGGTCCCATTGTAAATATTTAGATTAGGGTGTGAATTTAATTTTTACATATAAAGTATGTGTCAATTTAGTAGGTGCAAGCATGTATCATGTATTTAAGTGTGTGAGGTGTCTAGTTAGGAAGTGAAGATTTTTTTAGTGATGTGTCAAGTTTAGAAGTAGAGAGTTATATGCAATCATGAGATACTTTGTTTTTATTTAATATGTGGGACTTATTATGTAAGAAAATAATATGAAGAGTCAAGTTCTCCCATGAGTTTGAGGAGAGCAAAGGCCAAGAGTCATGTAATATGAAGAGTCTCATGTATCTTTATATTGGAGAAAAATCCATGTAATATGTAATTCAAATAAGCTTTGCTTTATGCATTACTTAAGTTTTTTTATCAGAAAATATTTTTGATGTGATTTATGCGAGATTGGATTTCATTTGATATATGCTTGATTATTGATGATATTGATGATATATGCTCAATCACTGTCTCAAATATGCCCTAAACACAATCCTTCAGTATAGCACAAATATGCTCAATCATTGTCTCAAATCTGCGCTAAACATAGTCCTTCGGTCTAGCATAAATTTTCCCTTAATATTTATCTCAAATTTGTACTAAACACAATCCTTCAATCTAGCACAAATATGCTCAATCTTTGTCTTGGATCTGGCACAAATCTATCCTCAAAACTGCACCAAACTCTATCTTCAAATCTGTTCTCAAGCCTTAACACAAAGCTTGATCCAATCACAACTCAACTCTGTTTGATCTACCCCAAGCCTTAACACAAATCTTGAACAAAACAATCAATCAACTATGCTCTCAAGTCTTCTCAAAGACTTGCCTCAACTCTATCCACAAGTCCTCTCTAGAACTTGTCCAATCTGCTCTCAAGTCTTCTCAAAGACTTGCCTCAAATTTGTCTAAAATTTCTCACTAGAACTTGCTCAATCTGCTCAACAAGTCTTCACAAAGAATTACTCAAATTTGCATTGTAATCTTCCACAAAAGCTTACACTAATCTGTTTACAAGTCTATACCAAGACTCACTGTTGGAAATTTGAGGTAATTTGAGGTATTTTATGTTTTCATTGATGTCACATGGATCACATTGAGTTTTGGTGGCCAAAATATTTCATAAAAAAGCATTTATGATATTTTGGAAAGCATGGCTATTTACAGGGTTTTTATGAAAACCAAGGCAAGCAAAATAAAAGGTTTTATTTAAAACCATGGATGGCATATTTAAAATGGGTTTTTCTTAAAACCCAGGTTGGCTTTTTGTTTCATCGAAAAAGGTGCCCCGATGAAGGAGATAATTAATTTTAAATATTTAAGTTTAAATTTTAATCATTTAAAATTAAAATTAAAATTAATATTTTAATATTGCCGACGTCAAAAATGAGGAGGCAAATAATATTAATTCATAGCCGATGTCAAAATAAAAAGGTGGGCATATATAAATATGCCACTAAACTTTTTATTTCCCTAAGTCCTCGACAAAGATAATCCGTTCGAAGTGCTAAGGGAGCAGAAGTGTCGTATTCATTTGAAAACCAACGAAGAGAAGAGGGAACAAAGGTAAGGGAGGTTCCTTACCTATCACCGTAGGTGCTTGTGGCCTAGTGGCAAGAGGAAGGTGCGTAAGGTTAAGCGCCAACAGATCTAAAGTTCAAATCCTGCCGACGCTAGTTTTTGCAAGGGGCAGGACAGGGGATCGAATCCTGCTGAGGTTAAAGGCAAGTTATTAATTTTTCCAAATATTTTATTTTTCTAAGGTTGCCCTATGAGAGATAAGGTTTGTGGTGCATTTTGTGAAAGGGAAATATTTCTAGTGATTTTCCTTTTAGAAGTATATCATATTATATATCGTTGGAAAGCTTATTTCGAGGGCTATTTGATTATTTTGTTTAGAAGGAGAAATAAGGTGTACATAAAGATATATTTCTATTTTTGTAAAAGGGTTCAAGTGAAGGTTGTTTTGTTATTTTCAAAGTGTGTTGAGTGTGGCAGATTTTCCAAAGGGGTTTCTTCATCTTCATAAAATATATGGGCACATTCTCCTATTTGTTTATGGTGGTTGATTTTTGAAATATCATTGGAGGGAAAAGGATTGTTTGTGGTTTCCTTTTCGAAAGTGGTTGATTGAATGCTTCAAGGTTTTTTGAATTGAGAGTTGTGTTTAAACCTTATTTTATAAGCATAGTTGTTGAATCCCATTGGTTGTGAAAGAACATGAGTTAGAAAAAAATATGAGTATAATTGTTATGTGAGATTTGTAATTGAGCATTGTTGGAAACATTTGAGTTGGTTGATACATACTTGGACTAGGGTTGTGTGAGGAAGAATTATCCATTGTGGTGATTAGTTGAGATTGAGTTTAAGAATATATTGAGTCTAAAAATTCTCTTTATGTTTCTATAATACTTGGGTTGAGTTGAGTTGAATAAGCCTAGTCAAGTGATGTGTGAAGTGATTGTTCAAGTCCTATGAAAAAAACTATTCCATTATTCTGATTTGAGTTGAGTTGAGATTGAGATTAAAACATATTGAGTCTCTAACAATTCTCTTTATGCTTCTATGAGTTGACTTGAGTTGAGTTGAGTTGAGATTGAGCCTAGAACATATTGAGTCTCTAAAAATTCTCTTTATGCTTCTATGAGTTGAGTTGAGTTGAGTTGATATTGAGCCTAGAACATATTGAGTCTCTAACAATTCTCTTTATGCTTCTATGAGTTTATTTGATTTGAGTTGAGTTGATATCATTGTGGATCATTGTTGTCATCCATTGAAGAGTACATTGTCATTCATTGTTGAGTTCATCTTTGGGCTTTGCCTTGATATATTTGTGGTTGATATTTGAGTGCTACTTGAGCATGATTGATTGAGCCTTTGAGAAGGCATTTACGGACAGTTTTGAGAAAGCTTTGTGGACAGTTTTACGACAAATTTATGGACAGATTTGGGATAGATTTGGACAAGTTCTTAGTGAGCTTGTTGGAGCAATTTTGGACAAGTTCTTGGTGAGCTTGCTAGAGCAAATTTGGACAAGTTCTTAGTGATCTTGTTAGAGCAGTTTTGGGTAAGTTCTTGGTGAGCTTGCTAGAGCATATTTGGACAAGTTCTATGTGAGCTTATTATTCAGTTTTGAAAAAGTTCTATGTGAGCTTGTTTTTCAGATTTGGACAAGTTCTATGTGAGCTTGTTATTCAGATTTGGACAAGTTCTGTGTGAGCTTGTTATTTAGATTTGGACAAGTTATGTGTGAACTTGTTATTACCTAGCTTTGAGCAGATCAAAGAAATTATTGTATTGGATATTTTTGTGTGAAATATTATAAGGAGATCAGCTTGTGGAGTACCCTACATTGGGGGAACCATGTTAAATATTGTGTCTCAATTGTGTGTTGTGACTTGTGCTCTTGCTTACTACTGGTATCTGAGTTATTAATGTACACTGCTATATTTGGTTATTGCAATAAATGACATTAATTGATATTGATTTTGAAAGAAAGTAAAAAGTGATCTTATATAGTTCACCCCCCCTCTCGATATAAGATTGTGTTCTTCAATTTGTATTAGAGCGAGTTCCTTAGGAAAGGCTAACAGATTGAGGATAAATTTTGTAAGAACACAGATGGCTTCACAGAATGGATCATCTACAAATAAGGTTCCATTTTTTGATGGTAACAATTATGCTTTCTGGAGCATGAGAATGAAGAACTACTTGATATCACAAGGATATGAGGTATGGTAAATGGTTGAAAAAGAGTATAGGGTTGAAGGTGATCTTGAGGAAGATAAGACTATCAAGAAATTGGTTGAAATCAATGCAAGAGCAATGAATTGTATTTTGAGTGGGCTTCGTGAGATAGATTTTGCAAAAGTCATGGTATGTACTTCATATAATGAAATGTGGACCAAGTTTCAGAATACTTATGAAGGAGATTCTAAGGTAAAGTTGGCAAAACTACAAACTCAGAAAAATATTTGAGGAATTGAAAATGGAAGATTCTAAAGATATTGCAAAGTTTTTACTTCGATTTGATGAAATCACTAACACCATGAGAGGCCTAGGTTTTGAGATGAAAGAATCAAAAGTTACTCAAAAGGTTTTGAGATCACTTCCCATGAAATATGATTCTAAGATTTTAGCAATAGAAGAAACAATGGATATCAACAAGATAACAATGGAAGAATTGCAAGGAACTCTCACAACTTATGAGATGAGGGTAAGTAAGCATCAGGTTCCAATAAAAGAGATTGCATTCAAGGCTTTAGAAAAATAGAAAGATAAAGTTTCAAAAACAAGTAGAGTTCCAGATAATGATGAGGAAGCTAACTTTATCAAAATAAATAAGGACTCAAGAAATTTTAGGGATATAAGGAAAGTCAGATGCTACAAGTGTGGTGATCTTGGTCACTATGCATACAAGTATCCACATGAAGAAAATAGTGATGATGAAAAACAGGGTCATAGAAGAAAAGAATATGGAAAGCATAAGCATGACAAAGATGACAGATTCAATAAAAATAGGTATGAGAAGAAGAAAAAAATTTGTAAGACAAAGAAATATTACTACATTGTAGAAGCAAGTGATAGCTCAGATCATAGTGATAGAGACAAATCGGATGATGAAAAGTAAGAACATTTATTTCTAGGAATAGAAGGTGAAAGAGAACAATGCTTTGTGTGTGGTCAAAGAGATCACAGATCGGGATATTGCAATGGTTTCAGTGATAGTGAAGATGAGATGACACATCAAGGAAACAGGCATGGTCAAAGAAATCTTGAGAGTTTTTTTGCTATAAAAAAAAATAATGGTCTCAATGATAGTGAAAACAAAGAAGTCTCACTTTTTGTAATAGAAAAGGAAGAGGATGAGCCAAGTAAACAAAAATTAGAAATCAAAAGTCTAAAAGAAGAATACAGGAATCTTGAAAACAAGATTCGAATAGATGTCAAAATCAAAGAAGAACTGCTTCAAACAATCAGTAATCTTAGATAAGATCTTCAAAATGCAAAAAGGATGGAATAAAGGATGAATGAAGAACTAAGAGTAACCACGGAAAGACATGATACATCAGATGAAAAGGTTCAAAAAGGAGTGGAAACTTATTTTAAGGTTGTATCTTACTTCCAAGAAAAGTCACACTCAAAAAGAAAGGAAGTTTTAAAAGATGAAAGCAAGGAAGCACCTAAGATTTGTGAGGAAAGTTCCAAAGTTCCTATGGCTCCAAATATTCAGTTTGGTTCTTGTTTTGAGATAGGTGAATCAAGTTCAAAAGGAAAAGAAATTCTTGAAAAGAAAAGCAAGGAAGAAACTAAGGAAGAAGTTTTAGATACTACAAATAAGGTTCAAGGATGCAATGCACAAGTTGAAAATGATCATAAGTATAATGGTCAAGAAAGATATGAAGAACCAAGGCATGAACAAAGGGATTTTCAAGGACATTGTTTTTCTTGTAATAGATTTGGACACAGGGCTATACATTTCAGGATCCATGGATCAAAGACGTTTGATTTTTCTAGAAGGAACTTCAAAGGAAGAAGGTATGGTTTTCAGGGACATTGCTTCTCATGTAACAGGATTGGTCATGTTGGAAGTTAAAATGGTAAAAACTTATTTTACAACTGTAATATTTGGACCTTACCCTTTTACCTCCTTGGACGGCAACCGAGTCAGCAGGATTGGACGGCAGGAAGAGTTTGACTCCAAATTTCTTTTTTCCTTTCCTCCCTATTTTCCTTCCTAATATTTCTCCTAAGCTTTCTAAGTATTGGTTATTAGTTTATGTATTTAAGCAATGTATTTTTTAATCTTTCAAGGTTAATGAATATCAGATATTATATTTTGAGCTCCTAACTTTTTTGTTCTATAGTTCTATATCTAGTATCATAGCGGAGGGTGTCTAGGGTTTCAAGGTAAGCTAGGCATGGATCCCAAGGAGGCCCGAGGAGACCCACATGCGAGGCATGAATCTCGAGGAGGTCGAGAGGGCTTGCAAAATGCGAATTGAGGTGAGGTTAATAGGAGGCCCGCAGAGAGCACATAATTCAAGGTTGACCAGCTAACCAGAGAACACCAGGCATGATTGCCCAGGTGACTGACTGGTTATTTTGCAGAACACAAACCAAAGGCAGACACATGGCGAGTAGACAGTGAGGCAAACACATGGACACGTGGACCATAGGAGAGCTGACTGGATGTAATGCAATGTGGTAGGTGATGTGGTTTACAAAGGAGAAACTAGGGCGATGTGGCACAAGGAGATTGGCTAAGGAAGTTGGCAAAAGGGCGGTCACCAATTGCCCGAAGGCAATCGATAAGCTTTGTGCATCTTTTTGATTATATAGTGCTATTTCCCCTTCGCACAATGAATGTGGGATAAAAGCACAAGTGTTTTTATATTGTTTTGCGTAGGCCATGACGAAACAAAGGAGGTAAGCCTCCCTTGCATCCTCGTCGAGCCATGCAGCTTGACTGGCTTGAGGAGCCAGCCTTAAGGCACCCACCCCCAGCAGGTCGTGGGTTCGAAACCCGACAGCGACGAAGGTTTTAATTTTTTTTTTGTGCTACACTTGCCCCAAAAGCTTAGAAATACAGGTGTATGGTGCTTGAGTCCCATCAGAGGTGGAAGACGAGTTGGTAAGAAGGTTGTTTAGTGAGGAGTCACAGGTTCGACCCCTATAAACTTGAAAAAAAAATTAAAAAAAGTTCTTTTTCTTTCTAAAGTTTTTTTTTATATATTAAAAAGAATAATTTATATTATATTTAATAAATTAAAATAATAATTGTTTTTTAAAAAAAAATTATAAAGCAATTATATTTTTTTATTAAATAGAAATATAGATATCTTTTTCGTACAATAAAAAGAAAAAAATAACATTGCCTAAGAGGCAATTTATGTAAGGGGACTCAAAGGTGGAAAATTGTGACAATTTCTTTGTAAAAGTCTGAGAGAGGCAAAACATTGAAGACTAGGAATTTGTAAAAAAAAAAAGGCAAATTGAAGGGCTAAATTCATGATTCGCTCCACAGGATATTATCATGCACTTTGTGCACTTTTGGTACGAGAGAATGTTGAAAGCTTTGATGAAAAAGTATGAGCTTATGGGCTTCATATTGTGTTTAGTCACTTGAAGAACGCAGTAATAGCACACCAGAGGCATCAAAACTCAGGGTACGAGGCAGAATCTGAAGATAACTCCTTTGGGAGTCAATTTGAGCAATTTGAATTCATAGAAGTTGCACCATAAGAATCTGAATATACTCATTACAATAATTCAATAGAAATTCTAGAACCAGAATCACCTGATATAATATTGATCAGTGACGACGAAGAACAAGTAGCAGATAATTTCGTGAATCAAGAAATAGCAGCGCCACAGCAAGAGGAACAAGCAATCAGTGAAAAAATGAATCAAGTCAGATTGGACTTAAATTTGTAATCTCTTATTTCTTCTTTCTTCTTCCTTATTTGAAAAATCAGAGTGCTTTATTGTAACCGAGAAATAAAGAGAGTGTTTTTTAGTTTATAATAGCTATGGCCTCACATAACAATCTACCTATTCCAGAATTCAACGAATATGATTACGAGTATTGGTCTATCAAAATGAAGACCTTACTCATAGGGAAAGGTTTGTGGGACATAGTGGAAGAGGGTTACACCGAACCCACAGACCAGACAACATTAAGTGTCACAAATAAGAAAACAAATAAAGAAGTACAAAAGAGCAACTCCTCTACTCTTTATCATCTCCAAGAAGCATTGGAGAAGAGTATATTCCCTAGAATAACCACTTGTATAAATGCACAAGATGCGTGGAAAGCTTTGAAAGACGGATTCTAGGGAAGTGATCAAGTGAAGCAAGTGAGGCTTCAAACACTGAAACGAGATTTTGAAAATCTCAAAATGAAAGAAGACAAAAATGTAGGTGATTATTGTGTCAGAGTGAAAGCAATAGTTGATAAAATGGTTACTCTTGGCGAAGAAATTAAGCCTGAAACAATTGTAAATAAGTGTTACGAACACTTTTTCAAAGATGAAATCACATAGCCATAATCATATAAGAGTCAAAATATATTTCCACTTTAACATTTGATGCATTATTTGGATCATTAATATCTCATGAAGAGAGATTACAGGAATCTCCTTCAACTAGCTATGGAGGCGATGATAAAGCCTTCACATCCAATGAAAATACTGGAAGAGAACGTGGAAGATGTCAAGGCAGAGGTCAGCGAAGAAGTAGAGGCAGAGGCAACTACAGAGGAGGCAACTGATGGTCAGAGTACTAGGTGGGCATAAAATTAGATAAACAAAACTTTATTATTACACAACTCCAACTCCACTTACAAGTTTGGCACAAATAGGTTTAAATTGGGAATAGTAGAGGAAGAAGAGATAGAGTTATAAGGGGATGATGGAAATACATGGAGGAGGAGAGGAAACTACAGAGGGATAAGGAGGAAAAGGTGGCAGGAAAATAGGGAGATTAGGGGTACAAAGAAGGTGGAGAGAATGTAGAAGAGGAGGTTTTAATAAAAATCGTGTCGTCAAAAAAAAAATCGATAAACTTCATTTACGTTCACATTGTGGTTGAAAATCTAGATATTTCTAGGCCACTTGGTTTGTCACCTTATTCACACTTGCAACATTCTCCCCCTTAAATTTGAGAGGACTGACTACACAATCTCTCAACTTTATAAATTGAGATTTAGCCATCGCTTTGGTGAAGATATCTACGACGTTCTCCAAAGTGTGGCAAAATTTTAGCTCAACAATTTCATGCTCCAACATATCTCGGATGAAGTGGTACTTCATATCAAAATGTTTTGATTTGCTATGGTGGATCGGATTGCATGCCAACTAAATGGCACTGATGTTGTCACAGTAAATCCTGTTCAAAACGCTTTGTTGTTCTCCAATATCTTCCAAAGACTTTTCTTAGCCATAAGGCTTGAGTACTAGCATAGGTGACCGCTATATACTCAAATTCTATAGAAGACAAATCTACCATAGTTTGCTATTTTGGAACTCCAAGTTATTAGTCCTGATGCTAGACTAAAACAGTTCCCTGAAGTTGATTTTCTGTCATCAATGTTGTTGTCCCAATCACTATCACTGAAGCCAACAAGCTTGATAGTGTTACATTTATGGTACTGGATTCCAAATTCCAATGAACCCTTCACATATCTGAGAATTCTCTTAGCTGCTTGCAAATGTAGCTCAAATGGGCTAGCCATAAATCAACTGATGCCAGACTAAAACAGTTCCCTGAAGTTGATTTTCTGTCATCAATGTTGTTGTCCCAATCACTATTACTGATGCCAACAAGCTTGATAGTGTTACATTTATGGTACTGGATTCCAAATTTCAATGAACCCTTCACATATCTGAGAATTCTCTTAGTTGCTTGCAAATGTAGCTCAGATGGGCTAGCCATAAATCGAGAGAGAAGAGAAACATCATACTGATTATCAGGTCTGGTGTTGACGAGAAACATCAAACTCCCAACCATACTCTTGAAAGTGGTCACGTCAACTTTAGGTGCTCCATCATCTTTGCTTAATTGGATCCCATGTCCAACTGGAGTTGCAACTGGTTTGCAATGCTCCATACCAAACTTCTTGATCATGTCTCGAGCATACTTATGTTGACAGATGAAGATCCTTGTATCTGTCTAATGGACTTCCATTCCAAGGAAGTAATGCATTATGTCGAGATCTTTCATCTCAAACTGCTTCATCATGGAGAGTTTGAACTCCATATTCATTTTTTCATTACTACCCATGAATATGAGATCATCCACATATAAGCAAACTATGAGGATGTTGTCACCTTACTTAAGGTAGTAAAGGGTGGGTTCATTTCTACTTTTGGTGAACCCAAAATCTTTAAAGTACCCATCAATGCATGAGTACCAAGCTCGTGATGCCTGCTTGAGGCCATAGAGTGCCTTTTTTAGTCTGTAAACAAGGTGCTCCTTACCTTGCTCTTGAAATCCTTGAGTTGCTCAACATACACTTCCTTTGTCAAGTACCCATCGATAAAGGCACTCTTCACATCCATGTGTTGGATTTCCAACCCTTGTGAGCAGCTAAAGCAAGAACTGTTCTGATGGTCTTTGGTAGGGATACAAGAGCAAATGTCTCTTCATAATAAATACCATACTTTTATGTAAATCCTTTTGCTACCAATATTGCTTTGTGTCTTTCAATGCTTCCATCAGCATTGAATTTGGTCTTGAAGACCCATTTGCATCCAACACACTTCTTTCCTTTAGGAAGCTCTACCAACTCCCAAGTATCGTTGTTTTTTATAGAGGTTGTCTCCTCTTTCATGGCATCTTGCCAAATTTTCTGAGCACATGCCTTCTCATAAGAAGAAGGTTCAATTTGTTTGCTAGTTAACAAAGCATAGTTAACTACATCTCCCCGAGGTTCTTGGGAGTCATCATCACCATACAAATGCATATTTTCAAGTCTTTGCAAAATATAACTCATTTCACTAGCTTGACTTCTAGTATATCTTCTTGAAAAAAAATTATCCAACATCTGATAAGATGGATGATGCTGGAGAGTTCTCTTACCTCTAGATGGAGAATCAATATCCATTGATGAGGAACTGACTGACCTTTATGGAGAAGGACTTGGTGAAGAAGATGATGAACTGGATGTAGAATGTTTGCTTGGGCTTGGAGGAGGAGACTTCTTGCCTTTTTGTGGTGTCTGTTGAATTTGTGAAGAAACTGCATCATGAGATTCAACATTACTATAAATTTTGGGATGTCCCCATTCTCCCCATTCATCAAAAATCACATCCCTGGAAAGTATTATCTTTCGAGTCCTGGGATTGTAGAGTTTATAAGCTTTTGTGGTATCACAGTACCCTACAAAAATGCATGCTTGACTCTTAGGATCGAGCTTCTTCCTCTGCTCATCAAAAGTGTGTGAGTAAGCCAGTGAACCAAACACTCTGAAATGCTTGATATTTGGTTTCGCAATCTCTCTTCATGTGAAAGAAGAGAACCAATAAGTGCTTCAAAAGAAAGAGAGGTCAAATATTTTGACTCTTCAATAATGATTCCTACAGAATTCCACTTAGGAAGAAGTGTTCGCAACACTTTCTTCACCATGACCTCAGGCTTAACATCTTCACCTAGAGTGACCATTTTATCTACCATGGCTTTGACTCGCATGCAGTGGTCTCCTACTTTCTCATTCTCCTGCATTCTGAGATTTTCAAAATATCTTTTTAGTGTTTGAATTCTGGCCTATTTTACTTGATCACTACCCTGAAAACTTTCCTTTAAATACTTCCAAGCATCTTGATCTATTACACAAGATGTTATTCTAGGAAATATACTTTTATCTAGGGCTGCTTGTAAATGGTAAAGGGCAAAGGAATTATTTTTCTGGGCTTCTTTCTTAGCTTTTCTATCGGCAACACTTAAAGCAGACCAGTCAACAGCAAAGGGTTCTATGTAACCTTCTTCAACTATTTCCCATAAACCTTTACCTATCAACATAGTTTTCATCTTTATTGACCAATATTCATAATCACTACCATTAAATTTAGGAATTGGGAGATTTGAATTTGAGGTCATTTCTACTACTTGAAAGTAAACTTTGATTTGACTGAAAACAGATTATACAAAGTAATTACAAATTCAAATCAAATCAAGATTTCTTAATTCTCTCACTGATTTCACGTTCCTCTTGTTGTGGATTACCCAGTTCTTAAGGCCCAAAATTATTTGCAATGCAATCCTCATCGTCACTAATGACGATGATTTTTGGAACTGCTACTGGCTTGACCTCTACTGGCTCAGGCTCTACTGGCTCAGGCTCTACTGGATCAGGCTTTGGCTCTAAAGAGCATGGGGTATAGCTCTCACTGGATTGTTCCTCAAGCTCAAATGCAACTGAATCGTACTCCTCCACTCATTGTCCAAAAACATTATCCTCTGAGTCAGCCTCGTATCCTGAATCAGGCTTCCTCTGATGAGCTATCACTGAATTCTGTAATTGATTGAATACAGTATGTATTCCATCTCGTCGGACTCGTTCATCAAAAGACTCGGCTGATTCTCTCCTCAGTAGAGAGTATAGGGTGTGGTAACATTCGGTTGATCGGATCATCTACTCATCATGGCAAAAATTTAGCTGAGTTGCATATGTCAATTTTCAGGTGCTCAAGAAATTTTGATCTTCAAAAAAAAAAAATTCAAATTTTCCTTTCCAAAAAGTTTTAAAGGTTTTCAATAATTTTATAAAGTTTTTATAAAAAATATTTAATAATTTTTTTATACCTTTAATTATTTAAATAATTATATTAAAAAATAATTAAAAATATAAATTAACAAACTATTAAATTTATTTAAAAAACTTTAAAAACTATATATTAATTGAAAACCTTTAAAACAAAACTATAAAAACCTTTTTTTTTTGTCATGCGATGGTTCGAACACTGCACCCCGCGGCTTCTAACAGGTAGTCTTGGCCGTTGCACCACGCGGTGGATCTTAGCACCTCAAGGCACTGCGTGCCTTTTATCTTATCACTTGGCACAAAAATTTAAAAAAAAAACTTTAATTGTCCCCAACGGGTTTTGAACCTGGGACCTCCGTTTGCCAACTGAAATGCATTTGCCAATCGTGCTAGGCGCTCAGGAGAGAACAAAGAGTGAACAAACAATATTTAAAACATGCGGTGGCTAAAGTTCTAAAAATAAATAAATAAATCAATTATCCCACATGTAGTGGGAAGGAGGTGAAATAAGGATTTTTATACGTGAATGAGCGCGTATTCACTTGATTGTCTTTGGGCAATCGCCAACCACACGTTTTTTTTCTTTGCAACGAATAAAATTTTCCCATGTCCGACCAATCAAACGTTGCAAAGTGTTGCCACCTCACTATGCCACATCATTGCCATGTGTCACTTCTGCCACCTCATGTTACTACCACCACATCATTGCCAGCTCAGCTCCTCGAGCTACGTGCCCTCCATGTCGGTTGTCCACATATCCTCCAGAGCTCTACCATGTGTCGCCTCAAAATTTGTGCCTCCCAGTCAAGCGCTCCTTGGTCTACTTCCCCACATGCACCTGAAAAACCGTGCTCTGCTCTGTCATCTACGTGTTCTCCTTGATCGTCGAATCACCTTAAAAAATGGACCTTGCCTACGTCTTTTGACAGCTTCCTTAGATTAGTCTGCCTCAAAAAATAAGCCAAACTCCTGGCCACCTTCGCCTCAATTTTTGAGCCCCTGGCCTTGGCTCTGATAATAGTGATGGTCAAAGTACTAAGTGGGCATAAAATTAAATAAACAAAACTTGATTATTACGCAGCTCCAACTCCACTTACAAGTTTGGCACACATAGGTTTAAATAGGGAATAGTAGAGGAAGAAGAGATAAAGTGATAAGGGGATGAGGGAAATACGTGGAGGAGGAGAGGAAAATATAGAGGGATAAGGAGGAAAAGGTGGCGAGAAAATAAGGAGAACAAGGGTAAGAAGAAGGTGGAGAGAATGTAGAAGAGGAGGTTTTAATAAAAATTGTGCCATCAAAAAATTTATCGACAAACTTCATTTGTGTTCACATTGTGGCCAAAAATCTAGATATTTCTAGGCCACTTGGTTTGTCAACTTCGTCAAACTTGCAACAGCAAATCCAACAGAGGAGGCAATCAGAACAAATGAGGAAACAAAAATCAAGGAGGAAATCCAACACGAAGTGGAAATTAAGGACGAGGAAGTGACAAGTCCAAAACAGCTTGTTTTAACTATGGCAAGCCAGGTCACTTTGCTCGCGACTGCTGGTCAAAATCTTCTCAAGGCAGCAGCAGTCAATATGGAAATTATTGTGAAGAAGATGACACCTCTAATATTTTTCTTTCATATGGACAATCAAAACAAAATCTAAATGACTCATGGATTTTGGATACTGGTTGCTCAAACCATATGAATGGCAAAGAAAATCTATTTGCTACCCTAGATTCCACTTATAAATCCCACATCAAGTTAGGGGATGATAAGGCTTTGCAAGTTGAAGGTATTGGAGCCATGGAGATTCCAAAAAAAGAAGGCCTAAATAAAGTGAATGACATCTACTACACTCCAAAGCTCCAACACAATCTGCTAAGCGTTGGGCAAATGATGGAGAATAATTACAAACTTGTTTTTGATGAAGGAAAATGTATCATTCTTGATAAAAACAATTGTAATCATGTCATCACATAGGTACCAATGACCAAGAATCGGTTATTCCCTCTCAAATTTGGTGAGCTAGGGGGAGCTCAACTTGTAAATGTAGCTATAACTAATCCAAGTGTACTTTGGCACTTGTGATATGGTCACCTTAATTTTGCTAGCTTGAAATTGTTAACTTCTCAAGCTATGGTGACAGGACTTCCCAAAATCAATGAACAGAAGGAGGTCTATGAAGGATGTGCTTTGGGAAAGAACTCAAGATCTAAGTTTCCAAAAGGACAAGCGTGGAGGGTCAGCTATCCACTTCAGTTAATGCATTTGGACATCTGTGATCCAATGCAGACAAAGAGTATCAAAAAAATTCCTATTTTCTTACTTTCATAGATGATTTCTCTAGAATGTGCTGGATTTATTTCTTGAAACATAAAGATGAAGCTTTTGATTGCTTCATAGATTTCAGAAACAATGTAGAGAAACAAAGTGAGTATTTTGTAAAATATCTTAGGACAGATCGAGGAGGTGAGTACTCCTCAAAATAATTCTTGAAATATTATAAAGCAAGTGGGATCAAAAGGTAATTCACCATTGCCTATACCCCACAACAGAATGGTGTGGCAGAGAGAAAGAACCGCACCATAGTTGAGATGGTGAGAACGATGCTTCAGACTAAGCATCTAACTAATATGTAATGGGATGATGTTGTAAGAACCAGTGTATACATTCTAAATAGAAGTCTAACTTCTAGTTTAGATGGCATCACTCCTTATGAGGGGTGGTATGGAAAGAAACCAAATGTAAAGCACTTCAAATTTTTTGGTTCTTTAGCATATGCACACATTCCTGATGAGAAAAGGAAGACGTTTGATCCCAAAATTCAAGCTTGTATATTTGTAGGGTATTGTGAGTCTATAAAAGCATATAGACTCTATAATCCCAAGACTCATAAAATTGTACTTTCCAGGAATGTAATTTTTGATGAAGGGGGATAATGGGGCCATCAAAGAATTTTTGTTGATGATGAGTCCCAAGATGTAAATTCTTCACAAGTACAGCAGGTACATCAGGTGTCTCCCAAGAAAAGCAAAGGTACACCACCCCCTCCAAGCCCAAGCAAGAGTACTACATCAAGTACTTCAACCGCCACTCCAAGTCCTTCTCCACAGAGATCAGTAAGTTCTTCACCAATGGACATTGACAGTGACTCTCCATCAAGAGGTAAAAGAACTTTACAACATCATCCATCCTTTCAAATGTTGGATCGAAATTTCCAGATAAGATTCACTAGAAGCCAAGCTAGTGAAATGAATACAGTTTTGCAGCAACTTGAAAATTTGATCCTAAGGGAGATGTAGTCAATTATGCTTTATTGGCTAGTGCACAACTAGAACCAACTAGCTATGAGAAGGCTTGTACTCAAAATGTATGGCAAGAAGCCATGGAAGAGGAAATAACCTCTATAAAAAATAATGATACATGGGAGCTAGTAAAGCTACCCAAAGGAAAAAAATGTGTTGGATGTAAATGGATCTACAAGACCAAATACAATGCTGATGGAAGCATTGATAAGCACAAGGCGAGATTAGTAGCAAAAGGTTTTACTCAAAAATTTGGCATTGACTATGAGGAAACTTTTGCTCTTGTTGCACGACAAGAAACAATCAGATCAGTTCTTTCCTTAGTTGCCCACAAAGGATAGAACATTCAACACATGGATGTGAAAAGTGCTTTTCTGAAAGGATACTTGATAGAGGAGCTTTATGTTCAACAACCTCAAGGCTTTCAAGAACAAGGAAAGGATAACCTTGTTTATAAATTAAAAAAGGCATTTATGGCCTCAAGCAAGCACCAAGAGCTTGGTACTCACACATTGACGGCTATTTCAACGAGTATGGATTCACTAGAAGCAAAAGTGAACCAACTCTGTACTACCTAAAGCATGGTGTAGACATTCTCATGGTTTGTTTGTATGTGGATGATCTAATATTTATGGATAGTAACACTAAAATGAATATGGAGTTCAAAAACTCCATGATGAAGCAGTTTGAGATGAAAGATCTCGGTTTAATGCGATACTTCCTAGGTATGGAAGTGCATCAATCAAATAAGGGGATCTTCATATGTCAACACAAGTATGCTCGAGACATGATCAAGAAATTTGCCATGGAGCAATGCAAATTATTTGCAACTCCAACTGGACATGGAATCCAATTGAGCAAGGAAGACGGAGCACCAAAGGTTGACATGACCACTTACAGGAGCATGGTTGGGAGTCTGATGTTTCTCACCAACATAAGGTCCAATATTCAATATGTTGTTTCTCTAGTTTCAAGGTTTATGGAAAGTCCATCTGAGTTGCATCTACAAGCAACTAAAAGAATCTTAAGATATGTAAAAGGTACATTGAATTTTGGAATCCATTACCACAAATGTAATTCTACGAAATTAGTTGGCTTCAGTGATAGTGATTGGGGTAGCAATATAGATGATAGGAAATCTACATCAGGAAACTGTTTTAGTCTAGGGTCAGGACTAATCACTTGGAGTTCCAAGAAATAAATTTTTGTAGCATTGTCATCTACTGAGGCTGAGTATAGAGCCATCACACATGCTAGTACTCAAGCCCTATGGTTGAGAAAAGTCCTTGAAGAGATTTGATAAATTCAAAGTGGTCCAACTCGACTGTATTGTGATAACATAAGTGCCATTTAGTTTGCATACAATCCAATCCACCATAGCAGATCAAAGCATTTCGATATGAAATATCACTTCATTCGAGACATGGTAGAGCAGTAGATAGTTGAGCTTAAATATTGCAGCACTTTGGATAACATTGTAGATATCTTCACCAAAGGCATGGCTAAAGCTTAATATATAAATCTAAGAGACTGTATAGTCAGTCCTCTCAACTTTAAGGGGGTTAATGTTGGAAGTTTAAATGGTAAAAAATTGTTTTACAACTGTAAGCTTTGGACCTTACCCTTTTACCTCCTTGGACGACAACCGAGTCAGCAGGATTGGACGGCATGGACAGTAGGAAGAGTTTGACTCCAAATTTTTTTTTTCCTTTCCTCCCTATTTTCCTTCCTCCCTAATATTTATCCTAAGCTTTCTAAGTATTGGTTATTAGTTTATGTATTTAAGCAATGTATTTTCGAACCTTTCAAGGTTAATGAATATCAGAGATTATATTTTGAGCTCCTAAATTTTTGGTTCTATAGGTCATAGATCTTTTCAGTGCAAAGGAAATGAGCAACATGGTTTTGGTTTTAGAGCTACACAATTTAGAAGTCATAATGGTCATGAAAACTGAGTTTCACAATACAAGGTTCAAGAAAGGAATGGATATGGAAATTATTTTAAGAATGAATTAAGGATATGGGCACCATCCAAAGGCTACAATATAAAGTGTTTTAATTGCAATAACTTTGGGCATATTGCAAAATGGTGTAGAACTCAATTCCAAACAGGTTCAAGGCAAGAAGGTCAAACAGGTTCTAGACAAGAAGATCAAGTAATTCATCAAGAGAAGGATATCAGAAAAATATAGAAGGAAGTTGATAAAGGAAAGAATCAATGTAAGATGGGAGTAAAATTACTCCCACCCCAAAATTAATCATCTCAAGAGAGAAGGGGATGAGGGGGCTAAGCTTAAGAGTCATATCTTTTAGCCCCATAGGTGTCCCTTTTGCCATTGATGTCAAAGGGGGAGAGATTTGAGTAAGGGGGAGAGCATTGAGTTAGGGGGAGCAGCCTCCAAAGAGAGTATTGAGTTAGGGAGAGCAACCTCCATAGAGATTATTGAGTCAGGGGGAGTAGCTTTGATTCTTAGAGTTGGTTTTTGCAGTGACTGTGGTGATTTGCATTAGAGGTGTTGTCATCAATGACAAAGGGGGAGATTGTTGGAAATTTGAGGTAATTTGAGGCATTTTATGTTGTCATTGATGTCACATGGATCATTGGTGTCACATGGATCATTGATGTCACATGGATCACATTGAGTTTTGGTGGCCAGAATATTTCATAAATAAGCATTTATGATATTTTGGAAAGCATGGCTATTTATAGGGTTTTTGTGAAAACCAAGGCAGGCAAAATAAAAGGTTTTATTTAAAACCATGATGGCAGATTTGAAATGGGTTTTTCTTAAAACCTAGGTTGGCTTTTCGTTTCATCGAAAAAGGTACCCCGATGAAGGAGATAATTAATTTTAAATATTTAGTTTAAATTTTAATCATTTAAAATTTAAAATTTAAATTTTTAATTAAAATTAAAATTAATATTTTAATATTGCCGACATCAAAAAGGAGGAGGCAAATAATATTAAGTCACAGCCAACGTCAAAAGAAAAAGGTGGGCATATATAAATATGCCACTAAATTTTTTATTTTCCCTAAGTCCTCAATAGAGATAATCCATTCGAAGCGCTAAGGGAGCAGAAGTATCGTATTCATTTGAAAACCAGTGAAGAGAAGAGGGAACAAAGGTAAGGGAGGTTCCTTACCTATCATCGTAGGCGCTTGTGGCCTAGTGGCAAGAGGAAGGCACGTAAGGTGTTTAAGTGCTAGCAGATCTGAAGTTCGAATCCCGTCGATGCTGGTTTTTGCAAGAGGCAGCGATAGGGAATCGAATCCTGCTGAGGTTAAAGGCAAGTTATTAATTTTTCCAAATATTTTATTTTTCTAAGGTTAACCTAGGAGAGATAAGGTTTGTGGTAAAAAAAAATTTGTGATTTTCCTTTTATAAGTATATCATATTATATATCGTTGGAAAGCTTATTTCGAGGGATATTTGATTATTTTGTTTAGAAGGAGAAATAAGGTGTACATAAAGAGATATTTTTGGTTTTGTAAAAGGATTCAAGTGAAGGTTGTTTTGTTCTTTTCAAAGTGTGTTTAGTGGCAGATTTTCCAAAGGGGTTTCTTCATTTTCATAAAAGGTATGGGCACATTCTCTTATTGATTGTTTATGGTGGTTGATTTCTGAAATATCATTGGAGGGAAAATGATTGTTTGTGGTTTCCTTTTCGAAAGTGGTTGATTGAATGCTTCAAGGTTTTCTAAATTGAGAGTTGTGTTTAAACCTTTTTTTATAAGCATAGTTGTTGAATCCCATTGGTTGTGAAAGAACATGAGTATCATTGTTATGTGAGATTTGTAATTGAGCATTGTTGGAAACATTTGAGTTGGTTGATACATACTTGGACTAGGGTTGTGTGAGGAAGAATTGTCCCTTGTGGTGATTAGTTGAGATTGATTTTAAGAACATATTGAGTCTCTAACAATTCTCTTTATGGTTCTATAAGACTTGGGTTGAGTTGAGTTGAATAAGCCTAGTCAAGTGATGTGTGAAATGATTGTTCAAGTCCTATGAAATAAACTATTCCATTATTCTGATTTGAGTTGAGTTAGATTGAGATTAGAACATATTGAGTCTCTAACAATTCTCTTTATGCTTCTATGAGTTGACTTAAGTTGAGTTGAGTTGAGATTGAGCCTAGAACATATTGAGTCTCTAACAATTCTCTTTATGCTTCTATGAGTTGAGTTGAGTTGAGTTGAGATTGAGCCTAGAACATATTGAGTCTCTAACAATTCTCTTTATGCTTCTATGAGTTGATTTGAGTTGAGTTGAGTTGAGATCATTGTAGATCATTGTTGTCATACATTGAAAAGTACATTGCCATTCATTATTGAGTTCATCTTTGGGCTTTGCCTTGATAGATTTGTGGTTGAGATTTGAGTGCTACTTGAGCATGATTGATTGAGCCTTTGAGAAGGCATTTGCGGACAGTTTTGAGAAAGCTTTGTGGACAGTTTTGGGATAGATTTGTGGATAGATTTGGGACAGATTTGGACAAGTTCTTAGTGAGCTTGTTGGAGCAGTTTTTGGCAAGTTCTTGGTGAGCTTGCTAGAGCATATTTGGATAAGTTCTTAGTGAGCTTGTTGGAGAAATTTTGGGCAAGTTCTTTGTGAGCTTGCTAGAGCAGATTTGGACAAGTTATGTGTGAGCTTATTATTCAATTTTGGAAAAGTTCTTTGTGAGCTTGTTATTCAGATTTGGACAAGTTTTGTGTGAGCTTGTTATTCAGCTTTGGACAAGTTCTATGTGAGCTTGTTATTCATATTTGGACAAGTTCTGTGTGAACTTGTTATTGCCTAGCTTTGAGCAGATCAAAGAAATCATTGTATTGGATATTTTTGTGTCAAATATTATAAGGAGATTAGCTTGTGGAGTACTCTACATTAGGGAAACCACGTTAAATCTTGTGTCTCAATTGTGTGTGGTGACTTGTGCTCTTGCTTACTAATGTTATGTGAGGTATTAATGTACACTACTATATTTGGTTATTGCAATTAAGGACATTAATTGATATTGATTTTGAAAGAAAGTAAAAAGTGGTCTTATACTGTTCACCCCCCTCTCAGTATAACCTTGTGTTCTTCACTCACCTCAAATATGCTCAACAAGTCTTCACCATGACTTATCTCAAATCTGCTTAACAAGTTCTCACTAGAACTTTTCCAATCTACTCAATAAGTCTTCACCAAGACTTACCTCAACTCCGCTTGTAAGCTTCTATAAAAGCTCGCATAAATCTATCCCTAAGTTTTCACAAAAGCTTCCTTAAATCTATCCTTAAGTCCCCTCTAGGACTTACTCAATTTTGCTCACAATCTGTCACAAAATCTTATTCAAATCAATTGTAAAACTTGCATATAAAAACTCAACTCAATATCTCATAGAAAACCTCTTCAATTACTCAAACAAGTTGAACTCAAAATTTTGTTTAATTTACAAAAACATATAGAGAATTGTTAGACACTCAATATGTTTCACACTCACCAAATCCTCAATCACTTCCAAATTCTTTTTCAAATCAACTCAGAAATAAGAACAATTTGTTTCATATAAATATTGAACTATCACTCCAATGCATTCAATCAGTAGTTCTCATCCAACTTCACTCAACCACTCACTCAATGAAACACAACTTGATTACAAACCCTAAATAAGTGTTTCACAATGCTTTCAACAACTCACACTATGGAACTCACTCAAGATGATTCCAAAGTCACATAACAATGATACTCATGATCTTTCACAAAACCCTAGTTCAAGATAGTTCTCAACTTCACATAAAAATTATACTCATGATCTTTCACAAACCCTGACCATGCACATGAAGGCTCACTCAATATTTCCAACAATGCTTATCAAACAAGGTTTCTAGCATTAACTTTCATTCTAGAAAAACCCTCAACAATCAACATTGGATATCTCAAAACTAAACTTCAACAATGCTTATCAAACAATCCTTTTCACTCCAACATCCAATCCAATAATATTTCACTCATAAGTAAGATGTGCCCATACCTTTTGTTTGATGAAGAATTGCCCTCAAAACTTATCTCAATCACAATCAACCTCTTTGCCAATCTCAATAGTTAGATAGCAAAAAAATTTACTCAAAATCTCCTTGTAAATATTTTACCAATAATTATTTTACCATACAAAAATAACGTCTTAAATACACCTTATAATCTCCACACTTTCATAATATAAGTCAATACATTAATAAAAGAAAATAACCACAACAATTTTCTGTATGCCCCTTAATTATCCTCTCAATAATTAACACAACATAGCTTTGTCTCAAAATTTAAAATACAATTTCCTTTGCAAACCTTATAACTCCTTGTTGCAAGTGTGAAGAGGGTTATTGTCTAAGTGGCTCAGAAATATCCTGATTTCTAGCCACAGTGTGAATGTGTTTTCAAATTATCGACAACATGTCGACAAGATTTTTTAAGAAAAAAATTTCTAACTCCTTCCTATATTCTCTCTCTCCCTCGCCTCCTTTCCTCACTATTCTTCCACCACCATTTCCTCCTTATCCCTCCACTCCTCATCCCCCTTATTCCTCCATGTCCTCCCTCATTCCTTATCCCTCCACCTTTCCCACTCCTCCACGTACACTCCTTACTCTCCTTATATAAAGCACGCTTTGTGCTATGCTTGTAATATGGAGGTGTTGTTCGAATTAATCTAAAGGAGGCTTATATTAAAGTATTAAATTTGTTTTTAATTCAACCTTAGATGCCTGCAAATACTGGTATCAGAGCATGATTGCACCAGGAGGGCATAGTAACCAAGGACTGAGCTGGCGAGCTAGGAGCTGGGCATGGACTTCAAGACATATTTGAGGGTACGTATCTCGAGGTAGATCATAGGGAGCTGAGCTGACATGGATGTTGATTGGTGACACGTAGATCGAGAAGCAAGCGAGGAGGAATGCTGAGTTGGTAGTGAGCTGGAAGGTTGACGTGGTGGTTGAGTAGGCAGTGATGTGGTAGCTGAAGAGACATGTGGCAAAGTGAGGTACAAGCTGAATGAGCAGCTAACGTGGCACAGTGAGGTGGCGAGGGGTCAACATGAATGCCATGTGGCGAGTTGCGGTTAGACGATATATTTCTTTGGCAAAAGGTTGGGTTACCTAATTTCCTGAAGGCAATCAGTTGATAACGCGAGCCTTCGCATTATTAAACGCCTCACGCACCCATATCCCGTTGCATGTAGGATAAACGAAGGTATTTTTGTTTTAAAAAAATTACGTGCACGACATCTTTTTATATTTTTTGTTTGCCCTTTATTCTCGTCCGAGCGCATAGCACAGTTGGCAAAATTTGTCGAGTGGTTTGGCGGAGGTCTTGGGTTTGAAACCCGTCGAGACGACTATAAAGGAATTTTTTTTGGGTTTTAATATTGGTAAGCTATAAAGGCATGCATCGGGAATCAAGTTTCAAAGTCGTGGGGCAGCGTAGTGGTTGATGCGGTTAGTGGCATATAAGTGTTAGGGTAAAATAGGTAGTATATTGCATTATACTACATAGGTTATTACATTTACTTTTTTTTACTGCATTACCATTTAGATATTTACTGTTCCATAATATCTACTAGTTAACCTAGGTTAGATACCTACAATATCCTAGGTTAGATATTTTAGGTTAGTGATTAATTCATGATTCGCTATCCTAGGTTAGTTGTTAGCATCATACATCTTCAGCTATTGTTAGCATGATTTGTTAGCATCATTAGCATAGGTTGTTTAATATCCTATTTTGTAATCTATTTAAGACCTACCTATCCTAAGGTAAGGCTAATGCTTGATTGGAAATTATTGGCTAATCATTTGCTCTCCATTTTCTTGCATCATTGGTATCCGAGCCATACTTTTTTACCACCATACTCGGCATATGGCAGCAGGCAATTCTCGCTTCACCCTGGCTAGGGCAATTTGACCTACCAAGGCCTAGGAGGTGAGTCGACTGGCCAGGCTAGATCGACATCGACCTATGTGGACAGGCAGATCACTTTTACGTGATCTCCATCCTGGCCTTCACTGTGGGAGCCCACAGTCGACAGCAGCACTGTTGATCGGCTTCGCGGGCCTACGCAGACCACTACGGCCACGCGGTGGGAGCTAGAGGCTTCCCGCCTCGGCTCCCGCAGGCCCATACGGCCCGTAGACCCACGTGGGCCCAGGAGCCACGTGGTGGCCGCTCGAGAAAGCTATGAGGGTAGGTGCACCCTCTCTTTCCCAGCACGCCACGTGGGTTAATCCCCATCGGGATCCATGAGGGCAAGAGGCCCTCCGATCCCTGACCTCTGCATGAATTTTGAGGTGAACCCCGAGCCGACACATGGACCGAGCGGTAGGTGGTCCTCATGAGCATGCATCTCGAGGCATCCATTCTAGCCCTCATGAGGTGACACGTGGCACTCTGGGCCATGTGCCACCCAAACTCCACCTTGACATGTGGCGGACTACCACTGGACAGACGCGACGATTGGACAAACCCTTTGGCACCATGTGGCGATGACCAAAAAGGGTGGACGTTCTAACGTGGATTGCCCATAGGCAATCGACCACTTAAGGGAGGGTTCAGGCTTATAAAGCCTTTGCATCCCGTAGCGGGCTGCATGTGGGATTAATCCCACGAACCTTCCACTGCAACGGGCGGCTTCGATAACACCAAGCGTCGTGGCTTAGCTTCCAAGCTAGGCGGCAGCTTGGTTGGCCAAGGCGGCCGCCTTGCGCCCACCAGGTCGCGAGATCGACCCCGAGCGCGTCCCATAAGCAAGGTTTTGCTTATTTTACAAGGTTTTATTTATTTTTTTAATTTTTCATGTTTTCTAAAGTTTTTTATGGTTAAAATTATATGTTTTTTAGTATTTTTTTTATAATTAAGCATTTTTTTTTGGATTTGAAAGTCAATCTATTTTTTTTCCAAAAATTGCTTTATTATAGAATTAATTTAACTATTAAATATATTTTTTAGCATTTTAAACTAGGAAATTTGAGAAATAAGAAAAATCAAAACCTTCCTTTTTTTTTGCAACTATAGCCCAAATTTTCATTTGTTTTCTTCACACATGGAGATAAAGAGACAAAGAAACAATTTTTAGGTTGCAAAACAAAAGGATTTCTTCAACACATTTTTTTTGCAATATAATCCTCAAAAATTTCTATAGTTTTCTTCACCCATTTTGGAGATAAATAGACATAGAAACTCACAAATTCTATTGCAAAACAAAGAGCAAGCCATCATTGAGGGAGCTTAAAAGGAAGTCTCATTTTTCCCAAAACAACAAATTTTGCTTTTTGTTCTCTCCTTCACGAAAGGAGACATAAAAACATTAAATAGCACATTTTTTTTTGTTGTAAAATTTGAGCTCCATCAAACCAATTTTTGCTCCTCATGCTAACCTGTTGAAGACAAAACCAAAGTCGTGTGTCGACTGGTCTGGAAGCCTTTCAAACGCGGGTCGTGTGTCGACTTGTCTTGAAAGGAGTGCTCTAATTTTTCAATTTTGTAAAAATTAAAGGGGGGATAGAAGTCATATCTTGTGATTCTATTTTTTTTGCAAAATTGTAAAGAGAAAGGGGGGATATTTCAAAGCAAGAAAGGTGCATTCTCGATTGTACTCGACACCTTATTTAAAAAAAAAAAATGACTATTCTAGGTGCATTTTCGGTTGCATCCGACACCTAGAGTGATAAAAATTTGGGTTGCTCTCTTGTTTTTTATTATTGCACTAACAAATCATGTTTTTTGTGTGCAATTAAACAATCAGATAGAACATTGAAGAAGCATTTCACAAAACCCAAACTTCACTCCAAATCGTGCTACACCTTGCACAGGTTAAAAACAAGTCAATTTTATTCCCCATCAAAAGGTCAAAATTCAAAACACCTTGATTAACTCTCTTTGTTTGGCTTAATTTCCTCAAAATTTCCATCCTTCTTGAAGGGTGTTAAGGCAGGTGCCATTAAATATCCTAGAGAGCATAATCAGAAGTCTTTCAAAACCTACCCCTTTAATTTGCTCTATTTGTTTGGCTTAAAAACCTCAAACTTTTCATCCCTTGTTAAGGGTGTTAAGGCAGGTGCCATTGAATATCTTCTAGAAGCAAATTAAAACATCTTCCATATACTCTTTTGAGGGTATAGTGCAAGATACAACCATCTTAGTCCTATCAAATTTGAAACCTTCACCATGGCCATGATGCACAAGTATCTCACTGAGAGCCAACTGCTCAAAGGTTCAAATTATTCTGCATGGAAGACTAAGATGAAAGCTATCTTAACTATAGAGGATATTTGGTCTATAGTGGATGGAAGTGAAACTAGACCTCAATCAGCAGGAGCAGATCAAACAACATTTGATAAAAAGGATAGAAAACTATCCTTAATGATCTTGCTAGCTATTACTGATGATATCCAACCTCATATCAGTGAAGCTAAGAATGGTAAGGAGGCATGGGATGCCTTAACCACCATCTTTGTGGGGAAGAATCAATCAACCATTCTTCACCTCCAAACACAGCTTCATACTCTTCATATGAAATCAGGAGAAACAATAGAGCTATTCCTCTGTAGAGTGGCATAATTGAAAACAAAACTGCAATCCTTAGGAGAAAAAGTGGAAGACCAAGTCTTGACCTCTATCATTTTGAGGGCTCTTCCCGACTCCTACAGAATGTTGATAACTTCATTACAAGTCTCTGGAAGGACAATGACTTTTGTCGAGTTGGTAAATATGCTTCAAACAGAAGAAGCTAATCAACTCCAAAGAGATGAGGCATCCAACAATGCTCTTTTCTCAAACAGACAAGGTGGTAAGAAAAAGTGGAATCAACAGAAAGGTTCTTCTTCTAATAAAGACAAGGGTAAAGGCAAAGAGACTCAGAAGAAGAAGCAATATTGTAAGATTTGTGACAAGGACACTCATGAAACCAAAAGATGTTGGTTTAAGAACAAACCGCCCAATGAACAAGGAAACAAAAAGGGCAAAGGCAAACCAAAGAACAAGAATAAACAACAACAAGGACACATTGCAGCTGAAGATTCTAGTTTGGACTCTGAACGAGCACACAAAGTGCTCATGACACATACAGATTCCCCTCACAAGGACACTGTGTGGTACATAGATTCAGGTGCTAGTAAGCATATGACTGGCGATAAGTCCTGGTTTGAGACATTTGAGGCTCGAGAAGGTAGACCGGTCACCATTGTTGATGATCAAACCTATCGAGTTCAGGGAGAAGGAAGTGTTTTTGTCTCCCTTCCAGATGGTGAATGTAAAATTCAAAAAGTTCTTTATGTACCAGGATTGAAAAATAATCTCTTGTCAGTTCCACAAATCCTGGACAATCACATGAATGTCAATTTCAAGGTGGACAAAGAAAAGAAACATTGCTTTATCACCAAGAAAGGAAAACAGATAGCAACAGGTTCATACAAACATGGTTTGTTTGTCTTAGATGCAATTACCTCAACCCATACTGCAATGGTAGTAACCACAAAAGAGGCCACATCTCTATGGCATAAGAGATTTGGGCATTTAAGTTCAGGATATTTACTTGAGCTCAGTAAATATCAAATGGTGAAAGGACTGCCTACTCTTTCATCTACTTTGCGAGTGTGCTCAGATTGCTTGTCAGGCAAGCAACATAGAGTTCCCTTTGAACCTAGCTCCTTTCGAGCTAAGGGACCTTTGGAGTTGGTTCACACAGATTTGTGTGGTCCCATGTCTACTAGTTGTGGAGGAAAAAGGTATTTTCAATTGTTTATCGACGATCACTCACGCAAGATGTGGGTCTTCTTCTTACAGTTGAAGTCTAAAGCATTTACCTATTTTCAACAATTCAAAATGCTTGTTGAGAAAGAATATGGATGCTTCATCAAGACCCTCCATTCAGATCGAGGGGGGAATACACATCAAAGGAATTTTCCTCATTTTTATAGACTCATGGGATAAAAATACAGTTAACCACAACCTATTCTCCTCAGTCAAATGGAGTTGCTGAGAGAAGAAATCGGTCCATTATGGAAATGGTTCGATGTATGCTTAAGGGAGCGAATCTTGAGCAAATATACTAGGTTGAAGCTGTTCAAACTATAGTATATCTTCTAAATAGAGCACCCACAAGGGCTCTTGAAGGTATGACTCCTCAGGAAGCATGGAGTGGAAGGAAACCCTCCATATCTCATCTACGAGTATTTGGGTGTAAGGCTTTTATGCATATACCTAAGGAGAAAAGAAAGAAATTAGATGAGAAGTCCCTACCATGTGTTTTTCTTGGATATGATGAATTCTCAAAAGGCTATCGATTGATAGACCCATTTACCAAGAAAATACATATCAACAGAGATGTAGTGTTTGATGAAGCTTTCACACCCAACACTACATCAGTATACCTAGATGATGAGGAGCAACAACCACTTCCTTCTCCACAACAGAAAAATCCTCCCAAATGGTATACAAGCACAATGAAAGATTCCAAACTCACTTCCCCACCTGATCTTACTCTCAATCGTCCAAAGACACGAAGCATGACTCAACAAGAAAATACTGAAGCATCCACTTTAGTTGATGATATTTATGCAGATTTTCAAGACCTTTCTATTGATAGAGAGCTAGCAAGGGAAGATGATATAGAAATAGATGAGGAGAGGGTTTACTTGTCATCATTTGATGAAAATGAACCTTCTACAATTGATGAAGCACTTAGACTACCTCAATGGAAGGCAGCTATGGATGCAGAACATAACTCCCTCATCAAGAATAAAACGTGGAAGCTGGTAGATTTGCCTAAAGGAAAGAAACCCATAGGCTACAAATGGGTTTACAAAATCAAATATAAGGCAGATGGTACCATAGACAAGCATAAATCCCGTCTTGTGGCAAAGGGCTATGCTCAAAAGGAAGGCCTTGATTATGAGGAAACCTTTGCACCCACTGCAAGGATGACCACCATTCGAGTTCTTTGTGCTATGCAAGCACAATTCGGATGGAAATTACATCAAATGGATGTAAAAAGTGCCTTTCTAAATGGTGACTTAAAATAAGAGGTATACATGACTCAACCTCTAGGATTTGTTGAGGAAGGCCATGAGCAACAGGTTGCAAATTGGTCAAATCATTATATGGGCTTAAATAAGCCCCAAGAGCATGGTACATTAAAATGGATAGTCACCTACTGCAGCACGGATTCAAGAGAAGTCCATCTGATGCAAATCTCTATATCAAGAACACAGGTTCTAAAATAGTGATTCTTGTATTATATGTAGATGATCTGATCATCACTGGCAATTCAGAGAAATTGATTAAAGCCATGAAAGATGACTTGAAAGAGTCATTTGATATGACAGATCTAGGACTTCTCCACTACTGTCTTGGTCTTGAGATAGAACAGAAAAAGAATCATCTTAGGGTGACTCAAAAAAAATATGCCAAGACTTTAGTAGAAAAATATCGTATGACTGAATGCAAGCCCAAGGCAACACCGATGGAATCAAGGCTTCAGTTATCATGGTATGATGACTCACCATAGGTAGATGGCATGCTATACAGATAGATGATTGGAAGCCTTATCTATCTGACCAATACTAGACCAGACATTACTTATGCTGTAAACTATCTTTCTCGGTTCATGCAGGAACCAAAATTTTCTCACTGGAAAGCAACTAAGAGGGTTCTTCACTACATTCAGGGTAGTGTAGATTATGGTCTAGAGTATAAGAAGAATAACTCATTCTTCTTATAGAGTTATACTGACTCTGACTATGCTGGATCCCTAGATGATAGAAAATCAACATCAGGATATGTATTTCATCTTGGATCTGGTCCTATCTCATGGCATAGTAAAAAGCAATAGGTGGTTGCTTTATCTTCAACAGAGGTAGAGTATCATGCTGCACGTGGAGCTGTGTGTGAAGCGATATGGTTAAGT
Source organism: Wollemia nobilis (assembly GCA_028583015.1). Taxonomy (NCBI): domain Eukaryota; kingdom Viridiplantae; phylum Streptophyta; class Pinopsida; order Araucariales; family Araucariaceae; genus Wollemia; species Wollemia nobilis. Next base: position 1,872,120 of record JAQPPZ010001533.1, on the reverse strand, counting down.
CGCATCTTGGCTACAATGGGCCTACCAAAGAAACTTCCTATTCACATGTTTTGCGACAACTCAGGTGTTTTGAACTTGGTCAAAAATCCAGTCCATCATGAACGCACAAAGCATATTGACACAGATTGTCATTTCATTTGTGATGAGGTTCCTAAACACAACATCAAGCTCCAATACATTCCCACTGACGAACAGGTTGCTGACATCTTCACAAAGGCACTTGGACGTGTCAAATTTGAGCTATTCCGAAATAAAATTTGTATATCAAAGTAATGTAATAAAGGGGGGATGTTAGGGTAAAATAGGTAGTATATTGCATTATACTACATAGGTTATTACATTTACTTTTTTTACTGCATTACCATTTAGATATTTACTATTCCATAATATCTACTGGTTAACCTAGGTTAGATACCTACAATATCCTAGGTTAGATATTTTAGGTTAGTGATTAATTCATGATTCGCTATCCTAGGTTAGTTGTTAGCATCACGCATCTTCAGCTATTGTTAGCGTGATTTGTTAGCATCATTAGTGTAGGTTGTTTAATATCTTATTTTGTAATCTATTTAAGACCTACCTATCCTAAGGTAAGGCTAATGCTTGATTGGAAATTATTGGCTAATCATTTGCTCTCCATTTTCTTGCATCAATAAGAGGTCACCGGTTCGAGCCTCTCCAAGCTCGAATACAAAGGTTTTCTTAAAAAAATTATTTTTTTTTTTATTAAAGTTTTTTAATTAATTTAATAGTTTTAAAATTATATTCTTTAATTATTTTTTTAAATATAATTTTGTTTAAAAATAATAATTAAGGATATAAAAAATTATTAAATTTTTTATAAAGACTTTATAAAAAAAAAATTGAAAACCTTTAAAACTTTTTGGAAAGGGAAATTGGAATTTTTTTTTTGAAGATCAAAATTTCTTGAGCACCTGAAAATTGACATATGCAACTCAGCTAAATTTTTGCCATGATGAGTAGATGATCCGGTCAACCGGATGTTACCACGCCCTATGCTCTCTACTAAGGAGAGAATCAGCTGAGTCTTTTGATGAGCGGGTCCGACGAGACGAAATACATATTGTATTCAGTCAATTGCAGAATTCAGTGATAGCTCACCAGAGGAAGCCCGATTCAGGATACGAGGCTGACTCAGAGGACAATATTTTTGGACAACGAGTGGAGGAGTCCGATTCAGTTGCATTTGAGCCCGAGGAACAATCCAGTGAGAGCTATACCCCACGCTCTCCAAGCTCTGAGCCAGAGCTGAGCCGAGTTGAGCCAGCAGAGGTCGAGCTAGTAGCAGTTCCTGAAATCATCGTCATCAGTGATGACGAGGATTCCATTGCAGACAATTTTGGGCCTCCAGTACTGGGCAATCCACAACAAGAGGAACGTGAAATCAGTGAGAGAATTAAGAAATCTAGATTTGATTTGAATCTATAATTGCTTTGTACTTCCTATTTTTAGTCAAATCAAAGTTTGCTTTCAAGTAGTAGAAATGGCCTCAAATTCAAATCTCCCAATTCCTGAATTTAATGGTAGTGATTATGAATACTGGTCAATAAAGATGAAAACTATGTTGATAGGTAAAGGTTTATGGGAAATAGTTGAAGAAGGTTACACGGAACCCTCTGCTGTCGACTGGTCTGCTTTAAGTGCTGCCGATAGAAAAGCCAAGAAAGAAGCCCAGAAAAATAATTCCTTTGCCCTGTACCATTTACAAGCAGCCCTAGATAAAAGTATATTTCCTAGAATAGCATCCTGTGTAACAGCTCAAGATGCTTGGAAGGCTTTAAAGGAAAGTTTTCAAGGTAGTGATCAAGTAAAACAGGTCAGACTTCAAACACTGAAGAGAGATTTTGAAAATCTCAGAATGCAGGAGAATGAGAAAGTAGGAGACTACTGCGTGCGAGTCAAAGTCGTAGTAGATAAAATGGTCACTCTAGGTGAAGAGGTTAAACCTGAGGTTGTGGTGAAGAAAGTGTTGCGAACACTTCTTCCTAAGTGGAATCATGTAGCAATCATTATTGAAGAGTCAAAATATTTGACCACTCTTTCTTTTGATGCACTAATTGGTTCTCTCCTTTCACATGAAGAGAGATTGCAGGAATCTCCTTCCACCAGCCACGGAGGTGATGACAAAGCATTCGCTTCACAAGAAGGAAAAGGCCAAGGTAGAGGTCGTGGTAGAGGTCAACAAAGAGGAAGAGGCAGGAATAGTCCACGAGGTGGAACTCCAAGCAGAGGAGGATCTTCAAACAGAGGTGGAGGTCAAAACAGAGGTGGTCAACAAAACAAAGGAAAGCATCCAGGTCGAGGAAAAGGAAGTGACAAGTCAAAGCAAGTTTGCTACAATTGTGGCAAACCTGGCCACTTCGCTCGTGAATGCTGGTCAAAACCCTCACAAGGGAGCAACAGCAGCAGAGTAGTCAGTATGGCAATTTTGGAGAAGAGGAAGGGACCTCAAATCTCTTTCTCTCATATGGCCAGTCAGATCAGAACTCGAATGACACCTAGATTTTGGACACTGGGTGTTCAAATCATATGAGTGGCAAAGAAGAACTCTTTGCTACCCTCGATTCTTCCTACAAATCCAACATCAAGTTAGGAGACGACAAGTCATTGGTGGTTGAAGGCATTGGAGCCTTGGAGGTTCCAACAAAAGAGGGTGTCAAACAGGTGAATGACATCTATTACACTCCTCATCTCCAACACAATCTTCTTAGTGTTGGTCAAATGTTGGAGAAAAACTATAAGTTGCTATTTGATGAGGGTAAATGTATCATTTTTGATAAAAATGATAGTAATAGAGTCATTACACAGGTTCCAATGACTAAGAACAGGTTATTCCCTTTGAAGTTTGGCCAGCCAGGAGGAGATCAATTGGCAAATGTTGCTATTGCAAATCCAAGTGTGTTGTGGCACTTGAGATACGGTCATCTGAATTCAGCCAGTTTGAAGATGTTAACTTCTCAAGCGATGGTGACCGGACTTCCTAAAGTTCAGGACAATAAGGAAGTCTGTGAAGGTTGTGCCTTGGGCAAGCACGCTAGAACCAAATTTCCTCAAGGGCAAGCATGGCGGGCCAGTTATCCACTCCAACTAGTGCATTCGGACATCTGTGGTCCAATGCGGACCAAGAGCATTGGTAACAACTCTTACTTTCTTCTTTTCATTGATGATTTTTCAAGAATGTGTTGGATATATTTTTTGAAGCATAAAGATGAAGCATTTGACTCGCTTCGTAGATTTTAAAGCAAGAGTTGAAAATGAAAGTGGATATTCTGTTAAGTGTCTCAGATCGGATAAAGGAGGAGAATACTCCTCAAATGATTTTTTGAATTTTTGTAAAAAACATGGAATAAAGAGGCAGCTTCACTGCTGCCTATACTCCACAACAGAATGGTGTGGCCGAAAGAAAGAACCGCACCATTGTAGAGATGGCAAGATCTATGCTTCAAACGAAGCATTTGAGCAATATGTATTGGGCAGATGCAGCCAGGACCAATGTGTATATTTTGAATAGGAGCCCTACTTCAAGTTTGAAAGGGAAAACTCCTTACCAAGCATGGTATGGTAAGAAACCAAATGTCAAGCATTTCAGAGTGTTTGGTTCACTGGCTTACTCACACATTCCTGATGAGCAGAGGAAGAAGCTCGATCCTAAGAGTCAAGCATGCATTTTTGTAGGATACTGTGAGACCACAAAAGCTTATAGACTCTACAATCCCAGGACTCGAAAGATAATACTTTCCAGGGATGTGATTTTTGATGAAGGGGGAGAATGGGGACATCCCCAAATTTATAGTGATGTTGAATCTCATGATGCAGGTTCTTCACAAATTCAACATGCACCACAGAAAGGCAAGAAGTCTCCTCCTCCAAGCCCAAGCAGACATTCTACATCCAGTTCATCATCTTCTTCACCAAGTCCTTCTCCACAAAGGTCAGTTAGTTCCTCACCAATGGATATTGATTCTCCATCCAGAGGTAAGAGAACTCTCCAACATCATCCATCTTATCAGATGTTGGATAAAAATTTTTCAAGAAGATATACTAGAAGTCAAGCTAGTGAAATGAGTTCTGTTTTGCAAAGACTTGAAAATATGCATTTGTATGGTGATGATGACTCCCAAGAACCTCGGGAGATGTAGTTAACTATGCTTTGTTAACTAGTGCACAACTTGAACCTTCTAGTTATGAGAAGGCATGTACTCAAAAAATTTGGCAAGATGCCATGAAAGAGGAGATAACCTCTATAAAAAACAACGATACTTGGGAGCTGGTAAAGCTTCCTAAAGGAAAGAAGTGTGTTGGATGCAAATGGGTCTTCAAGACCAAATTCAATGCTGATGGAAGCATTGAAAGACACAAAGCAAGATTGGTAGCAAAAGGATTTACACAAAAGTATGGTATTGATTATGAAGAGACATTTGCTCCTGTAGCTCGACAGGAGACCATCAGAACAGTTCTTGCTTTAGCTGCTCACAAGGGTTGGAAAATCCAACACATGGATGTGAAGAGTGCCTTTCTCAATGGGTACTTGACAGAGGAAGTGTATGTTGAGCAACCTCAAGGATTTCAAGAGCAAGGTAAGGAGCACCTTGTTTACAGACTGAAAAAGGCACTCTATGGCCTCAAGCAGGCATCACGAGCTTGGTACTCACGCATTGATGGGTACTTTAAAGATTTTGGGTTCACCGAAGCAAAAATGAACCCACCCTTTACTACCTGAAGCAAGGTAACGACATCCTCATAGTTTGTTTGTATGTGGATGATCTCATATTCATGGGTAGTAATGAAAAAGTGAATATGGAGTTCAAACGCTCCATGATGAAGCAGTTTGAGATGAAGGATCTCGGCTTAATGCACTACTTCCTTGGAATGGAAGTCCATCAGTCAGATACAGGGATCTTCATCTGTCAACATAAGTATGCTCGGGACATGATCAAGAAGTTTGCTATGGAGCATTGCAAACCAGTTGCAACTCCAGTTGGACATGGGATCCAATTAAGCAAAGATGATGGAGCACCTAAAGTTGACGTGACCACTTTCAGGAGCATGGTTGGGAGTTTGATGTTTCTCGCCAACACCAGACCTGATATTCAGTATGTTGTTTCTCTTGTCTCTCGATTTATGGCTAGCCCATCTGAGCTGCATTTGCAAGCAACTAAGAGAATTCTCAGATATGTGAAGGGTACATTGGATTTTGGAATCCAATACCATAAATGTAACACTATCAAGCTTGTAGGCTTCAGTGATAGTGATTGGGGCAGCAATATTGATGACAGAAAATCAACTTCAGGGAACTGTTTTAGTCTGGGATCAGGACTAATAACATGGAGTTCCAAAAAGCAAATTGTGGTAGCTTTGTCTTCTATAGAAGCTGAGTATATAGCAGTCACCTATGCTAGTACTCAAGCCTTATGGCTAAGAAAAGTGCTGGAAGAGATTGGAGAGCAACAAAGTGGTCCGAACTAGGATCTACTGTGACAACATCAGTGCCATTCAGTTGGCATACAATCCGATCCACCATAGCAGAACGAAACATTTTGATATGAAGTACCACTTCATCCGAGACATGGTGGAGCATGAAATTGTTGAGCTTAAATTTTGCCGCACTTTGGAGAACGTCGCAGATATCTTCACCAAAGCGATGGCTAAAGCTCAATTTATAAAGCTGAGAGACTGTGTAGTCAGTCCTCTCAACTTTAAGGGGGAGAATGTTGCAAGTGTGAAGAGGGTTATAGTCTAAGTGGCCCAAAAATATCTAGATTTTTTGCCATAGTGTGAACATATTTTCAAATTATCGGCAACATGTCGACAAGATTTTTTTAAGAAAAAAAATTTCTAACCCTTTCCTATATTCTCTCTCTCTCTCGCCTCCTTTCCTCCCTATTTCTCTGCCACCATTTCCTCCTTAATCTTCGCTCCTCATTTCTCCTTCTCTCCCGCTCCACGTCCTCCCTCATCCCTTATCCCTCCACCTTGCCCACTCTTCCACGTACACTCCCTACTCTCCTTATATAAAGCATGCTCTGTGCTATACTTGTAATATGTAGGTGTTGTTCAAATTAATCTAAAGGATGCTTATATTAAAGTCTTAAATTTTTTTTATGCATCTATTTTTAATTCAACCTTAGATGCCTGCGAAAACTCCTATCTCATAGAATAAACTCTAAACACCAAAATTAAAATAAAATATTTTGATTTTTTCACACCTTATATCTCCCTTAACAAACTCAAAAATTCATGCCACAACAAAACCTTGGGAGCAATAATTTAATTGAAAATTAAATACCTCTATTGCCCTCGACAGGATTCAATCCCTGTTGCGCTGCCACCAGTGCCCTAGCCACAACCCAACTGCTGCGTGAGCTAGGCCCTCACCTTGGAAGACAAAAGCGCCTTGTGCACTTTGTCTTCTCTCCTAGGCACCAAAACCAAAATGTCCAATAGCAAAACACTCCCAGGCCTGTCGTCGGGGTTCGATCGTGAGACCTCATGCTTGTAATGTCTCAACGCACAACCGCTTGCCACTAGCCCAACCACTAGGTTGGTGATAAAGCTTTGAGCCTCCATTATTTTGTCCCTTTGATGGCCGTCGAAAATAAATAAAAAATATTATCTTTTTCTTATGCAGATCGCAAAAATTTGTAGGCTCACACAATAATCATGATCGAAGGATGGAACCTTAGGCAACCAAATGCACATGGTATGTATACCATTGTGCCACCTTTCTTTGCACGTCGACGAAGGGAGAAGGTATATATGATGTCGGCTCTTAATAAACGCCTTTTGCACTTATACCCCTAACCTTAGGGTTAATTAAATTAAATTTTAAATTAATTTATAATGAAATTATTATAATTAATTTATAATTAATTTAATAACTTTAAGGTTAATTAAATTAAATTATAAATTAATTTATAATGAAATTATTATAATTAATTTAACAACTTTAGGTCTCAACATTAGATATTTAATATTATAATAAGATATTATAATATTATTATTTTTTTGCCTTCCTATTGCTCCTTTAGACCTTATATGACCACTTTGAAGCAATCTTTCTCTTGCCTTGCTTACTGACTCTTGACATCCTTCTTTTTGCACTACTCACCGAAATTGACCTTGACATCAATCCTTTTGCATTTCTTACTCAAACCAACTCTTGACATCAATGACAACAAAACTTGCTCATATTTCCAACACTTTAAAATATGGATTCTTAGTTATTTATGCCTGGATATTGATCATGATTGATATCAATAAACCTTTATCATAATCAATCATTCTTAAGTATGGGGGTAAGTTGTGGACCCAAAACATGGATTATGAAAACATATATTTCAGATGTAGATGTCATGAGGTGGGGCATATTGAGAGATCATGCCCTAAGAAGAGTCTAATAGAAACATACATAGAAAATAATAAGAGAAACTTACAAATGCATATGGATGAATATGGTTTTCAACTTCCAAAAAATAGATCCAAATAGATGAAAGTAAATAAATAGTGGAGACCATTAAGTTACCAATTCTTTTGAGGTTTTAGCTTATGAAGAAAAAGCATATTAAATCTTAGAGGACATGGTACAACATGATCAAAATATTAACAAGGAACCATCTACTTAGTATGATCCTAATTTAGGGATGAACATTCTTGCTAAACCTAAGAAATGTGCCTCATCAAATTTAGAAGACTCTCTTGAAGTTCCATGCACCATTCAAGAGAAGAAAAGTGGTAGAGAAAACACAATGTTAGATGTTAATATCTCTATCATTAACAAGGAAATAACATAAAATAAGTAGGATAAGTCAAAAGCTTCCTTAGCAGATCTAGGAGAGGATAAGTATAATTAAAAAAAGTTGTGAAAGAATTTTAAGGAATAGAATAATAAGACCTACTCCCAATATTGACAAGGTAAAAAGAGGAAAACCTTTAAATTATCAAGCAAAAGTGAGGGAAGTAAGAGCAAACATAGAGAAAGGAACACAATCTAAGTTGGTTGATCTTATCTTTACCAAACAATAAATTGATATTGGTAATTTGCAGGCAGGGCCAAAAACCCATAATGAGACATGATTAACATTATGGAATATAAAGGGTGTTAATTCCCCCTCAAAGTAGAGGTGTATTGAGGGACCTTTGTTTAAGTAATAAGTCTGATATTCTTTGTATACATGAAACTAAAATGATAAAAGAAATTTCTAAAACTATGAAAGCCATATAGGAAAGATGTGAATGTGATGCTATGGATTCAAAAGGAGTAATAAGGGGAATTCTAACATGTTGAAATCCAATTAGAACCTCTTGCGAAACCATTCATAAAACTAGACATTGGAAAACTTCATTAGTCATATGCTACTTTGCCTATATTTGTTTCATCCTTATTAATGTTTATGGACTTAAACTTAGTCAAGCAGATCAAAAGTATGGAGCAAGATTGAAGACTTTATGAGAAGTAAAGACCAAAAATTTTGATTCATGGTCATAGAATATTTTAATGCCATAACCAAGCTGGATGAAAAAATTGGGGGAATTAATAAAATATTCCAAAGTATAAATGATTTCCCAGTGAACACTGCAAATGGTTGGGCAGGAAAAAAAATGATAAGCTAGGGTTTCAAAAGTTTGGAGGTGCCTAAGAGGAGATCTGAGGAATCAAACTAGGGTTTCAAAAGCTAGGGTAGAGGTTTTTCAATAGTAAGGATCACGGTCAAGAATGGGGTACATAGGTACTTTGGTACCAAATCCTCCAAATGAAGGAATATCATTTCGAGATAAGCTATGTGGAACCCAAGATAGCTTCAACGATTGTCAAACATAAGCAAAGAAAATCATAAACACCATGGGGAAGCGACAAAAGGAGGATTCTCTGCTTGGGAGGGTGAACGGATGTTTACCAAAAGCAAAATAAATACCAGTATCGAAAATAGCTAAGGATTGGATAGCTGAGGATATTGTTCATAAGTCAAAACACAACCTGATAGGTAAATTCACGGGTTTAAGACCATCCGTGCACTTCCTCCACACGTGGATAAGGAAACAATGGCATATGGAAGGGGAATACAAAATTCTAACTCTTCTAAATGGGTATTTTTTGTAGATTTCACATCGGTGACAGATCAAGAACAAATATTTGAGGAATGACCATATCATCATGGGCCAGCGGGACTATTCTTGCAGCTATGGAAGATGGGATTCGATCTGAGGGTGGAACAAACTGCAGTACCAATATGGGTAATATTTTTTGCTCTTCCCCTTGAATTTTGTAAATAGGAGGTACTTGAGGCAATAGGCAATTTACTAGGGCATTATCAAGATAGATCAAGCTAAACAGTTTTAGGAGGATCGACAATGTTTGCCAGGGTTTGTGTAGAAATGGACCTCAAAAAACCTCTTCCAACAAAGATAGACCTAAAAATAGGGGATTTTTTTTGGTGCCAAAAATTAGATTATGAGGCTATTCCATTCATATGTCGGGTGTGCCATGCTCATGGACATTTGGCTAGAATGTGCCCAATAGTTAAGGATCATCAATCTAAACAAGAGGGACAAAAGCAAATATTAACATGGCGGGTCAATATCTTCAAGAAAATGGAAATCAGAAGGAAGGGAAAGGCCCAATAGACTCTAAGGGATTTCAAAAGTAATGAGAAGGCCAAACAAAATAAATCGACACAATAACTAGAGACAAGGAGAAAGAGTTGTAAGAACAAACAATAGATATGAGATATTCAAACAACTGGGAAACTTGGAAATAGAAGGGGATTTTCAAATGGAAGGGTTAGAGGAGGATACTCAGCAAGTCACACTAGTTGATCAGGAACAATATTCCAATCTAGTGTCAAGGAACAAGAAAGGAGCAAAACCAGAAACAACCTCTCTCATGGAAAAGGAGATTTAACCCATGAGAGAGACTATAGAAGGGGAAATAAATCAGGGGATAATTTTGACATAGGAAATAGAGATGAAATAAGGAAATAATAACAAATAAATCCTTACTCTAGGGATTCATCAAGTGGATAAGAAACAAAAACCAAACCAATCTACAGGGAGGAAGTCAAACAAGGAAAATATGGAGGAACAAGAGATTTAAGCCAGAACGGAATGGTAAAATCGATGGCTGATTTTTTCTCTCCTAATTCTCAATGATATTAATCACTTGGAATTTGAGGGTTTTAGGCAGTCGCCCCATACAAAATGCAGTCAAAAATATTATCATAGATATGAGTCTAGATATAATTTTATTACAAGAAACCAAAATTCAATGAGAAGACTTAAAAAAAATAAATAGGAAGATATGGCAAAAAGGATAGATCCTTACTCAATCGGCACAGGGGAAATTAGGTGGATTGGCCACTATGTGGAATCACCAATTGTTCCCAGATATAGGGGAGCCTCTACGAGAGGGTATTGATGGTCTGGTTACAAAATAGGGAAACTGAAAAATTTTGGACTATAGTTAATTTTTATGGAGCATAGACAATTAGATTATAGAGGGATCAATGGGCAGCCATCTAGAATTTCAAAGACAACTACCCGGAGGACCAATGGATTGTGGGAGGAGACTTCAATGCAAATCTTAGAATAGAGGAACAACAAGGAGGTAGAGCCATGTTGGAGGAAAAGGATAAATTATTTTTAGCAATAACATGTCAAATGAATCTAATAGATATCCCAACTGTGAATAGCTCCATGACCTGGACAAACAGAAGAAATGAAGGGGAGACAATCAAATATTGCCTGGATCATTTCTTCATGGAGGAGGAATTATATTTTCATACCAAGAATCAAGCGAGAGTCATGGATAGGCTTTCTTCAAATCATTTTTCAGTAAGCCTAACCATAGAAGAAGATAATCATAAAGTTGCAAGAACTTTTAAATTTGAGTTGTGGTGGCTTAAAGATGAGGAGTTGGGGGACCGTATAAAGGAATGGTGGAAATTAGGGAAACCAATATTTGGGATAGCCCAATTCAAACTCCACAAACAACTGAAATATGTAAGGACCCAACTAACTAAGTGGAGTAAACAGAAGAAAGAAATAACTAGAATTCAAAAGAACAAAATCAAGGATCAAAAGGAGAAGATTGCTTAGGAGATAAGACAAGGAACTATTACAAAAAAATTATTGCAACATGAGGCAAAAATTATTAGGAGAGAGGAAGCTTTGGAGGAACAAGAAGAAATCTATTAGAGGCAAAGAGCCAGAATCACATGGTTAAAGTAGGAGGACCAAAACACAACATTTTTTCATAAGACAACGATAACCAGAAGATAAAAAATAGAATTACAGGTCTTACAGATATGATGGGTCAGGTAAAAACCAGTGGAAGTGAAATAAAATTTATAGCAAATCAGTACTTCCATACTCTTTTTAGCACCAATGAAAATTTGAATGCAATATGATAGGAGAATATACTAGAGGCAATTCCGAAATTAGTCAAACCTAAACACAATAAATTATTAATGGAGGAAATGTCTTTGGAAGAAACCTTGCAGATCATACAAAAAATGCAAATAGAAAAGACTCCAAGACTAGATAGATTCCTCATTGAATTTTATCAGAATTTTTGAGAAATTGTAGGCCAAGTAGTTGTGGAGGAACTAGAGAAAATCAGATAGAGAAAGCAAGTGTTAAAAGCCTTGAATAATACTTTTATTACATTAATTACTATGATCTCACCTAGGGAGATAATTAGTAATTATAGGCCTATTTCACTATGTAATGTAGTATAGAAGAGCTTAACAAAGCGTATGGCTTAGAGGTTAAAATCTTTTATACCAAATCTGATTTCAAGTGAGCAAGATGGTTTTATTGAAGGCGGTCAAATTTTAGGTGAAATAGTAGTTGCCCAAAGAGGTGATACACATAATTTTCAAGAAAAAGTAACCAGGTTTATTTATTAAATTGCATCTTTTTGTAGCCTATGACAGAGTATATTGGACATTTATGCAAAGGATTTTAGAAAAATGGGTTTTAGAGAGGGGTGGAGAGATTGGGTAAAAGCATGTTCATAGACGACATCATTCTTAGCTGTAGTAAATGATAGTACCTCTCCCATGTTCATAGTAGGAAAGAGGCTGATGCAAGGGGATCCTATTTCTCCTTATCTTTTTATCCTTTATGCAGAGGATCTATGAAGACTGTTATAAAAAGGGAGACAAGAGGGAAGGATGAGGGGTCTAAAAATAATCACTTGAATTGAGATAAATCACCTCTAGTTTGTGGATGATACTACTCTTATTAGTCAATAAAAACTCCTAGTAGCATAAACATAAAATAAATTTTAGATGGGTATCCTCAAGTTACTGGCAAAAATTTAAATGAAAAAAAAAGTCCCAAAGAGCTTTTTTCAACACAATGGAGAGGGTGAGAGATAAAATTATACAACTATTGAACTTCATGGAAACTCCTTTACCCATAGAGTATCTAGGAGTACCTTTATATCCAAATAAAATAAAAATCAAGGAGCAAAAATGGTTGATTGACAGACTACAATCTAAGTTGCGCAATTGGATGCACAAATGGCAAGATTTGGAGGAAGGCTTACAATTATTAAATTTGTGCTACAAGCCCTCCGAGTTTATAAATTTTTCATACTTCAACCTCTAAAAGGATTTGGAAAATATATTGATAAACACAAAAGAAAGTTGTGTGGTTAGGCATAAGGGGAGAACAAAAATTAGCAATGGTTGAGTGGGAGAAGATATAGCAACCAAAAGATAAGATAAGATTGTGGATATAAACAACATCCCAAAATAATAAGGAACTAGCTAGAAAGCTATATAGGAGATGGATTACAACGATTGGGGGTTTATGGAGTAGAATCTTACAAGCCAAATATTACCCAAGAGTGGCTGAGAAAAATATTCCAAGACACAGAGTGGAAGGAGAGGGATCTACATTATGGTAGATAATGTTAGCAAGCCAAGAGTTAATAGAGCCATACCTCTATTAGCAATTAGGGGATGGAAATGATGCTCTATTTTAGGAGGATTCATGGAATCAATCTCAACCAATTATTCATACATTCCTAGATATGGAGAGTTGGAAAGCAGAGCTCCAAAAAGTAGGGTGGTGGAAAGCCTCTTACTATATGAAATCATGGAATAAACATTTGTCATACTTACTACAGTGGAAACATCCTCGAGAATGGCCAATGAGGGGAACAAAGGAACTAATGAAAAAACTATGGAGACATCTCCAAAGACAATTGTTGGTCAAGAATCTGCCTAAGTACAAAGTATTATCACTTGTGCACCCTAGACCCGACCAACATTGAAAGGCCGAAGGAAAGAGATGTCCTCCGTGCCAATATCTAGAGAGGGCTGGCTCCCTTACTAAATCCTACACTGGTTTAAGACTAGAGTTGCAAGAAAGAAATTGGAAATGATAGAAAGAAATGGGAAATATGGCCACAGGCCGAAGTGTAGGACTTGGGGCGGACTAGCAGCAAGAATTCTACCAAGTTTTATAATAGCATGTAACAGAAGGAAAGCAACAAAATTTCACTCACAAACTTGCAGAGACAACCCCCCAAATCACATTCCAGGACTCACTCACTCACCAGCAATGTTTTAAATTCAGAAACAAAATTTTAAACTTAACAACAAGAACATGAGCATAAACAGAAATGCTTAAAAATGGAAGGAAATCACACACATGAAAATGCTTGCAAATTTCAAAAGCCAATTCTCTTCTATTGATGCAGAGAACTTAAAGAGTTTTCTTGCAAAATATCCAACCTCCTCTTTTACAATGAAATGCTTAGTATTTATAGAGGATTACGCCTCTTTCATTTAATGCATATACAAACAAAATGTTGGTAGATCAAAAACCAGCGTGCATATTTTTCTCCTCGGCATCAGGGACATCTTCAGTTAAAACATTCTGCAAGGAAACCACGATCCGACTTTGATGGGAGAATCACACAAAGAAGTCAACAGGAGTAAATGCTTGAAGCAATATTGGACGTCGGTGCATCGGGACGCAGCAAAATCATCTAAAAATCGGGCATTTGGTCATTGAATTCGCTTTGCCTTGCGCCTTGGAAATTCACTTTTGCTAGGAAAGTACACCAAGCATTAAATCTGCTTTGAAAACTAGCAAGGTTGATAGGCGGTGCATTGGAAATGCATACCCACCAAGGTGGACGGTGCTTTGAAAATGAGCAAGGTTACACCGGAGTCAAAAAAGCCATGCTTAAATCCTGTAGTTTTTTAGCAGTGATTCCAGATATATCTCGAAAATGGATTTTTCCTCATGAAATGGACTTTTATCTTCTTTTCGCCCAAGTTACGCCCGAAATGGGCTTTTCGCCGATGAAATACCCAAGAAATGTTTTCGTTGCACGTGGGAGCGAAAAAGGCATTTCAGGGAACGAAACAACCATTTCGGGGGATGAAAAAGCATTTCAAATGAAAAGGCATTTCGGAGAATGAAACAACCATTTCGGGGAACGAAAAGGCCATTTCGGGAATGAAAAGGCCATTTCGAGGAATGAAAAAGTATTTCACTTGAATTTTTCCCGAAATGACATCCATCAGATACTTAGAAAAAATTCAAAAATATTTTAATGTGTGAACAACACTTAAAATATATCTGAGAGTTTTACTGGAAAAATGCTTACATACTTCAATCAACTTACATACTTCAATAAAAATTTTACAAAATTTCAATGTGGCAAAAATGCCAACATTTCTGGTGGCTCACGGGGTATTTAGCTCGCTTGAATGCAATAGATCCCAGGCCTTTATTCATTGGGCTCAGAGTCCCCACTATCACCATTATCATCTACATCTGATGGCTTGCTACTTGTATCAACTTCATCCTACTTTTTGAGATGTGTCATTATGGATTCATACACCGCCACTGCTTCAGCCCATGCATCCATAGTAATTACCTCACGAGCACTGAGTGTACCCACAATATATCGAAAAGTCTCAACCTTCTCTAGATCAATATATTTGGCTCTTTGGCTGAGCTCTAGTAATCCAGACTCAATACGAATGAACCTCCTCATTAATGGCAACACGTGTTCTTCAGTGATGGGCTCCTCCAAGTTATCAATCTCTGAAGTATCATCTATGAAAATAGCCCATAATGCATCTAGGTCCTTCTTTGCCAGGATATTCCCCTGATCATCAATAAAACTGGGGAAACCATTAGCTGTAATTGCATCAAAGTAAATCAATGAAGTACACCTCTCATGCTCAAATGTCTCTTGCAACTTGCGGGCTTCTTTAACCAGGTCCATCTTGGAGAAATAACTACGTAGTGTGATCTTGGCATTTTCCCAAGCATGGGCTATTTCTCTCATTGGATGAAACCAGAGATCCATTTGAGCCATTGCCTGAATCTTCATAGCCATCTCCAATTTTAGCTCTAAATATTGCTCTATGGACTCCACTATATGCCTGCCATATGAAATGATTGCCTGTACTTCTTGAAGGAACATGAGAACTAATGCAACCTTCGTTGCCATATTTCTATAATCAATCAACATTTGACTACGAGCTTCTTTAATTTTCTCCTTGGTGAGGCTCATCGACTGCATTGCTTTTGCTGCCAACTGATTCTGCAGATTCTGGAGCTGGTCCTCCAGGGCCTGGATCTTCAGTTGTGCTTCCTGCTCTATTGCTTGGTACTGTGTAGCTGCCTCTTTGATTTCTTTGATTTCTCCTTCCAATTGCATTGTCTTGCTGCTTGCCACTATTGAGATTCAGACTGTGCTGCATTTAGTTGGGACTATGCAGTATCTAGTTTGGCCTTTTGTGTTGCCAAGGCTTCCTCTAGCTCCCTAATATTTGCCTCAGCCTAGAAAAAATGATCCTTATAATGCTCAACTTGCAAGTAAATTGTGCTTGATGCCACTTGTATGGTGCCCATTTGCTGAGTTGCATCTGCTTTGGTGAGATCTTCGATGATAGCTTGGTATGAATAATCATTGGGCATCATTTCTCCTTGAGGTTTCTGAACCTAGGGAACCATCATCACTATGTGCATCTCCATTGTCGTTGGATCAAAAGTCACTTTCTTCATCGGTTTTTCCAGGGCTAGGGCATCCTTTCACTTTCGATTCTTCAACCATCATGATGAACTCTGTCATGCTCTACTGATTTTTTTGCTATCGAGCGCTCTGGTAGCAACTCCATCTCAGAAGCTAGTGGCTCCTCCAGTGCAAAAATTGGGGAAGATAGGAAAAGGGCTTGTTGAGGGTTTGATTCAACCATAGGGATTGAAATAGGGGAAATGAGAGATGCTTCAACTATGCTTACTCTAAGAGGGGCTTGCGTGCTTACAGAGGTGACAGGATGGGAAGGCATGGAAGATGAAACAGAGGATAATGGAAGGGCAAATGGGTTTGGGGTGGATGCGAATGAACTGAAGGAAAGAGAAAAGGGGGAAATGGGTGAAACTAGGGAAACACTAGTGACCTGCAACTGTGAAACAGAGATGGGAATGGAAGAGGTGGATGTGGCAACTGGAGGTGAAGTAGATATGGGAACTGCAGATGAGAAGACGGTGGTCACCAAGTGCTTTTCAGAAAGAGAAGAGGAAAGAAAATGCGTACCTGTGGGCTCTAACACCATTTGAGCCGATGGTGAAGGTTGTTGTACTATAGTATCTTCCTCTTCCTTTGATATTTCCTTCTCCGCTTCCAGATCTACTATTGTCACCATTGGGCCTGATTGTTCCAGCTGAGCCGAAGAGGGTATATCTAAAAAAATAGTCTGCTCAATCATCTATGAGGGAAGTGATTTCATGCTATGCGCAGAAATGGCTCCACTTCTAGGCTTCTTCACCACATCAAGGAAAGCTACTCTTATAGTCGTGCTCCTCTTCCCAAGTGAAAGTTGCTCCTCTAGCGGCAATTGCTCTTCTTCTTCTTCTTCATCTTCAATATTTATTCTCTCTTCTTTTGATGCCTCCTCTTGTCTCATCATATCTTCTTCTTTATCTGGACTGCTTATGCTTCTAGGCACCAAATCAGCAAGGGAGAGGGGCTGGTACTTTTCATAGTGATCATCATAAATCAATGAAAATGCATCATCCATGACTAATGGATAATTTACCTTGGGCTTACCTCGGTGGACCCTCATGACCCACCAGTTGGTAATATTTTCATTGGACCAATCAGGCAACTTTGCTTTCATTTGTTCAAACAATCCTGAAGGAGGAACTTGCTCTGGATGATTTGCAGGATCATATTCGACCTCCATCTCATAAAAATCATGCCAAGGAGGAAGTGACATCATAGTCTCCACATGCCATTCAAGGTCATGCCCCTTGGGATTATTCCTCTGTTGTATAATGTCTTCTCGGGGGTAGCAATGGAAGGTCTTGGCCTTAATGTGACTTGCAAAAACACCCAAAGGATCATATCGCCATCATTGAGGAAGCTCAACCAACCCGTGTTCATATAGTGTCTCAACAATCAATTCATTCTGTCCACACTATGTAACCCCTATATCACCAAACTGGAAAGGCATGGCACATGTAGCTTTCTTTCCTCTACCTGTCCCATATGTATCATTTATGAAATCACTTTGTCAGGCTACTTCCAAGACAAAATGTGTTCAGTGGTAAAATATGGTAGCAAAAAAGGTTTTCCAGTAAAACCAAACATTCTAACCACCACTCCTTGTGTCAGCAAAAAGACATCACCTCTTTTCTGGTCAACCACCTCTGCTTTCATTGCTCGAGGCACTCTATTGCATACCCCATAAATCAACTCCAAGGCGAGCCCCAAAAATATTCTATTGAAATTATAATAAGACTCTTTTCTTGATAGGCTCGGAGTCCATGAATATACTGGCAATGCCCTCCCTATTTCATCTATCTTGTTTACTGCTATAAAAGCAAAATGAGAGTGCATGTGATAGAAAAAGTACCATACCATAAGGGAGCAATGTCTGAAAGTAACATCCTCTCCATTTTGTACCTTTCGCAACTATGAGTGTATCCTTCATTCCAAGAAATCCACCCAATCAAAGAAAATTGGATTTGTAGTTGCGGTCATGGCAGTAGGAGCATAAAACTCCACTTGTGAAATGCACTACACCATTGATGCTTGCCACTTGTGCACTATGGCATCTGAAGACAATCTCATCAACCACGCCAGCATAGAGTATAAATCTGGGCTCTTGAAATCCTTTAGTGGTGCTGGTAATTTTGGCAACTCCCCAAATCATGGTGTCTTCAACAACTGGCTCTCCATAAACTACCGCATGTGAACAATGGACTGATATCTCTCCTCCTCCTTAAAATTGAGCTTTTTAACTATGGCATAGGATGGAGGTTGCACATCACAAGCAAATGCATCCCTTATGGAGCTGGCTGAAATACTGAACAATTTATCTCCTTGGGCATTTTGAATAGTTCTTGTACCCGAATTATAACATTGTGCGATTGCCCAGACCAGCTCAGGACATGGGTGTACAGGTGTACACAGGTACTAGGAGATATGAGAGTAAAATGCAATGGTATGGGAAGTTCCAGCAGACATATTTTGCACCGCAAACTCAACATCTAGATGCAATTTTTCCACACCCTTGTTGGTGATGTTGCAATATTTGATCTATGCCAGACGGTCATCATAGGGTGTTAATTCTACTTCTTCCTCCTCTTCTCAAAATTTTTGTTGCCTTTTTTCTGTTGTAGCCCTTTTCTGAACTTTCTCCTTCTTGGCTTCCATGGTTTTCTTCCCCATCTTCAGCTTTCTTTTAATGCACGACAAAAAAATACAAACCCTAGAGCAAAAAGAATTCGTAACTCTTCTACACAAGAACCCTGCAAATTTTTTTATTTTTAAAAGTGAAGGGTTGGCCCTTTTTATAATTTTTTACTCCTATATGCCGGAATTAATGCTTGAGGCATGCTTTCTAATTTTGGGGGAATGGCATGCATTCCAATGATTTTTAAAATTTTTTGCCACCTCTTCTTGAAGTGCTCGGATTGGTTGCTTTTTTGCTTTGGAAAGCGTGATGAGTGGCTTGAGTGAATGATGGGGGTGAAAATGGAGATATGCAAATTTTATGGGTAATGTAGCATGAAAAATGGAGGTGCATGGAGGGAAAAAGAATGGCGGTAGGGTTTGTATGCATGTGTTTTTTTTAATAATTTAATGGAAGGGGACGAGGAGGAAAAGCGGATGAAAAGCCATTTTTTTGGGTTGAGGAGAGGCTTTTTGGGAGTGAAACAGGCTTTTGGGGCACGAAATAGCTATTGCGGGAGGGAAAGGCTTGACGAGGATGGGAAAAGCTTATTTGGGAGAGTAGAAGAAGGGACATGGTAATATTTTTAATTTTTTTTAAATTTTTTATTTTTTAGAAATGGCTCTTTCAGGTGGCGAAACAATAGTTTCGGGACACGAAAAGGTTGTTTCGGGGGAGAGGAAGAGTGATTTCGGGGCAAAGGAAAGAATATATTTTATAATTTTTTTTAATTTTTAAATGCATGCAGGTGAGGTGAAAAGGCATTTCGGGAAAGCCGAAACAACCTTTTCAAGTGGGAAGGTGTGTTTCGAGAGAAAGTTATTTTGAGGAGGATTGAAAAGCAAGGGAAAGCGAGGTGGGGAAAGGTATTGGGCCGAAATAGATTTGAGGATGGAAGGGTATTTTGGGAGAAAATATGCGAGGAGAGTTTTTGTTTTGTTTGTTTTTTTTGCTTTTTGGGATAAAACAATATTTGGGTCGAAAAAGGTATTTCGGTGGGAAAAGACTATTTCGGGAGGAAAAGAAGGAGTGCGGGAAGAGGTATGAGGAAAATAAAATTTTGAATTTGAAAATTTTTCCTTTTTAATTTAAATTTGATTTTCTTTTTTTTTTTTTTTATGAAGGGGAAGGAGAAAAAAAAAGAAGAAAAAAAACCGAAAAAGGGGGTTCTCAAGGTAAGGGCAAAAAATGCAAGCCCTTTGTTTTTTTTTTTTTTTACACCTCCAGAACCTTGGACCCAAAGAACGCATCATCCAAGTTGATTTTTTGGTTTTCAACTCCTTCAAGAACTCCCTAGTTAAGCATATTTTCCATGGAGTAGTACTCGGATGGGTGACCCCCTGGGAAGTCCCGGGTCCTGACCACTTTTTCACCTTAGAATTTTTCTTTTCTCTTCTTTTTTTAAACATACCATCGCCATTTTAAAGCAAATAAAATATGATCAAAAGAATATATACATATTTACAAGATGGTACCTCATTAACATCATGTCATTGAATATAGGCCTTCAAATGAAGGCCATTCACTAGAATAGGGAGATCCCAACCCTTCATGTCACGAAGATGATAAGCATTTGCCGAATTCACTACGGAGATCTGAAAAGGGCCTTCCTAGATAGCATCAAACTTGTTATGTTTCCCTGGCTTAGCTTTATTTTCATTCCATTTGAGCACTAAATCTCCCACTTGGAAACTATGCTCTGTTGTCTTCTTTCCAAACCATTTCTGCATCTCTTTGGTGTGCTCGATGAATGCTTGATAAGACTATTCTTTGTCTTCTTCCAACTACAATAATTGTGCCAATATTGCACTCATGGGATCGTACTCCTCATCTTCATCTTGAAACAACTGCAATGTTTGAAGGATTGGAAGCTCGATGTGGGTGGGCAGGAATAACTTCTTTTCCATACACCAAAGAATATGAAGATGTTTTGATTGATTTTTTCATAGAGATGCGGTCCGCCCAAAGAGCCTGGTTCAATAGCAGGTGCCAACTCCTTTTGTTATTTCCTAGTGTCCTCTTTAAAATATGCAACAAATTTTTATTAGTGGATTCGGCCAAACCATTTCCTTACGGGTAATAATTGGATGACGTCTTGAGATAAATTCCATATTTTCTAGCAAACTCTATGATTTTGGCCCCAATGAATGGAGTTCCATTATCAGTTACAATTGAGTCTGGGACACCAAAACGAGTAATAATTCCTTCTAGAAAAGAAATGACGGTCGCTTGATCAACCTTCTTGGTGGGAATTGCCTCTGCCCATCTGGTGAAATAATCAGTTGTCGTTAAAATGTATTTGTGCTCTATGGAAGAATGTGGATCAATGACTCCAATGAAGTCAAGACCCCACTACTGAAAAGGTGCTTCCACCTAAATTGGGTATAGAGGCAGTGCTCCTTTTCGGGTTCTACCAACGTATCATTGACAGCTGTCACAGTGTTGACTTACCCTATGAGCATCGACAAACAAAGTGGGCCAAAAATAGCCAGCTCAAATAATTTTTAAGGCCATGGGCCTTCCTGCATAGTGACCACCAGATAGCCCATAATGAAACTCTTCCAATATTTTTTCTTTCTTAGATTCCTTCACACATCTAAGGAGAACTCCATCAATATTTTTGTGATATAGCCCATTAGGCAACAAAACATATTTGAGGGCTTGCAGCCTAAACCTCCGATGTTGTGAGGCATCAAGGTGTGGTGGACACTTCCCAGAAGTAAAGAAATCAATAAGCTCCTCCATCCAGTCATGATTTCTTGGAGTATGGTTTGCACAAATACTTTCACCAATATCTTCCTCATGTACCATACCCAATGATTTGGACGCCGCACTTCTGGCCAACTCTTGACAAAGAGCTCATCCATGAACTAGCTTTGTTGGTCGGATCTCCACATCGTATTCTTGAATCTTTGAAACCCAACCTACTCTTTTGTCACCTAGTTCTCCTTGGAGTATGAAGTTTTGGACATCAGGATGTATAACATAAACAATAGTTTTGCTCTATGAAACAAAGTGTCGAAACTTCTTTAAATATTTCATCACTGCATACACCTGTTTCTCGATGAAATTGTACTTCTCTTGGTGAGGGGAAATGACTTGGCTCAAGAAGGCAATTGGCTTCTCATCTCCATATTCTTGCTTCTATGTCAAAACTGCAACATAACTCTCTTGCTCACCCACCGCATAGAGAATAAAGTCCTTTGAATAATCAGGATTAATCAATACTGGAGCTTGGGTGATTCTTTCCTTGATCTCCTAAAAATCTTATCTTCTGGCTTCTATCCATTTAAACTCGGTATTATTTTTTAAGAGCTCAGTCATGGGTTTCACAACCTGAGCAAAGTCGACAATGAACTTGTGAATGAAATTAATTTGGTCAAAGAAATATTGAAGATATTTTTTGTTAGCTAGCAATGGTAGCTTTAGAAGTGCTTCAGCTCTTGTAGGGTCAATTGCCAATCCTTCTTGTGAAATCATGTGACCCAAAAATTTCCCTTCTTTGACAACAAATATGGACTTCTTCGGATTAATAGAAATCCCAAACTCATGATATTTCTCGAACACCTACCTCAAATGAGAAATGTGGTCTTCTCTGCGATGTGAAAACATAGTCATGTCATCAAGATAGATTACAATAATTCTATTCAATAACTCATCGAAAGCGATGTCCATGGCCCTCTAAAAAGTAGCGCCAACATTTGAGAGCCCAAACGACATTCTTTGGTAGGTGAACGTGCCCCACTTTGTAGTGAATGTTGTTTTATGTTGATCTTCATATTTTACCCATATCTGGTTATAACCAGAGAAACCATCCAACAATGAGAATCTCTGTGCACCGGCAACCACATGAAGGATTTGATCAATTTGTGGTAGAGGGTAATGATATTTAAGCGATGCCTGGTTCAAGTTGCAAAAATCAACACACAACCGAATGTCTCCATTCTTCTTTCTTACTGGTACCAGGTTCGCTACCCATGTTGAGTGCTTAATCGGGTAAATTATCTTCGCTTCGAGCATTTTCAACAATTCTGCCTTCATGAGTACTTCGATTTTAGGATTGATGGGGCATTGTTTCTATCGAAAGGGTTTTACCCCCTCCTGCAGCTCAATGGTATGCTGAATTACATCCTTGTTATATCCCTTCAAATCCTGGTAACTCCATGCAACGATGTCGGGGTACTCATAGCACAAGTTCTTAATGTCTTCTAATTCCTCAGGCATGCAATCAGTTCCAATTTTAATAATCTTCTTAGGCTCTAGCTACAATTCCTTGTATTCCTTCGCATCTACCTTGATCCTATGCTTCTCGACCCTATCATTTTGATCAAACAAGCTCTCGAGAGAAATCAGCCCCCTTGGAATGTGATTGTTCTTCAATTGTATCATCCCCTCCATCTCTTCTTCGACAAGCATTCTATCATCTGCGCTAGCAGCTTCCTTAATAAAAAAATTGACTATTTGCTCATCATTATCAAATACTTGCCAATAGATGTTCTTGTCAGGGACTGAGGGTCTATAGATCACCCTGATAGTCTTGGGCTTTTTGACTATTTGTTCCATAGGAGAATAATTTGCGCCAAGAGAGGCTAGAATATCTGCATGCTTATTTTGCTCATGGGAAATCGCTTGAATATTCAAAGCTGTGAAAGATTCAAATAAATCCCACACTTTGTTGCGATAGGCTTTCAGGTAGTGTTGCTTCGACACACATTTATTCATGGTCTGATTGACAATAAGTTCGGAGTCACCAAAAATTTGTAGTTGTTTAATGCCCAACTTTTTAGCCTTCTTCAATCCGAGGCACAATGCTTCATATTCGGCTGCATTATTTGTACAACTCCAAGTCAGTCTGTAAGAATAAGTCTTCTGTAACCCTATGGGGGAGATCAAAACAACACCAGCTCCTGCACCATTCTTACACCTGGCGCCATCAAAATACAACTTCCATAATTGATCTGCAATAGGATCTGGGGAATCAGGGACTCTCTCTTCAATCTGTATAGGCTTGGTTATTGTATAACAACCAATATCTGTTTCAATCATCACATTAAAATCCATGAGCGAAAACTCATCTTCAAGGTGAAGCTCACTAAGTGCTTCTTCCATCAAGTCAACTTCTTCTAATTCTTCAGTCATCATGTTAACTGTCCCTGGAGATTTTTCCTCCTCTTCCTCCAATTTCTCAATATGAAAAGGAGAAGGTTTCTCATTATGTATGTGAATCCTCTTTCCTTTGAATGGAATCTCCAAATGTGAGTAGTCTAAGGAAAGATATCCTCCCAACTTCGCTATGAACTCCCTTGAAAGACACATGCTAAAGTAAGGCTCCAAGTCAACCACCACCACCTCCTGGATGATAGTAATTTATGGTATGCTATGTAGGACAATGGGAATATCCTTGATTACTCCCACCATCTTGACCAGAGTTCCATCCAACTGCAACACTCTGGGGCTACTTCTTGTGTATTCCATCCCCATCACTTCGCATACTACCTTTGGCATGACAGTAGTCGTAGCACCAGAATCAATCATACAATTGTGTACAATCCACCCCTCCATTCTGAGTGATAGGTAGAACGAGGGTGGCCTATTCTTCCCAGTGGCTGAAGTCGGTAGTGTTTGTGCCAACACTATTTGAGGACTTTTCTTTCGATATTTTGTAGTCTTTAGAGATTCTTGTAGTAGGTCAACTTGTCCAGGCAACTGTAGTGCATCATATAGGCTTACTTTCATAGGTATTTTCTTCATTTCTTCCATAATGTTATAATTTGAGGTAGTTGGGGCTTTTTCTTCTGTGACCCACTCATACTTGTCCCGGTACTGCTGAGTAGCTTCCACTCTTTGCCTCTTCATCAATGATGGATACTTGAGGTGCTCTTTGGCTTGTTCTTTTGTCTCATCTTGCATTTGGGCAGCTTCTTGGGGTTGTGAAGTCGATGCCCTTGTTCGTGACCTTTCTTGAGCCTATTTAGGGAGCAGATATTTTAACAAGATAGAATCTTGCTCCTTAGTCATTGCACCAGATGCTTTCACTAGAGGTTGCCCTTTTTCATTTTGCACCTTTGGTTCTGCAGGCACCTTCAAGGGTTCAAGCTCAGTTGGATCTACAGTTATTGGCTTCTTTTTGGATCTCGTAAGAACCAAAACTTGCTCCAAATATGACATCATAAAATTATGGTCAGCCTCTCTGATCATATTGACTTGTCCACCAGCTGAAATTTTTGCAAGCGTCTGCACATAGTTTAGGTGCACCATGCAGGTTTCTTCTCCATGGGGATCATTGCACGTTGAACACTAGTACGCCTTTTCTATCATGCTAGTCTCCTCGTTTGCTAACACCGTCGTGTTCTTCTCAGGGCCTCTACTAGTAGATGCTTGCTCTTGAGTGATCGATGGAGTTTGGAATCTTCGTGATCAAAATTCAGCCTCTGCTTGCTTCTTCCTTACTATTGTAAGCTCATTGGATATTGTCCTTAAGGCTGCGTTATTAGATTTCACCTCTTGTAACAATGTCGTATAAGGATCAGGATTGGAGAGTGTAGGAGGTGCTAGCAAAGGTAGAGGTGTTGGCGGCATGAGTAATTGTGATGGGGCCGGTGGCACTGGCAATGGTAATGGAACTGGTGGTGCCGACAATGCTGGAAAAGGAACATATGATGGCAATTATGGTATTGACGGATTGGGTAACTATGGAAATCTTGGAGTCGGGTGTTGTGGAATAGGGATCAGAGCGATTTGAGGTGAGATCGAACTCCATGATGGAACTAGGTACATGGAAGGCATGGGTTGTGAAAATGTACTAGAATACAAATACTATGGAAGGTCAGGGACAATGGGCATAGTCATCTTTGGGGGAAGCCTACCTACAACAATCAAGTCAGATTCAGCCTTCTGTGCCTGTGTGTACAGGTCTAGAAATGTAGTCACATTGGCTTGTCACACGACCATGCCAATTTTAGTGCTAAATGCCCTAAGGTAGTAGAACGTGGCTTGTTCATGCATGGGCCACAAACCATCAGGAACTCTTTGCCAACTTCGAGCAAACCTGACATTGAAATCAACTATCTCCTCCTACGGATGTCTTTGGATTGTTGTAAATTGGTGCAACAAGGAGTATGGGTCAGCTTGTTCATGAAAATTCTTAATTAATAACTCTGCCAACTGATCCCATGATGTAATAGTACCAGGTTGCAATGATCGGTACCAATACAACAATTTCCCTCTCAATGATAATACCAATAATTTTACCATTACATCTTCATCCATTATGTCATGGATGGTCGCCAAAGAAGCCACATCTTGGATATGCTCATATGCAGTTTTACCGGTACCATCATAGGTAGGCAAGGCCTTCAAAGCATCTTGGGGCACTAGATTTTGTGCTTGTAAATTCAAGGCTCCTAAGCTATTCCATGCTGGGAACTGCCTTGGTGGTTGTTGTTGATGTGGTGGAGGATTCTGGGCCATATGGACTGGTGTGTGTGGTTGAGGAGGTGGAACGCTAGTGGCAGTACTAGTTGGGCTCACAGGAATGGAAAACACACCAACTATTTGTGAGGATGTTATGGATGATGTAAGTGGTGGGGTGACTAACCTAGGGTTTTCACCTAATTTTTGGGTGTCGAGTTCAAAAAACTCAATGGGGTTTTCTAAATTTTTGGCCTTCGATCTTGTGATCATGAAGTACAACTTTCATTGTCTCCATGTTCGGAGGCTTCTGGGTAGTGTTGAGTCACCAGATGTTCTAACTATACAGCATGAAGGTGAACATCAAACCTCAATACTATTGAAAGTGGAACTTTTGGGGTCCCACCGGGCGTGCCAAAAATTGTTGGTCAAGAATCTGCCTAAGTACAAAGTATTATCACTTGTGCACCCTAGACCCGACCAACATTGAAAGGCCGAGGGAAAGAGATGTCCTCCATGCCAATCTCCAGAGAGGGTTGGCTCCCTTACTAAATCCTACACTGGTTTAAGACTAGAGTTGCAGGAAAGAAATTGGAAATGATAGAAAGAAATGGGAAATATGGCCACAGGCCAAAGTGCAGGACTTGGGGTGGACTAGTAGTAATAATTCTACCAAGTTTTATAATAGCATGTAACAAAATGAAAGCAATAAAATTTCACTCACAAACTTGCAGAGACAACCCCCCAAATCACATTCTAGGACTCACTCACTCACCAACAATGTTTTAAATTTAGAAATATAGAATTTTAAACTTAACAACAAGAACATGAGCATAAACAGAAATGCTTAAAAATGGAAGGAAATCACACACATGAAAATGCTTGCAAATTTTAGAAGCCAAGTCTCTTCTATTGATGCAGAGAACTTAAGAAGTTTTCTCACAAAATGTCCAACCTCCTCTTTTACAATGAAATGCTTAGTATTTATAGAGGATTACACCTCTTTCATTTAATGCATATACAAACAAAATGTTGGTAGATCAAAAACCAACATGCATATTTTTCTCCTCGGCATCAGGGACATCTTCAGTTAAAACATTCTGCAAGGAAACCATGATCCAGATTTGATGGGAGAATCACACAAAGAAGTCAACAGGAGTAAATTCTTGAAGCAATCTTGGATGTCGATGCATCGGGATGCAGCAAAATCATCTAAAAATCGGGCATTTGGTCATTGAATTCGCTTTGCCTTGCACCTTGGAAATTCACTTTTGCTAGGAAAGTACACCAAGCATTAAATCTGCTTTGAAAATCGACAAGGTTGATAGGCGGTGCATTGGAAATGCATACCCACCAAGGTGGATGGTGCTTTGAAAATGAGCAAGATTACACCGAAGTCAAAAAAGCCATGCTTAAATCTTGTAGCTTTTCAGTAGTGATTCTGGATATATCTCGAAAATGGATTTTCGCTCAACATTTTTCTCAAAATGGACTTTTATCTTCTTTTCACCCAAGTTACGCCCGAAATGGGCTTTTCACCGATGAAATACCCAAGAAATATTTTCATTGCATGTGGGAGTGAAAAAGGTATTTCGGGGAATGAAACAACCGTTTCGGGGGATGAAAAAGCATTTTGAATGAAAAGGCATTTTGGAGAATGAAACAACCATTTCGAGGAACGAAAAGGCCATTTTGGGGAATGAAAAAGTATTTCACTTGAATTTTTCCCGAAATGACATCCATCAGATACTTAGAAAAATTTCAAAAAAAATTAATGTGTGAACAACACTTTAAAATATATCTGAGAGTTTTACTGGCAAAATGCTTACATACTTCAATCAACTTACACACTTCAATCAAAATTTTACAAAATTTCAATGTGGCAAAAATGCCAACAACACCCAATTCAGGATGGTTCTAAGAGGGATATACTTGGATGGGGAGGAAGTAAGTTGGTAATTTATAAGGCAAAGGAGGGATACAAGGTAGTTTGTGGATATGAGATTACCCCAACACCACTTCCATGGACATTTATTTGGCAAAAGGAAGGATGACCAAAAAATAACATTTTCTGATGGCTGATTAACCACAAAAAGTGCTTGACTTTTGATAATTTGAGAAAAAGAGGTTTCTTGGGCCTTCCAAATGTGTTTTGTGTGGAAAGGCAGAGGAGACCTTGAATCACCTCTTTTTTTTGTGTTCTTTTGCTAAAGACATATGGATCAAATGGTGGAGGTGGATGAGAAAATATTGGGAAGTTTTTGAGAGCCAGGAAAGCTTTTATGAGAAATGGAAACAGTATATCTTTAAGACTAAAACAATAAAAATGGCATGGAAATTGGGACCTAGCTTCATATGGTGGCAGGTATGGCTAGAAAAAATGCACGCATATTTATATCAGAGCACAAAACAAGGGAGCAAGTATGGGAGAGGATTATGAGCAAGGTAACATAAACACTATCTATCAGATTACAAGAGGAAACAAACATACAAATGGAGGAAGTGATTATTCTACGGAGCCTTCGAATAACTGTAACAAAGAAACAACTTAGGTATGGATACATAGGTGATATCCCCTTGAATTACGGAGGCCGCCTCCCAAAAAGTGGATGAAGGCAAACACATATGGGGCTTCTACTAAAAACCTTGGGAAAGCTGGTTTTGGTATTATCATGTGAAATTGGAAAGGAGAATAGGTGTACTAGAGAGCAGAAGGCATGGGGGAGGCAACAAATAATGAAGCAAAAGGATATATGATCTTGTCAACATAGTGATAGCTGCAAATCTACAGTTACATAAGCTGTAAAAAGAGACAGACTCTTAGGTATGGGCTGGAATCTTGGATCCGATAAGGTCCTTTCAGGTGCTAGGAGATAGAAGGAAGGTGGAAGAAATTTAGAAGATCTGACAGGTTTTTCAAGATGTTTTTATTACACATATCAAGCGAGAGGGAAATTGGGTGGCAGACTATTTGGCAAAATGGGGAAAATATCTGGAGGAAGGTCAATATGTGGACTCTCAGATGGAAAATCAAATAAGTTGGTGTTAAAGAATCCAAGGGATACGGGAGGTGATACAAGCAAATAGCAAAACAAGAAGAGCAGATAGTGAGTCTAATGAATCTATCATAGTTAGGCCACAAAGCAACACAACATGAAGATAAATTGATGGTTTACGAAATTTAGATAAATTGGATAAATTAGAATTCAACTATGGTAGTGTTGAGGTGTATGGATATCTACATTATGTATGGTAATGTTTTATGGATAATTTTTGAGCTAGGAGGGATTGGAGGAGGATTTTATTTCTCCCTTGATGCTTGTCCAACTCATTTTACCTTATAATACAACTTCTATAAATATAACATATTTTTCATTTAAAAAAAAAAAAGTGATTTCCCAGGTTTTATTCAAAATAATAATCTATGGGAGGTTGATTTTGAAGAGGATAAACATACATGGACCAACAATAGGACATGCCAGAACCTAATAGCAAAAAAAATAGATAAATGCATACTCTCAAGTCATTGGCTAAACGAAGGCACTTGTGCTAAAATTTATACCTTGACGAGGATTGGTTTAGATCATTGGTCAATAAGAGTTAAAATGGTGGTAAGTGAATTAGCATATATGGGAAGACCATCCTAGATTTGTTGATATGATAACACAAATGTGGAATTCTTCTAGAAACAGTTGGTTGTATACACTTATAAAACAAATTAAACCGATGACATCTAGATTAAAAGAATGGAACAAGAACACTTTTCAAATTTTAAAAAGTTGAGCACAATAATACAAGATTGGAGGAAAGTAGGTTGCTTAGTGAGTATCAAAATATTTTGAGTAAGGAAGAGAAATTTTTGAGATTAAAATCGAGATAAACCTTTTTTTTTAAGGTGAAAATTGTATTAAAAATATAGATTCAAAGTTACAATAATTGGCCTACCACTTTTGGCCAATCCTAGGATCCTAATAAAACTAACTCTAATATCTCCTTGGACCACAAATTTTTTAGTGTGATCCAAAGAGTAAAAACTCCTATCTTGATTACAATTTTTATTAATACTATTCTAGAGGACCCGAAATTGCTTCTCTCTCTTACCATGACTTCGGGGGCTATCCCAAATAGGGATTAAGAACATTACAAGCAATGATGTTATGCGATACCAAAGGTTAATCATCATAAACATCTACTATGATCCCACACACTTCATTGCCTAAATCACTATTGGCTAGTAATAAAACTTGTTTGTTCACCTCCATCCAATCTACAATATCCTCGTTTCGATCATATTTCAATCGATATCCAAAAATATGTTCACTTCCCTTTTTAACCAAAAAGTCAACTATTGTATTCTTCCCTCTACCTACATAAACCAGAATGGCATCCTCAAATTATTGCCAAATGACTTTAATCTGACTCACCATGTTCTTGATCTGCCACACACTCGGTTTAAAATTCCTAATGTCATCTAGCAACCCCACCAAAATTTAAGAGTTGAACTCCACTATGATCTTTTGAACTTCATTCTCCCAAGCATTAAGAGAGCCTTGTATGATTGCCAAAGCCTCTATTTATTTATTTGTTAAATCGATACAAAATTGGTTAAAAGGAGCTAAAAACAAAGATGGTAATAGTACAAAGATCAACATCCAAATTTAGTAGAATTAAATCAGTAGAAAGGGTTTGTATTGAAGACTAGAGCAAAATTAGAAAGGAGGTAAAGCTTTTTTACCAAAATATACTAGGATCAAAGGAGATTGAAGTTCTCAATGATAAACTACTATAAAAAGTTCCTTTAGCTATAGCAAATGAAGATAATAGCAAATTAGTGGAGCCTATTACACTGGAAGAAGTTCATTTAACTATTTTATTTTAATAAGGATATATCCCTAGGTCTGAATAGACTCTCTATAGCATTCTATCGGCATAACTAGAAAATAGTGAAGGGTTTTTTATTAGTGGTAGTGGAACAATCTATAGTAAAAAAACACATACCTTATAAAATAAATGCAAAATATCTTACCTTGATTCCACAAAAGAGGGATGCAAAATTGTTTAGTTCATTTAGCCCCACAAGCCTATGAAATATGGCATATAAGATAATCTCAAAAGTTATGGCAAATTGGTTAAGACCACTTTTAGACCAAATTATTTCAAAAGAGTAAGGAGGATTTATGAAAGGGAGAATTTTTTTGGATAGAATCATAGTAGCTTATGAAATAATTGATGGGTTTTGAAGCCTAAATATCAACGTAAAACTCACAAGATAAATTCCACAAGATCAAATATAATATAGCCACAATACAATAAGATTAAGATAATGATGTAAGTAGAATAGTATGAGCAAATTAATATGTAAATAAAGGCTAATAATATATCAAATAAAACTCATTAATAAGCAAAAATATGAATGTAAATAGCCTAAATCATACATGTATAAAGCATGTAGCATGAATTACAATATTAATTGCTCAAATGTATGCAAACTTTATTACTCCTATTTCTCTTACAAATATAGCACTTGACTCTTACATTTGATAATAGGATATTGGATCTTCGATATAGAATGCTCCTCTATGGAGTACTATATAGCCATAGTAGAATGACTCTTTGGATACTTGACTATTCCTTTCCATGTGCCAAGTCTCATGACTCTTGGCTTCTCTACTTGACACTTGCATACACATCACTCTATCTTGTATGCACACCTAGACACGACTTTTCACTTCGCACGCTCTAATATAAAGACACTTGTGCACATAGAATCACATTACATTTGCACACATACTCAAATGACACTAATGCATTTCCTATACATACACACATACATGACACTTGTGCATTTTTTGCACATTATTACATTATATAAAATATTACTCACACTCTAAATTAAGACACAACCCTAGTCTAATATTTACAAAATATACCATGAAGATACCATGGGGGTACATTAGCATGTACCAAATAATGTAATATAATCCAACAATAATGCATGTAGTAGCTTCTAGAAAATAGGCAGCAATGATATTAAAACTTGATATGAATAAAGCCTATGAAAAGGTTAAATGAGATTTTTACAATATTAGAAAAGTTTGGATTTGGTAAGAAATAGGTCAAATGAATTAAAACTTGTGTCTCTATAGTATCATATTTAGTGTTGGTCAGTAACAAAATCATATAAAGCTAAAAGGGATCTAAGACAGGAAGATCCTCTATCACCATATTTATTTATTATTATTACAGAGGTATTGAGAAGGAACTTGAAGAAGACATAAATATATGGGCTAATAAGTGGACTTAAGGCTGGTAATAACATTGACAACATCACCCATCAATAGTTTGTAGATGATAAAAGCCTTTTTGAGAGGGTAGAGAAAATGAGACTAGAGCTTTGAATAACTCGTTAAGGAATATGAAAGAGCGTCAAGGTATAAATTTGATAGGACAAAATTTAAAACTTACTTTCTAAACACTCTAGCTATAATCAAAGTAGGGATATGCATGTTACTTCAAATGGAGAAGACAAATTTTCCAACATGTCTAGGGATACCATTATTTTAGGGAAAAACAAGGATAGAATTGTGGAATCCAATTATAAGTTTTGAATAAACTATCAACATGGAAAGGTCGATGGTTATCGTTAGCAAGAAGAGTGCAACTAATTAATTCAGTCTTACAGGCCATTCCAACATATTATGTCCTTGTATTTTATGCCAAAATTGGTAGACAAAAGTTTAATCTATATTATGCAATCATTTTGTGGTCAAAATTATATGATAAAGAGTAAATTTTCTTTACTGAAATTGATCAAGGTGTGTGATGATAAAATTAGGGGAGATCTCGATTTAAAAGTTCTTATAAATGCAAACTTAGCTCCAAAGGGGAAAGTAATTTGGAGATTGTATAAAGAGAGTCAAATACAATGGGCAAGAATTCTTCTAAGTATGTTGAGCTCAATGACCCAAGCTTAATCTTTACTACATTCTCACTACCATATGGTTTTGCTCTATGGAACAATTTAAAAAAATTAATTGATCTAGTGATTAAAGGTCTAAGATGAGTGGTGGTAACTGGAGAAAAATATTTTATTTGGATGGATACTTGGTGTGATAAAAAACCACTCAATCTAGATCTAATTTTGAAACCATGGATGAGATTACTTCAAGATAAATATAGTGATAGGATTTCAAAATTTATGTACAAGGACCAGGAAGGAAGATACAGATGGAAATAAGATTTTTTACAAGTATACCAGACATTGTTGTTAAGAAGCAATTGAGCAAAAAAAAAACGACAATGATTATTCCAAGGGGATTTGAGGATAAACTGCTTTGGAAATTGAATAATTTAGAAGAATACACAACAAGAAGTAGATATAATATAAAGCACCAACAAAATAGGAATACTACGAATATGAAGAGATATTTGGGATAACCTGAGCATTTCAAAAGTTAAAATGTTTGTATGGCTAGTAGGTCATAGAAAAGATTTATCCTGGAATAATATAATAAAAAGGAGTTTTCATGGCCCCTCACAATGTGTTTTATGTAAAATAGAGGAGAGTATAAATCATCTCTTGGGACACTGCTCAATAGTCTAGGAACTATGGCAATGGATTCTTAATATGTTTGGTAAATGCATGGTGATGAATGGAAGAATTGAAGAATGATGAAAGCAATAGCAGAACACTTTTAAAAGTGAGGCATTATATACAATATTGGATACATTAAATGATATAATACTTTGGACTATATGGCTAGAAAAGAACATAAAAATATTTAGAGAAAATGAAAGCAATTTAGAGGTAACGAAAAAGAAGATTTGTTTAGTCATAGAGGAGTCTAAACCAATCCTATTAACTCATCCAATTTTTAATCTTGAAGTAGACAACCTTGATAGATGGATTCAAGTCAAGAAATAAAATTATGATGTTGGGTATAAGAGAAACAAAAGGATGGCAAAGAATATAAAGTAGAAACCACTAGAAGTGAAGTTGATCAAATTAAATTTTGATGGAGCTTTTAAAGAAAATCCAAGACCAACAAGAGGAGGAATAATTAGAATTAATAAGGGTGAGATTTTGTCTCATTACACTTTCAAATGTGGCTTTAAAGGAAATAATGAAGCTGAAGCTGGAGCTACATTGGAAGGGTTAAAAATATGCAGAAAAATGAAATGGAATAGAGTTTGGATAAAAGACAATTCACTTAGAGTTATAAATACAATTTTGAGGAAAGCAAAAGATCCATGGAACATATAAGAAATCATTGTGTAAATAGAAGACCTTGTTATGGAGTTTGAAGAAATCGGATTTACACATATATTAAGGGAAGGGAAAAAATATGTAGATAGACTAGTCAATAGAGGGATTTTAATTGAGGATTATGAAGTTAAATTCTTTTTTCCATGATTACAGGAAGTAGGAAGTTTAGTTGAAGTTGACAAAGAAAATGTTAACTACATGAATCAAATAATGATTAAGATTTACTTTAATGTTTTCCATTAGTAATATATGTTGTAGTTTATAACACTAATGTTTGTTCTTTTATATAAACTATTTATTACAATTCATGTGTTGCACTTATTCTTTAGAAAGGAAATTAATAGTTTAGATCTATTAAAAATGAACTATAATAACACAATATTTTGGAAATATTACTCTACTAAGATGCAATGCATATGCATAGACAATAAAGGTGGAGTTTTGACATTGTAAAAGCTGCAATATGAAAATGTAAAGAAAAATAATACGAAATTTTGGAGTATTTATATTTACAAAGAAAATTAAAAAAGATCCAAACAATGAAAATAAAATATTTAAAGTTTTTTATGAAAAAAAATGTAGTTAACTATAACAATTCAACTGAGATGAAATTTAAATTTTATAAACTTTCGAGCTTTAAAGAAGGAAGTTGGAGAGCAAGTGGGTAGTTAAAACTCTCCAGTTATCGAGAGGCCCAGGTTCAAATCTCTCCTCTCACATGTTGCGGATATATTGTATATAAAAGGTTCCTCATTTATATTTAAAAAAAAAAAAAAATAATAATTTTTTTTAATAAATATTAAAACCAAAATATTGCAAATTTTTAAAAATCGTTAATAATTTTTTATTATATAAAAACATAACACTACCCTCTTGTTTGAACTTAGGTTTCTTTAATAAGAAATCAATCAAGCCTAGACAAAACCAATAATGATTTAATGATAAACCAAAACATATCAATGTAATGTACAATGATTTAAGGCGCTCCTATATATAGATAACATTTTTTTAGATAAAACAAAGTTAAAAAAATTCTCAATCTATGAACAAACACTCGGCCACAAATAACGATTAACATCTTTTTATAAAATAAAAAATAGGTGGATTCTCCACGCGATTGACATTATCGTCAAGACTACCCCACCTCAAAACCCCCTCAAGGAAGGTATTCACCGCCCAACATGTCTCCCTCTAATTTTATTTTTTTACTTAACCTATTTTCCCTTAAAATTCCCAGGAGACAACCTACATCCCCACCAAACCACACTGGAAGACCGCCTTTTCCTTTGCCTCGGAAAGCCCACAGAATACCAAATCCCACAATAATCACCTCATTAAAATATTCGTTTTTAAAATGGCGACGGGCCGGTTTCGAAAGGGGCACGCAACCATGACCAGATCAAACAACCAGGTAAATTAAAAGCACTGGTCCCGCAAAATAGGAAAAATTAAAACGAAAAAAAGAATTCATTCTCTAAACTTCAAAAATACCCGACAATTGTCATCCGAACATTTTCTGGAAAGAACTTCAAATTCTTCATGCCGGATCTTTTTCTTTATTATCCACTTGCGGAATAAGTTCTGAAAATAACAGCATTCCCAAGGTATGTGAATTTATTTACAATATCGTTGTTGCTTTGCTTGGAATTCTAGCAATTTGAAGGGTATTTTCCAGTTTTGCTTAAAATGTGCTGTTCTTTGAGCTTTATCGCGTCAAATTTAGGAGAAAAATGGATTTATTGGGTAGGATTTGCCTTTTTAATTGAATTTTTGACGAATTTGAAGGTATTTTCGAATTATACTCGAATTTTCCGTCATTTGAGACAATTTAAGAGGCCTTTAGATGAAAGTTTACTATTTTTTGTGCGATGGTGTGGGACCTTTGTTTCTGCTGCCTTGAATTTAAAATTTTGATAAGGTTTAGGGTATTTATTTAATAGCACTCAAAAATTGGTATTGTTTGAGCTACGTTGAGAATATTCTTGCAAGACTTTGCAGTTTCTCGAGCCATTGCGATGGATTTATTTTATTGCCGGAGTTAAAGTTTAGCGTCTTTCCAATAGCCAGTTACTGATTTGTGCCTGGCGTTTTTTTAAATGTATTTAAATTGCTTTTAATCTTAAAATAAATGTTAATGTATATTAAAGATAAGGAGGTTTGTGTGCTTTTATTCTCAAAATAGAGGATTGATTACATAGAGATGTTAGAGAATGGAAGTTTTGCTTTACTTTTTCTCTGAAATTTATGCGTGGAAATCTTTTTGCAGCAGAATTTGAACTTGCGACGTCTCCGATTAGGATTTATTCTAGTTATATAAAATTTTGAGGACTGGAGGCATTTCTGCAGGAAATTGACTGATCCATTTCAAAGGTTCAACAATGTTCTTTCCTTGATCTTCCTTTATTTATGTTTTATCCACCCTTTTCTTAATTTGTCCTGTATCGTTTCTCTTAATTTCTCTCGAGGTCTATTTGTTTTTTTGTATGCTTAAAGCTCTTATCAGTAGGATTTGAACTCTTGATGTTCCCGATTAGAAGGAATTCACAGAGTCTGGTAACAGTTTGAAGAAATTGACCACTTTTGCAGGAATCGGTCCCATTAGGTATTTGACCAAATGTCTTTCTCTATCTGTACATTTATTGATATTACAACAAATTTGTATTGGTTTGAAAGAAGTATGTGTGTTCTTAAACGTGTTTCGATGAATTTAAAAATTATCTGGGCTGGATGGAATTCGTTGATACAAAATAAGAGATTATTTTCTTAAAAAAAGTTTAACTCGGTGATATGTTGGCCGGTGTAAACTTCTTTTTCATTTACAGAAGTAAAAATTACCTAGTTGCTTGAGCCTGGATTTCACTTTTTGTTTTATTTACAGCAGTAATGTTTTGGATAAATTTAACATTCTGTGTTGGGTCTGGGTGAATTTAGGGATGCAACATTAAGGATATATTTAGTCTAATTTGATTGAAATATCAATTGGTGCAATCTGTTGTTATTCACTCTACTAAATATTGTCGAGCTTGGGTTTTTGCGTTTTGATTGAAGAGTTGGAAGAATATTTCTGTAGGCCGACCAGAAATGAAAGGGGAAGTGCAGTTAGAAGCGTCTAGTGATGAACAAGATGTAGGCTATGCAGATTCAGCTCCTCTTCTCCAGCCACCAGCAATTGCCTCAGCCGAGAAGGATGGTGAAATCCATGATGAAGAAAGTGATAACTCATCCGCGGCTACTTGCCGGATTTGTCTTGAGTTGGAGGGCTGTGATGCAGGTGATTTTCATTTATATGTTCTGGCTGCTTGTATAAGGAAATTAGGAATTCAAACAAAGAGAGTAGGTTGCTCCTATTATTTCTTGAATTCAGTTCTTGCATTTTTATAAGGCAAACAGAGAAATGTATGTTGATTTTTGAAGAATCAAATTATAAAATTTCCTCCTATTGAAGTCAGAGGTGTGATTCCTTGCTCCAAATACTTCTGAAGATTTATACCAAGAACTCTCAAAAGATTCCTCACGCTTCAACAAACAAGGGCATAGCCAAGGTCGTCATGCATGACCATTTAAATCTAAAACTAGAATGTGTAACCCTATAAGCATATGGCAATAATAAAGACATTAAATACCTGTTTGCAAAACCATACTATTCAGAAATACTAGCCAAAATACCCAGACACAGAAACAAGGCTAGAGATAACCGAGCAAACAGAATTAGGCACCTTAGCAGTTCTAATGAGCCTCATAATTACCTTGTTGAGCTCAGAATGAGGCATTTACTCGGTCTAAGCAGACTTTCTATTATGACGGCATTAATATTCTTTGCTTTTTTTGTGAGATTCAGACTGCTTTCTGCAGGTTCGGGATGACAGATGAACCCAGATAGCCAGGTTACAGTTTGAAAATTCAAGTTTTGAAGTCTAGTAGTCTCATCAATATCCAAGGGGGTTTAAGCATAAGATCTTCACCAGTTCTGATAAAATTAGGAATGGGTTTCTTGGATATATCTGGAGTACAGGTTAAAGATTTACCAGGGCCATTATTCCCTTGAATTTTCACTGGAAGTTTGTGTTGCTTGTCCAAGCATGTGAGATGTTTTAAGAGTGGATAGGACCTTACAAGCGTACAAATTTCCTCTGAAAAAATAGTACTATTTTTTTTTAACTGGTTATATGGGATTGAAATATGGGCCCCATCCATATTACATCATGACCACATGGTTGTATTACAACAGCTTGATGATTATTCATGTATTGCTTGGCAAGATTTGAACCTGGGTTTCCTCCTTAAAAGTTGAGGAATTTAAACAGATGAGCTAATGCCATTTGATAAAAAATAGTAATGGGATATCGGTCCTGTTAAGTGAATACAATGGCAGTAAGTGAACTTTCTGAGGTGGCTTTAGACTCTTGTTGCCAAGGCATAGGCACAATTTTTAGAGTTTCTATTTGTTAAACTGCATCAGATTGATGTTTTTAATTCTTTTGTTGTCATTAATGTGAAATTTGAATTTACCTCATATTGCAGTACTGAATACACATCTCAGTTCTTATTCCATTGGAAAGAAGTAAATTTATCTTTGATTCTAGTTTTGTATTGGGAAAATAATTCAGAGAAGTTTTTCAAATATGTGGAAGGAAGTAACTTAGTGGCTAGTTTGCCAGCCCATGATTTAAAAAAATTAAGTTCATTGTATTGTTGCCTTAATGGCTATATGTATATTCTTACATTACTGTTTTCAGGATAACAACATAGTTGTTTTCAGTGTAATAGTTGTGTATTTGCTTGTAATGGACCATATAAAATACATTCTTTGCACACAGAGTTGAACCTATTTGAAGAAATTGAAATTCACAAACCAGATCTCATTTGATGGCAGGCTGTTTCGTGCGGGCATAGATAGGAATTTGACCTTCTATTGGTGGGAGGACATGCTTCTTTTGGTAAAAGATAACAATGCAATGAACCATTTTGTCCAATATCATAAATAGTTCATGTGATGCTAATGAAGTTAATGCGAATGTCATGTTCAAAGAGCCTTTGTACAAAGTACTTTTAATACAGCAAAAGAAAATCAGGTTTAATGGCTCTGCATAGACCTTTCTTTCACAATGAAGGGGCAATAGTTGACAAATATCCTGAGATCAGAGATGCATGGATTCTAGGCATTACTACCATAATTAGTGAGAAAATGTGGATGGGCAACCTAAATTCCACAACCAAAGAGCAGAAAGGTGGACAAGCATAACTTGTTTCATAATTTATTTTGTATTTTCACTCCATATTTTGGATATTGGCGACAACCTTCACTATTTAGGCCCATTTTTGGCTGTTAACCAATGAAAGGTGAAAGAACTGAAATCTACACTACTGAAAAATTTCATAAATGACACGAATAAAAACAGATATGAGGTCTCTACTAACTTATAGTCAAAGCTGTTGATTCATGTAATTCAATGCCTTTTCTGGTTGAATGTCTTATGGAGGATATGCAGTCTCCACAATCATGAATGCTACTTTGATTGCGAACAAGCTCCACATGATTATTCACTACCAGTTATTCGAAAGCAGCTTTAGGGCTTGGCCAAGGCATTGGAGGGCAATGGTAAATGAGATGCAATCGGATGAACACAACCTTGTTTCAAATCCCGGCATTGTGATGGACATTCCCATGATAAGGTGGTCCACTCTAATATGGTGTGTGTTAATACCACAATAGTGTGGTTCATTGAAATACTGGGAGAATGCGCTCAGAGCGTAGGCCTGTTTCAACCCCATATAACCAATTAAAAGAAAAAAACTGTGGAGCTTCTACTTTGGTCTGTAGGGCAGTAGTTTCTTTATTCTAGTGGTAGGACACTTTGGCTGTTAAGAATACAAGTATTAATTTGTGTATTGATAAACTCTCTTTTTGTATATCCGGATATGAAGTGGTACCTGAAGGGTTTGGATTAGACATTATATTGATAATATAAGACTTTCGTTGAAAAACTGTTAATATTTGTAGTATTATCATTTTTTAGGCGGTACTAAATTTTTTTCTGAGTCAATACCTTTATAGGTCCATGAAGAGTTAGCAAGAGGTGACTGAGACGAGATTTAGTGATGAATTTTTGTAAATAGAAGGTTGGTTAGCACTCTTGTGGCTTAACAGGATCTTCTAAAGCATCAATCTTATTATATATGATGCAGGGGATGAATTGATCTCTCCTTGCATGTGTAAAGGCACACAACAATTTGTTCATCGTTCATGCCTTGACCACTGGCGTTCTGTTAAGGTAAAGTGTGTTGTTATATCATTTTGAATCTCACTTGTATGGAGCTCGTAATGCATTTGTAGTCTGAAAGGATTAGAAATGAGATAGTGATGAGATAGCAATTATAATCAGGCTAAATTTCAAAACTACTGTGTTTTCCAGGAAGGTTTTGCATTTTCTCATTGCACAACCTGTAAGGCACAGTTTCATCTGCGGGCTGAAATACCAGAAGATTACTCTTGGCGTAAGATAAAGTTTAGAATATTTGTTGCACGTGATGTCCTCCTCGTGTTTTTGGCAGTGCAAACAGTAAGTTTAGATCACCATGACTTTGGTTTTATAAAATTTTAATCTCAATGATTCTGCATCTTGATTTTTGGTATGAACTAATACTGTTTGGAGTACTTTACTAACTACAGAAACAGAATTTTTCTTTTGTGGTGGTTGTTTTTTTGGTTTAATCATGTCAGCTATTTTGAAAGAAACATTGTCAATATAATAGAATTGGCATTATCACAATACATGAAAGCGGATCAAAATCTATTTATATTAATTTTTCTGTAATGCCTTGGATGGTCCATTGGTGAAGAATTGTGCAAATGGTGCAGATAATAAACAATTGATTTCCATATTTCCTTACAAATTTCTGCGAAGTTGTTATGGCTGCACATATCCAATGCAGGTCCAGCAGGGGTCATAAATTTTAAAATTTGGGGATTCAACGGTACAAATATTTTCTAATATGCATATATTTGCAGAAAGTTGAAAAATTTAATTACGAATTTAAATATTGTGAACCATAGTTATTTTAGGTTGATACATTATTAGTCAGTTCATTACATAATATATGGATTCTAAAATTACATAAATATGAGAACTTGAAGCTTGAAGGTTAATAAGCCTAAAGATTTTCCCAATATAGCCACGAGACCATCAAATGGAATCAACACATTATCTGGATTCCTAAAATATAATATATAATATTTCCTTGTGATTAGGTCGATTAGTTGCAGCTGAGTGTTTGCCACTGGGCAACCTCGGTTTCATTCCCTTGGAGGTTTAAAAGATGGTACTTGTAGTGAATTTACTGAGAGTGTGTAGGGGTTATAGTGGCAGCAGCTGGAGTTGAACCCTTGACCAGTGGTAGATGATGCTGAGTAGTCCAATTCCCTTATGTACCCCAAAAAAGCAAAAGAAGAGAGAGAGGCAAGATATGGGGGTGGTGTCCATAGACATCGGTAATTCACTAAAGATCAGAAAAGGAATGATACATTGATGATTACAGTGATTTGTGAGGTATTTCTACTCTTCACAATACAATTCATGGATCCTGTTAATGTCACATGCCAACAAATATATTGGCTTATTAATTGATATATGGATCATTTAACAAAGTGAAGATGGGCCCATAGGCATTTTACAAAATATCATAAGATATCAAAAAGTTGGCTGTGTCCAAAGGGAATGACTGCACATTTCAATGTCCCCTTTAATCTGAACTGGGGTCATGGGTAGAGGACATTACCAAACATTGTGCCTTAATTACAGCTCTCTGTAATGACCTAATTCTGAAAAATTACCAAACCCTAGCTAGATGGCAATATTTCTCCAAACAGAAATAAAATCTATTCAAATAAAATTCTGCTCTACAAATTTAAATCACCAAATTACTTATAATTTCAGCAAACAACTCCCAACAACACTGGTTTTGTATTAAATCTGAAATATAGAAACCATTACATGAATAATACTGGCAGATCTGATTGCCAATGCTCTCCAATGACATTCTCATACCCAAACACAGTCAAAATGATGAAGATACATAGAACGTTTGGCTGCTAGGGCAAAATCTGGTTCAAAATAATGGGCGTCCAGCTTCTAGGAATAAGATACTTGCCAAAATGCCCTCTCAAATGCAACGCTGCCCTCCTAAATGTTGAATCTCTGATTCTGAGTGCCAAAATAGACTCCCAAGATGGGACGCCCCTCCTCCTGGTGCTCCAATGACTGAAAATAATGATAAATTTCTGCTCTTTGCCCTCAAATGGCTGAATAAAGATCTGATTTCTCAAAATGGTGCAATAATACCCTAGCTGGCTGATTACACACTGAATGCTCCGCAACTAAATCCCATGAAGTCCAAATGCAAACCCTAGGTAGGTTTGCCCCAATTGAGAGTAAGGGTTTTCGTCCTGACTCTCTAGATCCAGAGGTTTTCGTCCCTGAATCAAGTCTTCTACAGGTTTTCGTCCGCAGAAGATCTCTCTTGTAGGGTTTTCGTCCACAAGGAGTGATAATAGCTTCTCAGCCAATTACACAAAATAGAAGAGATAAAAATGATCCAAGATGTTGCAAATGAGTCCCCTTGTCCTCTTTATATAGACAAATGTTATATTTCTTCGTTGGGGTGGCACTATATTAAATCACTTATAAAATAACCTTATAGCTCCTTAAAATAAAATATTATGTCCCTAATACACATTGGCCCCTTTTCTCTTTTTTTTTTTTAAATTTATTTAATTACTAAATTCCACTAAAAATAACAAAGCTTCACACCACAACTATGTACAATAAGAATATGAAAAATGGGGACATTACACTCTCCCATGCCAAGACAATCCTGAAATCTTATGAAGGTGACCTTTGGTATTGAAGATATCTGTAAGCTGATCCTCCGAATTGAGGAGATTAGATTCTTCAGATTCTTGCACAATTTTTCCCTAAAGACAACATAACAAGACTGAAACAACTTCATAACTGTGCAGAGCTTGAAACATTGTGCAATCTGAAAAAAAAACATGCATGAATTTTGTTTCTATATGGGAAAGGTATGGTCTTTGTAAGATTGCCCATATTAATAGACTTCATGATGCCAAAAGCAGATATGAAACCTTAACCTATTCCTGCACTTGCTTCATGCCATGTGGTATAGTTTTATTCGTTGCCTTGCTAGGAGATTTTGAAAGCGACTCTTGTTTCTCTTGGAAAATCAGAGGTTGGCACTTGGATTGGTTTAATTGGTTAGGCATCCTCACTTATACGCATATACTGATATATAAAATGTTTTCCTCTCCACCAAGGCACCATGACAGCTATCACTTCATAACTTTTTTGGTTTATTTGTTGAAGGAGGAAATTAAACATTGGGTATGGCCTTAGGAGGAAATTGACAGCTATCTGATACCACTTGAAGCAGTACGCTTCCTAAAATAAATTAATACGCAATATATTATCAAACGAAGAATGCAGATGATTCAATTATTTATGCCACTTAAGGAGGGCAGAGTCCTGTAGCCACTTAGAGAGGGTGGAGTCTCTTGCAAATATGCAAAATGATAAATGATCGATGATGTTTTAAATCAAATGTATTCTACCCTATTTATAAGAATTGATGAATAAATAATAATATTGGATTTATATAGCCGACTACTCCATTAGTGTTGTAACAATATCGGCAAGCTGCTCTGAATGAAAGAGCTTAGTGTTATGAAAAACGAACATCATTGTATTATTCAGCAGGCGTTTAAATAATACATTGCTGGAACTGCATTCCTGGATTAGCCCGGGTTGGGCGCATCTCAACAGGATGCAGGTATAACAAGATACCAGCCATACCAGCCAATGTCTAATATAGTATGCTAACATCCCCCTTTATTACATTATTTGGGTAATGTAATAACTAATAGCTATACTAACATCCCCTTACATTATTTTGCAATACAAAGAGAGCTGCGAAACAATTCAAATTTGACACGTCCAAGTGCCTTAGTGAAAATGTCTGCAACTTGAGCATCGGTGGGAATGTGTTGAAGCTGAATTCGGTGCTTTGGAACTTCATCTCGAATGAAATGACATTGTGTGTCAATGTGCTTTGTTCTTTCATGATGGACTGGATTCTTG
Organism: Wollemia nobilis; assembly: GCA_028583015.1. Lineage (NCBI taxonomy): Eukaryota > Viridiplantae > Streptophyta > Pinopsida > Araucariales > Araucariaceae > Wollemia > Wollemia nobilis. Next base: position 1,827,559 of record JAQPPZ010001533.1, on the reverse strand, counting down.
ACGAGGTTCGAACACCCCGATTGTCGCAAAACAAGTGTATTGGAGATTTTGATGGATGGCCCATACTTGTCCGAATGCGACGCAACCATATCACTTCGCACACGACTTCACGTGCGGCGCGATACTCTTCCTCCGTTGATGAAATAGCAACCACCTGTTGCTTCTTGCCGTGCCAAGAGACAGGACCGGATCCCGGATGAAAAATGTATCCGAAGTTGACTTGCGATCATCAAATGATCCGGCATAGTCAGAGTCCGTGTATCCTTGCAAGAAGAATTTGTTGTTCCTCTTGTATTCTAGGCCATATTCCATAGTACCACAGACATAGTGAAGAACACGTTTTGCTTGCTTTCCAATGAGTGGTCTTAGGCTCCCGCATGAACCTCGAAAGATAGTTGACAAGAAATACGAGATCCGGCCTAGTATTGGTCGGATATATGAGACTCCCAATCAACCGTCGATAGAGAGTACCATCTACCTGAGGTGAATCATCATATCGCGATAACCGAAGTCCATTCTCCATCGGAGTTGCCATTGGCTTGCAATCGATCATGCGATATTTTTCCAGCAATGTCTTGGCATATTTTTTTTGAGACACTTTGATGGAGTGCTCCTTCTGGCTGAATTCCAGACCAAGACAGTAATGGAGAAGTCCGAGATCTGTCATCTCAAAAGATTTGCACAAGTTTCTTTTGACAGTAGAGATCATAGTTTCTGAACTCCCTGTAATGAGCAGACAATCCACAGAGTACAAGCAACACTATCTCGGAACCCTCGTTTCTTGAAATAGAGGTTTGCATCCGACGGACATCTCTTAAATCCATGCCGCATAAGGTGATTGTCCATTTTTATATACCAAGCTCGAGGAGCTTGTTTCGGACCATATAAGGATTTGACCAATTTGCAAACCTTCTGCTCTTGGCCTTCCACTTCAAATCCTTCTGGCTGAGTCATGTAGACTTCTTCTTGGAGATCACCATTTAGAAAGGCACTTTTGACATCCATCTGGTGAACTTTCCACCCATATTGTGCTGCCATAGCACACATAACCCGAATTGTGGTCATCCGAGCAGTAGGTGCAAAAGTTTCCTCATAGTCAATGCCTTCCTTTTGAGCATAGCCCTTTGCAACAAGACGGGCCTTATGCTTATCAATTGTTCCATCTGCCTTGTACTTGACTTTATATACCCATTTGCAGCCAATGGGTTTCTTTCCATGCGGCAGATCAACAAGCTTCCAAGTTTTATTTTTCATCAAAGACTCATACTCGTATCCATAGTGGCCTTCCACCGAGGCTCACCGAGAGCATCTTGCACCGATGCAGGTTCAAGATCATCTATGGTAGACATGAACGCCCGTCATCATCAATATCCATATCCTCTACTTCGTACGTGGAGTTACGGAAAGTTCCTCAAAAGATTGACAAAGATCATCAACCTCACCAGCTTCTTTGGCTTCTTTTTCCTTTTGAGCCATACCGCGTGTACGAGGTCTATCCAAGTTCAAATTGGGAGGAGTGGATAAATTTGTGTCTCCGATTGTATTTGTACACCATTTTGGGTTCTTCTTCGGTGGTGGTGAAGAAGATGTAGAAGGACCTCCTGTCTGAGTTGACGAAGGAATCTTCTCTTCCTTAGATTCCACAAGATCTAGGTGTACTTTAGATGTGCTCTGTGATGTGAAAGCTTCATCAAAGACAACATCTCTGCTGACATGAATTTTCTTGGTCAAAGGATCTATCAAACGATATCCTTTAGAGTGCTCATCATAACCAAGAAAAATACATCTCAGTGTTTTCTCATCTAGCTTCTTCCTTTTCTCTTTCGGTATGTGCATGAAAGCGTGACATCCGAAAATACGAAGATGAGATATGGAGGGTTTTCGACCACTCCATGCTTCCCTGTGGAGTCATTCCTTTTAGGGCCTTTGTGGGTGCCCTATTCAATAGATATACTGCAGTGGTGACAGTTTCTGCCCAATATTGTTGCCCAAGAGTAGCTCCTGTGAGCATACAACGAACCATTTCCATGATAGAACGGTTCCTTCTCTCAGCAACTCCATTTTGCTGAGGAGTATAGGCAGTTGTTAACTGTCTCTTGATTCCATGCTTATCTAAGAATGCAGAAAATTCATTAGAGGTAAACTCCCCCCCTCGATCTGAGCGGAGGGTTTTAATAGAAGCTCCTGACTCCTTCTCAACGGATTTCTTGAACTGCTGGAAGAATGCGAAAGCTTTAGATTTCAGTTGGAGAAAGAAAACCCACATCTTTCGTGAGTAGTCATCTACGAATAACTGAAAGTACCTCTTCCCTCCATAACTGTTGGGTGTGAAATGACCAAACAGATCAGTGTGAATTAACTCCAGAGGTTTTCGTGCTCTTGTTGAGCTCTTCTCAAATGGTACTCTATGCTTGCTTTCTCGCCAAGCGGTCAGAGCACATCGGGCAATATGGCGGAAAGGGAAGGAAGACCCTTTACCATCTCATACTTACTCGAGCTCAAGTAAGTAGCCGTAACTAAGATGCCCATATCTCTTGTGCCATAGGGAAGTTGCCTCCTTGGTAGAGAAAGTCATGGCAACATGTGGAGAAGAGATAGCATCTAGTGCAAATAAGCCGTGCTTATATGAAGTCTGTTGCAATCGCTTACCCTTCCCCGGTAATAGTACAACACTTCTTTCCATTCTCAACACGAAAGTTGACAACCATATTTCTATCCAGGATTTGTGTGATTGACAACAAATTGTTAGCCAATCCCGGAACATAGAGGACTTTGTCAATCTGACACTTGCCATCGGGAAGAGTGACTGAAACTGTACCCTCTCCCCGAACCCCCGTAGGTTTTATCATCGGCAATGGTGACAGGTTTGCCCTCTTTGGCCACAAATGATTCAAACCACGATCCGTCGCCGATCATATGTTTGCTAGCTCCGGAATCGACATACCAAACAGGATCCCTCCGTGTGGAATCTGTGGTAGTCATGAGCACCTTGTGTGCCCATTCGGAATCCGAGTCGGATTCTTCAACAACAACATTCACCCGGGGTTGCTTGTTTTTATTTTGTGGTTTGTTTTGGCCTTTCGCTTGTTCTTATGCCAACACCTGTTGGTGTCATGGTTGTCTTTCTCACGGATCTTGCACCACCTCTTCTTCTCGTTGAGGTTGTTTGCCTTTTCCTTTCGTATCCTGTTGAGAATTTCCTCCTTTCCGAAAGTTGCCTCCTTTTTGCCCATTACCTTTCTTCCTAGAACCTTGCCTCGTTGGTGTATAGGGCTGTATTGGAAGAATCATCCTTGTGAAGTTGGCGTGCCTCCTGTTGTTGAAGCGGATTGACCAACTCGATGTAGGTAATTTGTCGTTGAGACACCTGGATGGAGGTTATCAACATATCAAATGAAGAAGGTAAAACTCTCATCACAAGTGAAATGAGAAGCTTTTCGTCCACAGTATCTCCCAAAGAATTCAATTTCTCTTTCAATTCAGACACTCTGCACGTAAAGAGTTCAACTGTTTCACCCTGTCTCAAACTTAGGTTATGAAGTTGTTGTTGAAGATGAAGAATGGTGGAATCATTCTTTCCCTCATAGATGGTTCTAAGGGCATCCCATGCCTCTTTACCACTTGCTTTGTTAGCTATATGAGGTTGCACTTCATCTGAAACAGCAAACAAAATGAGCACCTTTGCTCGACTGTCTTTCTTGTCAAAAGCTATCTGATCTGCAGAAGGACCTGTGGATCCTGCTGTTGGTGAAGGCCTAGTTGTTACTCCAGTAACAATATCCCACAAATCTTCCATTTGGAGAATTGCCTTCATCTTATGTTTCCATGGTGTATAATTTGGACCTTTCAATAACTGATGAGGATCAGTCATCAACTTTGCAACAGCGGCCATAGTGAAGGTTCCTTATATCACCAATTGGTCCCCCTTTCGATATACCTTTTGCTAGGCCGTTATACCGTACAAAATACCCGCCCTTACGTGAGGGAAACTATAGGTATTTAGAAAGATCAACAAAAATCACCCGCCCTTACGTGAGGGAGACTATAGGTGAGTTTTAGAGATCATACGATACGTGGAACATAAGCGGTATTGAAAGGGAATCGCCTTGTTGATGGCACCTACCATAGAAGATTCTTCTCATGCGTGGGGCATAACTTCCCCTAAACACTATGAAGAATACTTCGTCAGGATTTACGCCTAAACACAAGTGCGATAAAGGGTAGTGGATGGAGTAAAAAAATGCAAAAATGGCTAACTTATCTCTCCTCGACGATTTATAGAGAACAAGCTCAGACGTCGTTGTAGCAGCTATATTAGGCGGCGGATACAGTAGCCCAATCACGACGAGCTTTACTCGTAAGTGCTGGCGGAGGTATCACAAATACCGAACGCTACAGTGCAATAAATTGCACGGATGGGTTTTAATTATTCCGGGGACTTAGGGAGTGTTTTGATTTTAATTTTTAATGTTATAGTGCAAAAATGAAATATGCAACATACAACAAAAAAAAATGCCCACAAGAATAACCCACAAGGTGTCGGGCACAGCCGAAAATGCACCTTTTACAATTCGCCAAATTGCCTTTTTTCGAAAAATTACTCACATTCCCCCTTTGATTTTTTTGAAAAAATATCCCCCCTTAAAAAAATTCTCTTTAACAAAGCATTTTAATAATTATTATGTTTTTAAAATTAAAATAAATAATTTTAATTTATATAGTTTTAAAACTTATGAAAAAATAAATTAAAATTAAATTTTAATTTATAAAGTTTAAAAACTATAAAAAATAAATTAAAATTAAAAATTTTAATTAAAAAATAATAATTAAAAAAACTTTGAAAAAAAAAATTTATACCTTTGTAAGGGGGGAGTCGGCGGGATTTGAACCCCCGACCTGCAGGCTCCTAGAGCCTTACCGCACAGCTCACTGCCAAGTGAGCTAGCGGGCTGATCCGTTTGGAACAGTGGGGCCTTCTCGCATATCCCTCCTCTGTCGTCTGCCTGGTCCCTCTGTGGCTGCCTCTGCCACCTCCGCAGCTGCCTCTGCCCTCTGTCCCCGCACGTCTCTATTTTTTTTTTTAAATTTTAAAAAATGCGCGTCTCGGCGCCTTCAAGGGGGGGGGGCGTCCCTGGTTTTTTTTTTTTTTTTTAATTTTAAAAAACAGCGGGGGGGAGCGCCGTCACGAGCGCCATCAACGGGCGGGGGGGGAGGGAGGGCGCTATGACGTCGGCGTCCGCTCCCTCGCGCAGCGCTAGACGTCGGCGTCGGTGCGGGACGTCGGCGCCTCGTGCCGCACGGACGTCGGCGTCCGCGCAAGCGAGGGGGGGCGTTGGGGAGCGCGCGCGCGTAATGCGCATCGCGCAGCCTCCAACGGGGGGGAGCCGCAGTGCTTCCCTCCTCTACGGACTGGGAAGGGGGGGCAGCGGACGTCTGCGTCCGCAATGCTTCCCTCCTTCACTGCGGACTGCGCGTCCGGGGGCGGCGGACGTCTGCGTCCGCAATGCTTCCCTCCTACACGTCCGCGGACAGGGAGGTGTGGGGCGCCTGCGCTGCGTCCTGCACTCTCTTTTTTTTTTTTTTTTTCTCTCTCCCACAGCACGCGACGGAAAAAAAATCGCACTGCTGAAAAAAAAAAAAAAAATTTGCACTGCTGGAAAAAAAAATTGCGTTCAGAAGATAACGCACAGCAATTTTTTTTTTCAGATAACTTCCTCCGCCTTCAGCCTCTCCCTTCACGTCACTGGCTCTGATGCCATGTTATGAAAAACGAACATCATTGTATTATTCAGCAGGCGTTTAAATAATACATTGCTGGAACTGCATTCCTGGATTAGCCCGGGTTGGGCGCATCTCAACAGGATGCAGGTATAACAAGATACCAGCCATACCAGCCAATGTCTAATATAGTACGCTAACACTTAGAATCCACAGATTCTTGCACAATTTCATCCTGCAGGTAGGATAACAGGGTTGGAACAACTTCACAAACATGGATGGATTTTGCTTCTGTATGGGGAAGTTATGGCATTTGTAAGATTGCCCCTATTGATAGACTTCAAGATGCCAAAAGAAATTTGAAACATTAGCCTTTCCCTCCATTTTCTTCATGCCATGTGGCATAGTTTTGGTCCATTATCTTGCTTGGAGAATTTGAAAGCAATGGTTGTCTCTGGTTGGCACTTGGCATGGTTCAATTGGTTGGGCAGTCAGCCACACATATAGATATATATAATGTTTTTCCTCTCTTCCTGAACACCATGACAGCTACCAATTTACGCAACTATTTTGGTCGGAGGAGGACATTGACCTGGTTTTCAACTTGATGTTTAAGCACCAAAAGGAAGGAAAGGGTAAATTTGCTTTTTCCCCAATGTTTGATTTAAAAAATGCTGACTTTTTCCTGAAATTTCTAAGGTTTGTCTTAAAGGAATGCTGGCCATATCTCCTCTATTTTGAATGTTTGGAAGGCAGAGGAACCTGAAGTTGAATTTTGTTGGGGTCAAATTCCAGATTAAGCTTTGTTGCTTTTTGGCCAAAATATCTCCTAGAACAGTGTGACGGCCCTCATGTGCAACATGGCCTTCAAACCCTCCATCTAAACACTTTCTTTTTTAATAAGTTATGTGTGGCTTCTATTGGGGGCCATCCCCATTAAAAAACAAAACCTTACATTTCTCTTCTTACATTGCTATCAAGTTAATTAAACCATATCCAACTTGCCTTTTTATCAAAGATATTCTTCATTTGCCTTTCCATCAAAGATATTCCCTCCTTCAACTACTAAGTTTCCACAATCAACTCCTTGATATCATTTTTATTAACAGACAAAATCTCACTTTTACAATTGCCTTCTAAAATTTAAATTTTGCCAAGATAAATTCAACACCGCAAATGGCTAAAATACCGGTTTCCATATTTATAAATATAGTCTATAGCAACCTGACAATTTCTTCATACCTTTTTTAGGGGTCTTATTCATGCCCCTAATATTTCAAGATATCATTTTCATCATCAATTTTTGCTTTTATTTGTGGGTTTAGCCCCACTTCTTGTTAACACTTGCGATATTTGCTTTTGTTTTCCCATATCAATATCCCTTTGAGTTTATTTTTCTCTTTGTTTTTGCTTCTTGGGTCTTCCTCTCTTTTTTTCATTCCACCAACACTTTCATCTTCATCAATCTCTTCAATCTTCTCACATTGCTCATAGTAAGACTTATCATCTATAGGTTTGTCTTGCTCTAAAGGATCCAAAGTGCAAGGAATAACCTCAAAAGCACATTCTTTTTTATGTTTCCCTAGAAACCCTAAAGTGCAAGGACGCTCTTCCATAGCAATTACCTTTTTATGCTGCCCTAAAAATCCTAAATTGCTGTGCGTTTCCTCCATCCTCATTTCTTTATCATGTTGCTCTTGAAACCCTAAAGTGCAAGGGATAATCTCTATACTATTGTTTTTATTACCAGTATAGGATTTTACACTACTTGAGGAAGATGAAGATGATATACCTTGAATAAACATGACCTCTTCTGCCATCTTTTTTTTTATAATTTTCCTCCACATCTTCCTTTGCACCTTTAATTCCTTCTGAATTCCTTTTGAACTTGAACTTGCACATTGTACTTTCTCATCCCTTATATCCTTATTTATTTCTTCTAACGGTTGATCCAAGCAAGCTATGGTGGCCTTTTGAACTTGCACTTGCACATTGTACTTTCTCATCCCTTATATCCTTCTTTATGTCTTCTAACAGTTGATCCAAGCAAGCTATGGTGGCCTTTGCAATATGATGGTGTAGATAGACTTTTTTTACCTCTTCTTTTAGAGTGGAATATCCTTGATCTAATCCAACTTCTGCTACAGCATGATTTCCTTTCTTCGTCTTAAAGTTTATCTCATGACCAAAATTTTCTGTCTTTTCCTTTATAGTTTTCACTTTGCAATCTCTTGCCATGTGTCCAATCTCATAACAATTGTGGCATCAAAATGCAATGTTTTCATAATCCACTTGTTGATCCCATTCTCTTGATTCAGATTTAATCTTAATGGATTGTGGCAAAGGTTTTGAAATATCCATAGCAACACATATTTGGGTATATATAACATGCTTTCTCTCCTTAATAGCTAAGTCCCTCCTTGATGAATTCCCCTAAGGTATTTACAATATTTTTCAAAACATCCTTATTGATAAGCTGATATTGTAATCCAAAAAGCCTAAACCCACACCAAAAGCTGCTTAATAGTTTCTATGTGACAACAAAATTTTCACTCCATGGTCTTAAATAAAGGGCATCTCTCCCTCTAAACCATGGGCCACAATCCATTATTTTATCCCTGATTTCCAAACTGGAAAATATGACGAGGAAAAAACCTTTAGGAAGAAAAGTCACAAAGTAATTTGAGTTTGTCCCCACTTTCACTTGATCCAATTTTGAATCTTCAAAAACCTTGGCTAGTATTAATGAAAATTACATACTAACCCTCTACTTTTAAGAACCATTAGGAAGAAAATATGACGAGGAAATAACCTTTAGGAAGAAAAGTCACAAAGTAATTTGAGTTTGTCCCCACTTTCATTTGATCCAATTTTGAATCTTCAAAAACCTTGGCTAGTATTAATGAAAATTACATACTAACCCTCTACTTTTAAGAACCATTATATCATGCTTTATCATCTCATCCTTGATAATCACTTCTAGTGTAACATTTGCTACTTGGATCGAACTTGCCATATATTCTCTCTTTCGCTTATCTCCAACTTGGGCATCCATACTTCTAGCTAGGGCATCCCGATTTCTAGCTAGGGCTTCCCATTAGGGACTTCAAATATGACTTTCCTTTCATGCTACCTAGTGGGGTTCGCTCTTGGCTCGCACTCGCTCCCGATGTTCATCTAAACATTTTGCTTTGGAGCAACTTGTGAGAATAAAGGAAATAAATAAGGCTTTTAAAAGACACTCAATAAAACACCAATATGAAACTCTTGTTTTGTAAAAGCAACCTTTGGAATGATCTCTTGATTATAGCAATGCCACAAAAAAGGCCACAAACCAATCTTTTGAATGGATTAATGGAAATTTGTACTTGCACATATACCATGAAGAATTTCACAATATAGCCATGAGAAGATCGAATGTAAGCAACACATTACCTAGATACATAGAAAATATCTAACACTGTTAGGAGGTGAAGTCACTATCCAAATCTCTATTGTTCTTCAACAAAAAGTAGCTGCAATCTTCTGCAAACGTCTAGACTGCAGACGTCTAGCTGCAAATGTCTAGCCAACTAGACGTCTAGGCTGGAGACGTCTACAAATGTCTAGACTGGAGACGTCTAGCTGCAGATGTCTAGCCTGCAAACGTCTAGACTCGATGTCTAATCTGTAGACGTCTAGATTGCAGACGTCTAGACTGGTAACCTGCCAGACGTCTATCTCCAGATGGGTAGTCACCAGGCGTGTAGCTCTAGATGGGTAACTTGCCAAACGTCTAACCCCAGACGGGTAGTCGCTAGAGGTGGAGCTCCAGATGGGTAGCCTCCAGACATGTAGCCCCGGAAGACGAAACGAACAGTTTGCGGAAGTCTTTCTTTGGGAGAGGAAACGAACAATTTTCGGAGCTTTCCTTCGTTTATCTATAAAAGGGGAATGACCCCTTTCATGTGAACAAGTTGTGTGAATGTAAAGTTTGCTGAAATCAATAAAATAAATAAGATGCCATTGCCCCGTGGTTTTTCTTGCATATTGTAGGTTTCCACGTAAAATCTCTGTGTTACTGTAATTTTGTGTCATTGTGTTTTCTGCTTGTAGGTGAAATTTTCAGATTTTGCTAACAAACACAACATATGGAGATGTTGATAAAACACCAATAATTTATTGAAGTTCAAAAAAGAATGATACTCTTCGATGATTATAATGATTGAGAGTGGAGTAATTTAAATCTTTAGAATACATTTCACAGATCCCAGTGACATCACACATTGACACATTATTGGTACAGTGATTAATACATGGATTGCTTTACTAAGTGAAGAGGACCCCATAGGCATTTCACAAAATTTAATAAAATAACAAAATATTACAAAGTGAGCATGACTAATAATTTGAGTTATGAAAAGCTCAAAACCTTTGGTATTCTTGATATACATATGGTTTTCATTTCATCTATCACTAGCCATAATATTGTTTGAGTGCTGGATTCAATAAGAATCAGTAGCAAAAGCATGGCCAAAAGCAGATGAAGTATCTCCCACGATTGAAATTTCAACTTCGGAAAAAAAACATTTTGGAGGAAGATCCTTATTACAACTGATTATGCAGCTCCAAGGTCTCATATCTATCAGGACCATGCCTCTAACTTCTTTTGGAGGCAACCTTTTAACTCCATATTGATTAAGTGTGGGGTTAAAAGCATAGGTCAATGCATGTAACTTGAGTATTGTACTTGCTATAAATGCATAATTATGGCTTTGATAGTTTCATAAGTTTGAGTTTGTTGCTTTCCATAATGTTTGGCACATATTCCTAGCCTTTGATAAGTTGAGTTCGTTGCATTCCATAACATTTGGGACATATTCCTAGCCTTTGCTTTCTCATCATAGGCATATCCATGTTCCTAGCCTAAGTGGGCCTAATGGTGAGAGCTTGGGCATTCTAGATACGAGGCCCAAGGTACAAATCTAAAGTGGGGTAGCGTATGTACATCCTATAGGTAGATAGCAAAATACGAGTGCCTCCTTCCACATATAGTGGACCCAAGGGCGTACAGGGTGGTCTAAATAGTTAATGCTCTTGAACCTTAAAAAACATTCTTTAGAATTTATATTCACAAAAAATCACTTGTGGGCGCACATGGTGAAAGAGAACATAGGACTATGTTCCATGTGGACTTGTCTTTAGTTTTGGAGGCTGTCTCGTAAATGTGTTCTAATGTCTTGAAACGTGTCCTACAATCCTAGAAGGTTGTCTTGCCATCCTTGTCTTGGAATTTCATGGAACATAGACATAGAATTGAATGCCACAAGATTCATTAGAAATAACCATTCTAGTTCAAAATGGTTTTTTTAGGTAAAATTATCTGCAATGTTGCTAACCACCTAGCACACAAATTAACCTTCTTCTCATTCAATTGTGTCAACATAACATGGATGAGGCATGTCTAGTTTATCCAATCTTTAGCATTTGGCACTTTGCATGTCTTAGCTTGGGTGCTTTGGTGCCTTATATTGAATTATTGTATGTCTTTGTGCATGTCACACCTACTTTGTAGATGCAACTTCATCAAAATTGCCAAGCAAGATTCAAACTATAAACCATAATAGGCAAACATGGACTCAACAAAAACTTGACAAGGCCAATTCTGACTTGGACTTGGGAATCCCCCCTCTTGAGATGAAATATTATTAATGTCCGCGGTGGGCCAAAAAAAAAGACCCAAGGGACTATAAGAAGGACAATAATGACTGCCAGCTAGCGGGCTAAAAATCCTAACAAAAAAAAGAAACTAAGTTAAATACAAGACGTAACCTGACAAACGGGCTAAAAAGAAGGGGAATAGAGAAGGGAGAGAAGAGGGGGGGAGGGCTATAGTCCAGAGGAGCAAAGTGCACGCCAAGAAGAACAAAGAGAGAGGGAGGGGGGAGGGAGCAGCCCAGGAAGGGAAAGCTCCGAGAACCCCCAAAAACTAATCTCTCCTAACAGTCGTGGCCGATGTATTCGAGTTGAAGTCCATTATATGTCTCTGTCCATCACTAGATTGGGATCCTAACAAGCTGTGGGTGCTTTGCCTAGTGTAACAACCCAGCCTGATCAACACAAAACTGTGACTAATTTTTTTTTTTTAAAAGATGACCATTTTGCTTATCTCCCATCATAATGTTAGATCAGGCATACTAAGTTTGCACTTCAAGAATGGCCACCACTGTAGTTGGTGTCTTAAGTGCTCGGGACCGGCCACATCCCGCGATTCGCCATGTTAGATTTTGACTCTTCACATGAGTCTTCCCGAAATCCGACGAAGGGTTTTCCGTTCAGGGCCCATATCACCTGAACGGGGAACACTATTTTCCCTTGTCCAAAGACGGAAGAACTCATAGCTCTTTGAGTAATCAACTCATCTCTTTGGAACCAGTGTCCGTATGTCGGTGCTAGTCAATGGCATTCTGCTAAGGATTGACTAGAGCCCGCCATCGCATGGCCTGTGGGCTAGGTAATCATGATCCTTCTCGGACTGACGGCAATGCTTCCCATAACCATATGCCGCTGGATAAGCCCTTAGCATGAGTGGCTCTCTAGCCATGCTTATGTAGGCTTTTCCCCAGTCCGAGTGGAGCGATGATTATCACCACCACTAACTGACTGATCACCTAGAGCGACGTCCCATACCGCCGCTCGTTACACTTGACGGCTAGGATCCCTATCCCTTCATAGCCGGAGAACAGTGACTCAGTCTCACATAAGTCACTCGTGACTTAATGTGGATGGGTGGAGAAATAGTCCTAACTCAACTTTTCTCCGAGCAAATGCGGCCCCTCAGGAGGTAAGTGGGCCTACTAGTTTTCTTAGGTCAAATGTTTTATTATCATAAAAAGGGTTTAATTTTTTTCTATACAAGTGTTCTACTTATTTCAAAGCTAGATACAAGTTTCATTGATATATGTATATATGGAAATAAAATCCACAACAAGATATTAATTAATGTTTGGCTAAGACTTCTGAACATAAATCAAACTATTTAAATTATACTAAGACTAAATATCAAATCAGATTTGACCTTCCTTTACATATACACCAATAATCCACAGTTAATTCTATTTAGGCACCTCAACTCTTAAGATAACAAAAAAAATGTTCCTCAAACACATAATCTTAATTTAACATGTATAAGGTTTCTTTGACTTTCTAATATATCCTTCACACATTTTTTTTTAGAATTTAATCATAACTTTTCATAATACCTAAACTATCTAAGCTATACTATTCGATTACGCAATTTAGGAAAATATTACCCAATTATTCATCGAAGTCCATAAGATAAACAACAAACAGTATGAAACTTTATTATTCTTCAGAAAATAAAAATAATCGAATGATATTTCCAACAAGACGTACATCATTGCAGACTTTAACAGATCTACTCCTGGCCATTACGCAGAATGGAAAAACTTCTCTTCAGCATTCAAATTCCAAACAAAATAACCCATACAAGGCTTTTCAATATAACTAATGCTAGGTTTTCATTAGACATTTAATCAAATTGGACTGGTTCTTTCATTAAATACCTGTAGCTTCCAAAAGCCAAACTAAATATCAATTTTAATTAGGCAACGTTTTCTATAATGTCCAAGGTAGCAAGCAAAATTTTAGCTTCACAATCGCCGTTAAAGTCTTCGCTGACTTCACCAGGCAAGCACTCTTAGTCCGTCATTCCGATAGCAAACTCGTCAACCTGGAAAGATAAAATTATAGCGCCTCCAGCGCCCCACCCACACCAACCAGCGAGAACAGGGATAGGGTTTATATCTGGCTCAGATTTGGCCCATAAACTAAATGACATACCAGCACTCATTCATGCAGAACAAACACGGAAAACGTAAACATGCAGCCATTGTTTAACAGCTAATCAAATGCTCTAATTTTAGCAAAATGAAGGCTGTAAAAATATTACACAGCAAGCATTCCAAATGCAAGATATAATACAGACATCTCTACGTTTTCCTGGTCCGTATGAAAATTTAAATCGTATTCTCTCCTTTTCAATATTCTTATATAATTTTTTTTTAATAAGCTGGACTGGAAACTCCATCAGAGCTCATATCTCAACACAGCGTCCCTTTTGGTATTGACAAATTAAAGGTGTGGGGAAAAATATCCGGTTAAATTCTTTTCTTTAAGCTTTATAACCAGGCCATCAAAATTACAATATAAGTAAACTGGTTAAGACATTATTTGAATGTAAAACTCATAGCAATATGACTGAATTACAGCAAGTCCAATTAGTTAGACAAGAACAGGAAGGATAGACAAACATCTATAATTTTCTTCCATAGTTTAATCGTTCAACACATAGTTTTCTATTCTTTAAATGAAAATCATTTTATCGATTTAATAATTAATCTTACATAAAAACAGAATACTAGAGGTCTAACCTTCTCTTACGAAGCTTAATCTTCTTCACGAAACTTCTTAGATGCTGGAGCACAATAGCCTTCGTTCTATTCCCAGAGAATTAATTCGGCATATCATCAACAGCCATCTCCCCCTTCTTTTATAAGCGATAGTGGTTAATATAAACTTGACACAACATGCTTCGTTTGCCAGATAGGGTATGCTCGCGGCTTCCACGTATTAACTTAGGCTTGGCTTCCACGTATTGGTTTTTAGCTACCACTAAAGCATTATCATTAAACTCGTCTAATTCTTTGAATCATTCTTAACTTAGGGTGACGCGGGTCTCAAATTATATTTCCCATTTCACATTTATGTAAAAACAAACGAGACTCTTGTTTATTTTTAATATTTTATTTTTATTAAATTATATGTATTTTAATTTAGTTTATATATATATTCTTTATTATTTATTATTCTTTTATTATATTTATATTTTTACTATTCATATAAATATTATTATTCTCATTAACCAAATGGTTAACTCATGGTTGGATAAATACAGTTTTTCTTCTATATATATTTTTTAAAAATTACTTCAAAACTGGTATTACTATTTATATATACATGTATATATATATTTTTTAAAATTATCATAACAACAGACAAAGAATATCAAACCAGCAAAAGCAAGCACTCGGTCAATATGACAGTCAGAATGCAGTATAATGCAATCCTACAGTGGGCGTCCATGTACCCACGGACCAAGGTGCTCGGGCACAACATCATAACCACTTACCCGACAATCCCGTTCTGCTGCTCGGTCGATGGGGTGGGTGCTTTCTTCAATATCTGTCTCGAAACCTGCACCTGCACCACCAACACTAACCGCAGAATCACATTCTTCCAAGAAAATCAATTTCAAGGAGTGGGGATGTGACACCTAGTGACACTGCTGCTGTTCGAACTGGAAGAAGCATAGCGTTTCAGACTGATGTCACCTGGTCCGTCGGAGCTAGTGAAGTAAGTTGTGATGAGCCGATGTTGAGGGGGGTGAGATCCATCTGGAGGAGAGCTTTTATGGTGACGAAATTGAGTTATCTCCCTAAGAAACAGTGTGAGACAAACCGAGAGTTGTCTCTGAAAAGGCAATGGAATCTGCCTTGGATCTCGTAATAACTAGGACAGCAAAAAATAAAGTGATGCAAGGTTTCCGCTTCCCCCAAGGAGCAAAACAAGCAAACTCGCTCTTTCGTCGGAAGATGGTGATTTGACTCAATTCGGAGTTGGTTGGAAAACACCTTGAGTTGCCCAATTGGGATATGAAGTCTATGCATTGTGTGATGTTGAAGGTATTGTGGAGGAACTACTCTGCACTCTTGAAGTTGTAAGAAGTGCTTGCGGTAGAAAGACAACTTGGGGGAAATATGGGCAATAGGAGAGATCTATGTGCATCTAGTGTACTCGAGATTAACATCCTTTCGGATCTTGTGGAGCATCTTCTCCTTACTAAACTGAGAGGGGGGGAGAACACTCAAGGAATAAGGGGGGAGCCTGTCTATCCGTATCTGAATGTTGGCTGCAGAGACTTGAAAATACCAGCTCCTTTGACCTCCTCGAGAACTCGAAGAGAGTTCCATTGAGGAGTGAAGGGCGAGGTAAGGGTATTGCTTGCAGCCCGTAGGGGTATCTCCTAGAGTACGAATCCTGTGAAGATAACCAATAATCAAGAAGATAATCTCAAGCTGGAGAGGAGAGGCCCCAAAATCTGCTAGAATAATAGAGCAAGGGACTTTGCCCTTGCAACGAATGAATTGTCGAAGAAAGAGTGTGTACTTGTTCGACCTATGACCACTCAGTTGGGCCAAGACTAGGACCCCAAACCATTGACCCGTAACTAATAGTTGGCTTGACCAAGGCGTCAAAGATCCTCATCTTGGCAGAGATATCTTGAAAATGTGCTTTGAAGCAATTCCTCTCGAGCAAAGATAGAGCCGCATACCCCTTATAAAGATTCATCGTCAATTGTCTCGAGTCACAAAAAGCAGCAAGTGTGTCTAGATGACGTTGAAGTCCCTCAGGGGATGAGGCTAACAGAACAACATCATCGACAAAGAGGAGAATAGAAATCAGCACATGGTGGAAAAGGCAACCATCCTCTTCGTGAGAATTCTCCCTAATAAAAGTCTCAAGCTCGTCGACGAAGATCCCAAAAAGTGTCGGGGAAAGGGGGCAACCCTGTTTCACTCCTATGGTGCTAAGAATATTGGCTGAAAGACCTTGAGGGGAGCGAAACCGTCCCTTCATAGTCTCATATAATTATGAAACCGCTGTCAAAAGCTTCCCAAATATGCCAATTGACCTAATTCTCTTAAGAAGTAAATGTGGTTGCACTGTGTCGAAAGCTTTCTTGAAGTCCACAAAGCAACAGTAAACCTTCGAGGACTTGGAATGCGTCTCCTCAATAATAGCTCTGAGGACTAGGATGTGATCTATGGTCTGGTGATCTTGTCGAAAACCAACTTGGCCAATAGCCTTGTGACCTTCCTCCTCCAACCTACGGGAGAGAAGCACGTCCAATGCTGTGGCATAGAGCTTGGCAAAGATATGCCCAATCATAATAGTCCTGTAATTATTGGGTTCATGGGGATAAAAAAAGAAGAAAAAAAGAAAACAATTATGATGAGGAATGTAAGTCCATGCATTGAAAGCTCCGTTTTGCTCTTATCCATGAGCCTACAGCTATATCTTCCCTCAAAGGGAATATAAATGCCTCATTCGATGTAAGAAGCAAGAGTTTCTTGTCATTATGCTTTGTGAGCTTCTAGATGCTCTTCATCACTCTCCCAAAGCCTTTTGGTGCACTTTTCTTCCTAGGAAGCCCCATCCCATGTGCATCAATAACAAGTCCTGGGTCTTCCATGCTAATTCCTTGTATGATATCCCAGGTCAACCCACCATTCATATCTCTTGCCCCCCCTACATCATGTCACCTCTTTGCTCCAGAGGATATCAAAAGAGCTATACATAAATTAAGCACTATCAAGGCTGTTCATTTTGAGAGATTTCAGTCTTAGTTCTTGAAGTATGGTGCTGAAGCTCTTGTCCATCCCAATGTAGAACTATTCAATGAAATTGTTTGTTCTGGGTTCCCTGCCTTCTGGTTGCAGCATATTATCCACTCCACCCACAAATCTAGAGACTATTCAGATCCAAATAACAAGAGAACTATCATGATGGGGCACACATTTGCTAAGCTTTATACAATAATTTTGGATACAAAACTCTCAGAACAGTTGTATCAGGGCAAGCTTAGAGTGATAGGACAGGCTGGTTTTAGAAGGGATCATCAAACTATTGATCATGTTTTCACTCTCAGGCTATTACTGAGGAGGCTTGCCAATGGTCTTCTAAAAATATGCTGTTGTTTCATGGACTTTAGAAAAGCCTTTGACACCGTTTCCAGGCATCTTTTATTTCAAAGACTACATGACATCAACATCTTGAAGCTCTTTATCACCGCCATCAAGAGACATTATGATGGATTAGAGATAGCTGAAAGGAGGAAGCTGGCCAATAGAGATACTGATGGATTGAAGGAGCATAGGGAAAGATAGACAACAAGTTTGAAAATAATACCAATTTGAAGAAGCTGAATATCAAATACAGCTTGAATAATACTTTTCAAAACTGTTATGCTGAAGCACAAGAGTTTGGACACTATCAATGTGCACCTGCTCAACATGAGCTAAATTAGAGCACCAAACCTTCAATCCATTCATAAGAGGTGCATCTTAATAGTTGTGTTGATGAGGTGCATCTTTGATGGGATATCCTGCAAATGAATATGAATTGGGAATCATTTGTGTTCCAAAACTGAAAGGGAAGCAGTTGTTCTGAAAAGTAAAATTTGAAATTAAAATTCATGATGTTTTGGAATCGGTGACTTAATAAGCATAGTTGACAAGTTCTGCACCTGCAGATGTGTTTTCTGGTTGCCTTTTGCTTCTTAAATTCTTCGGTCTTCACTGGGATTTTCTCTGTCCAAGACTGCTTGAGAGTTAGGATTCAGACTTATGTCAAATATAGACGCCAACAGTGGACACTGAAATATGTGAGAAAACAGTGCTGAGAAATTCCAAACAATGTGATGAACTGTATACATGTCAGGATCATGTCTAAATCTTCTCTAGAATATTTTATTTTGGCAGGCAACATATTCTGCGTAAGTGCTTGCTTTTTGATATACTAAATCTGAAATAAAAAAATCTGATTCCTGATGTCTGAAAATTGTGAATTCTAAGAGATTGCTGAATTAAAAAAAAAATGTGATTTTTCTTATCTGATTTTGGAAGTTCCTACTGAGAATATGCTTAAATAACTTCTGAGATTCATATTTTAACAAAAAAAAATTCCTTTGTTTATTAATTGATTTTATGGGATTGAGATGGGCTGCACCCCTGTTACATTGTGTCCACATGGTGATATTACAACAACACTTGAGAATTATGCAAGTATTGCCTTGCAAGATTTGAACCTGGGTCTTCTTCTTGAAATTTGAGGTATTCAACTGGTAGAACTCATGGCATTTGATTTAACAGAGATTTTGTCAATCTGAGAACCTTGGAGGTGTTTATTTGTAGTAGACGTATCAAACATAATTTTTTTTTTTTTTTGGGTGTTTTTGAATTATATGTAATAACAACCATGGCTTTAAAAGAAATGACTGTGTTTTTCCACATAATCTCAACATGATAGAAAGTTTCAGTGTATGCTTCAGTTTACCACCTCTTGTAATTATAGCATTTATCTTGCTCAGGAACATGACATTTATCTTCAAGTTATAAAGGGCCTCTCTTAATTTACAATTGATTTATTTTATTTTATTTTTAAATTGGTTACATGGTGTTGAAATGGTCCCCACCCATATTATGTCATGACCATATTATTATGGTATTTCAACAACCCACATTTTGGTAATACCTGGCAAGATTTGAACCTGGGTTTCTGCATTGAAACTCCACAATCTTAATTACTTGAACTCATTCCATTTCATATACACAATTAATTTTCATTGTCGATGTATAACTAGATGCCCTGTTGATTATGAACTGAACATATAAGTTCATGCCTGCTTTTAAATTGCTCCTAATTTTTTATTTTTATAAATCTTGCCCAAAGAAGAGTTTCGGACCTTTCTGATACCATCTTTCCTCAACTGCAAATGATCTGGTTATGTATGAAGGCATGTCTGTCTGAAAACCATTTACAGATACTTGTATTGCTTTTTGGTTGGGAATTCTTACAGTATGGCTTTGAGCATGCAGAAAATTGCAACATTGAACAAATAAGATTTCTCCCTTTTTTATGTTATCTAGCTCGAGACCATACAGAGATTGATCTAAATGGATCCATGACAGATCACTTAGAAGCATGACAAGATGGTGTCAAGGATGATCGGCCAAGTGAAAATAATCCGGTAAGCTTTCAAAATAGGGCAGTATTGTCTATTGGCCATAAATCCTTCAAATGAAGTCGAATTTCAACGAAACTTTAGATTAGGGTTCCTAACACCAGTAAAAATGTTCAAAAATGATTTGAGATCAAAATGCATCATCTGACCTCGAAAAAATAGGAAATAATAGTTAAGACTGTTGCAAGTGTGAACAGGGTTCTCACTAAAAGTGGCTTAGAAAAATCTAGTTTTTTAGCCCTAAGTGTGAAAACCTAAAACAAATTGTCGGCACAATTTGTCGGCAAGTTTTCTAAGTCCTATTCTCCCCTATTTCTTCTCCTATATTCCCTCCTTATCCCTCCATTTCCTCCTTATCCCTCCGTTATTCCTTCTTCCCCCTTATCCCTCCAACTCCCTTTCTCCTTATCCCTCCGCACCTTCCTATCCCCTATTTTCTCCCTTCTACGTTATACACACTATATAATTATATTTGCAATTGAATGTAATGTTGGAATGGGTGCATTTTAATAAATATTAGTCCGCTGCATTTTTGTTTAATTTTTAATTGTATATTTTATTGTTCACTGCGTCTGAGAGGTCACCTGGTCTACATCTGGTATCAGAGCAGGCACGGTTCCTGAGGCGAGACCAGGCGGGCACGCATCCCAAGGCAGGTCGCTAGCAGGGCTCGGATCCCGAGGCGGATCGAGGCGACACGTGGCAGCGGCGTAGATTTCGAGGCGACACGTGGCGGCACGCGGATCGAGGTGGCAGTTGGCGGCACGTGGATCGAAGCAGCTAACGTGGCGGCGTGTGATTGGCTGATGCGATTGGCTGACGTGGCGGCGTGCGATTGGTTTAAAACTTTGTGACGTGGCGGTTTGCGATTCGTCGAAGTTGCGGGTAAAAGGCGACATCTGACTGCCCGAAGGCAGTCGATAGTCTTTGTGCGGTTTTGGGTTGAAAAACCCCGCCGAAGCTTCCCCACAGCGAATGTGGGATAGTATTTTTTTTTTTTTAAATTTGCAGCCGTCGTGGTTTTAAGGCTCGTCGCGCGTTTGAGTTACGTCCGAGGGACGTAGCTTGGCGGACAAGCCTGTTCGCTAGCGGGGAGACGACCCGGGGTCGACTCCCGCCAGCCTTACACGCGCAAAGAAAAAACATTTTTTTTTTTAAATTTTTGCCGTCGAGGAGGTATAAAGGGATCGTGATCCCTTTTGATTTCAGCCGAGCTGCTTGGTGCAGCGGCAAAGTTCGCCCGTCGCTAGTGGGGAGGTCGCGGGGTCAAATCGCCTGTAGTTTAAAACAAGGGTAAAATTTTTTGTTTTTTTTGAATTTGAAAGGTTTTAAATTTTTATTTAAAGTTTTTTAAATTATTTAATAAATTTAAATTATATTTTATTTAAAATTATATTTTTAATAAATTAATTTAAAAGGTAATTTAAAAAAAATATAAAAATTTATTAAATTTTTTTTTAAGACTTTATAAAAATTTTAAAAACCTTGTTTGAAGAGCTTTTTTGAAAAAAGAGAAATAATGTGCCCGTGCAATGATAGATGATCCGGTCAGTGGGGTGTTATAATGCACTTCTCTTGATTTTGAGACGAGAGACACCGGAATCCTTTGATGAAAGGGTTTGACGAACAAGTCTCCATACAGTGTTTTGTCAGCTGGAAAATCAGGTGATTGATCATCTAAGGAAGCCGGATTCAGGGTACGAGGCAGATTCAGAAGACAACATTTTCGGACAAAGAATTGAAGAGTCCGAGACTGTGGAAGTTGTACCAGAGGAAGTTGTTCCAGAGGACCAAGCAAGTGCCAGTTATACACTTGGTGTACGGGTAGCAGAATCAAGTGAGAGCTATTCACCACGCTCTCCTGAACCAGAAGCAGCAGCAGAAGAAGAAGACGAAGCAGAAGAAGAAGATCCGGAGGAAGTGGATCCTGAAGAACCCGAGGTCATTGTCATCGGCAGCAGTTCCGAGCGAACCTCGAATGTACTAAAAAGGCGAGATTTGATTTGAATCATTAATCTCTTTGTACTGCTTTATAGTACTTGTTTGCTTCAAATAAAATTTGTTTTTATTCTGCAATGGCATCCAATACTAGTCTTCCGATTCCTGAGTTCAATGTTGGAGACTATGAATATTGGTCTATTAAAATGAAAACCGTTTTGATAGGAAAAGGTTTATGGGATGTAGCCGAAGAGGGCTATATTGAACCTACTGCTGTTGAATGGGCAGCTTTCTCTAATGCTGATAAAAAAGCTAGAAAAGAAGCACAGAAAAACAATGCTTTCGCCCTTTATCACATACATGCTGCCTTAGATAAAAGTATCTTCCCTAGGGTTGCCTCTTATGTAATTGCACAAGATGCCTGGAATGCCCTAAAAGAAAGCTATAGAGGTAGTGACCAAGTAAAACAGGTAAAACTGCAAACATTGAAACGAGATTTTGAAAATATCAGGATGCAAGAAAATGAAAAAGTAGGAGATTACTGCGTGCGAGTAAAAGCCGTAGTTGATAAAATGGTCACACTAGGGGAAGATATTAAGCCAGAGGTTATGGTGAAGAAAGTGTTGAGAACACTTCTTCCTAAATGGAATTCTGTTGCAATAATTATTGAAGAATCCAAAGACTTAACCTCGTTGTCTTTTGATGCACTAACTGGATCACTTCTCTCACATGAAGAGAGGTTACAGGAAACTCCTACCACCAGTTATGGAGGAGATGATAAAGCTTTTGCCACACATGAAGGAAGAGGTAGAGGCCGTGGTAGAGGACAACAAAGAGGCAGAGGCGGGAATAATCAAAGAGGGGGAACTCCTAACGAGAGGAGGATCATCCAACAGAGGAGGAAATCAGAATAGAGGAGGACAGCAGCAATATAGAGGGAAACAATCCGGCAAAGGAAAAGGAGGAGATAAATCAAAACAAGTTTGCTACAATTGTGGCAAACCTGGCCATTATGCTCGAGATTGTTGGTCAAAGTCTTCACAAGGAAGCAGCAGCAACCAGAGCAGTCAATTTGGAAATGTTGGAGAAGAGGAGTCTTATGGCCAGACAGAGCAAAATATGAATGATACATGGATTTTGGACACTGGGTGTTCAAATCACATGAGTGGCAAAGAAGAACTCTTTGCTACTTTAGACTCCTCATATAAATCCAGCATCCGATTGGGTGATGACAAATCATTGGCAGTAGAAGGCATTGGAGCCATGGAGGTTCCAATGAAAGAAGGCATCAAGCAAGTAAGTGATATCTATTACACACCTCATCTTCAACACAATCTTTTAAGTGTTGGTCAAATGCTTGAAAAGAATTATAAATTGATTTTTGATGAGGGTAAATGCACCATTTTTGACAAGAACAATAGTAATAGAATCATTACACAAGTGCCAATGTCAAAGAATAGATTATTCCCTTTAAAGTTTAGCCAGCCAGGAGGAAATAAGTTAGCAAATGTTGCTATTACCAATCCAAGTGTCCTATGGCACTTGAGATATGGTCATTTGAATTCAGCAAGTTTGAAAATGCTAACTTCATAAGCAATGGTAACTGGACTTCCCAAAATTCAAGATAGTAAGGAAGTCCGTGAAGGGTGTGCCTTGGGCAAGCATGCCAGATCGAAATTTCCTCATGGACAAGCATGGCGGGCCAGCTATCCACTCCAGTTAGTGCATTCAGACATCTGTGGTCCGATGCAGACCAAGAGTCTAGGTAACCACTCTTACTTCCTACTTTTCATTGATGATTGCACAAGAATGTGTTGGATATATTTTTTGAAGCATAAGGATGAAGCATTTGCATGCTTTGTTGATTTTAAAGCAAAAGTTGAAAGTGAGAGTGGATATTCTATAAAATGTCTTAGATCGGATAGAGGAGGAGAATACTCCTCTAATCGGTTTTTGAATTTTTGTAAACATCATGGCATCAAGAGGCGGTTCACAGCTGCCTACACTCCACAACGAGAATGGTGTAGCGAGAAAGGAAGAATCGCACCATTGTGGAGATGGCAAGATCAATGCTTCAGACAAAGCATTTGAGTAATTCATATTGGGGAGATGCAAAAAGAACTAGTGTTCACATCTTGAACAGAAGTCCTACTTCAAGTTTGAAAGGGAAGACACCTTACCAAGCCTGGTATGGTAAGAAACCAAATGTGAAGTATTTCAGAGTATATGGTTCATTGGCATATGCTCACATTCCCGATGAGCTGAGAAAGAAGCTTGATCCAAAGAGTCAGGCATGCATTTTTGTAGGATACTGTGAAAACACAAAGGGTTATAGACTCTACAATCCTACGACTCGAAAGATAGTGATTTCAAGGGATGTGATTTTTGAGGAAGGGGGAGAGTGGGGTAAGCCCCAAATATTCAGTGATGTTGAAGCCACTGATATAGTTGCTCAGCAGGTGCAACTGCAGCTCCCACAAACAGGAAAGCAGTCTCCTCCCACACATCCTCCAAGTCCATCTTCTGATTCAACTTCTTCACCAAGTCCTTCTCCACAGCGACCAGCAAGTTCCTCACCAATGGACATTGATCCTCCCTCCAAAGGTAAGAGAACTCTACAGTATCATCCAGCATCTCAGATGTTAGATAAAATTTTTTCAAGAAGATATACTAGGAGTCAAGCTAGTGAAATGGAATCTGTTTTACACGGATTAGAAAGTATGCACTTGTATGGTGATGATGAATCCCAGCAGGAACGTAGGGGAGATCAAGTTAACTATGCTTTGTTAACTAGTGCACGACTTGAACCTTCTAGTTATGAGAAGGCATGTACTCGAAAGATTTGGCAAGATGCCATGAAAGAGGAGATAACCTCTATAAAAAACAACGACACTTGGGAGCTCGTGAAGCTTCCTAAAGGAAAGAAATGTGTTGGTTGTAAATGGATCTTCAAGACCAAGTTTAATGCTGATGGAAGCATTGAGAAGCACAAGGCAAGATTAGTGGCAAAGGGTTTTACTCAGAAATATGGAATTGATTATGAAGAGACTTTTGCTCCTGTGGCCAAACAGGAGACTATCAGAACAGTTCTTGCCTTAGCTGCACACAAAGGATGGAAAGTACAACATATGGATGTAAAGAGTGCATTTCTCAATGGTTACTTGACAGAAGAAGTGTACGTTGAGCAACCACAGGGATTTGAAGTGCAAGGTAAGGAACACCTTGTTTACAGATTGAAGAAGGCACTCTATGGTCTCAAACGGGCACCAAGAGCTTGGTACTCACGAATTGATGGGTACTTCAAAGATTATGGGTTCACCAGGAGCAAAAATGAACCCACACTCTACTACCTAAAGCAAGGTAATGACATCCTCATAGTTTGCTTGTATGTGGATGATCTTATTTTTATGGTTAGTAATGCAAACATGAATATGGAGTTCAAACACTCCATGATGACGCAGTTTGAGATGAAGGATCTTGGCTTAATGCACTACTACCTTGGAATGGAGGTTCATCGATCGGATACGGGGATCTTCATCTCGTCAACATAAGTATGCTCGGGATATGATCAAGAAGTTTGCTATGGAGCATTGCAAACCAGTTGCAACTCGAGTTGGACATGGGATCCAATTGAGCAAAGATGATGGAGCACCAAAAGTTGATGTGACCACTTTTCGAAGCATGGTTGGGAGTTTGATGTTTCTCGCCAACACCAGACCAGATATTGAGTATGTTGTATCTCTTGTTTCTAGATTTATGGCTAACCCATCTGAGCTGCATTTGCAGGCAGCTAAAAGAATTTTGAGATATGTGAAGGGTACATTGGATTTTGGAATCCAATACCATAAATGTAACACTATCAAGCTTGTAGGCTTCAGCGATAGTGATTAGGGTAGCAATATTGATGACAGGAAGTCAACTTCAGGAAACTGTTTTAGTCTTGGATCACGACTAATAACTTGGAGTTTCAAAAAGCAGACAGTAGTAGCGCTATCTTCAACGAAGCTGAATATATAGCGATTACTTATGCAAGTACTCAAGCCTTGTGGCTAAGGAAAGTATTAGAAGAGATTGGAGAACAGCAAAGTGGTCCAACCAAAATCTACTGCGACAACATCAGTGCCATTCAATTGGCATATAATCCTGTCCACCATAGCAGAACGAAGCATTTTGATATGAAGTACCACTTCATCAGAGATATGGTGGAACATGAAATTGTTGAGCTGAGAGACTGTGTAGTCAGTCCTCTCAACTTTAAGGGGGAGAATGTTGCAAGTGTGAACAGGGTTCTCACTAAAAGTGGCTTAGAAAAATCTAGTTTTCTAGCCCTAAGTGTGAAAACCTAAAACAAATTGTCGGCACACTTTGTCGGCAAGTTTTCTAAGTCCTATTCTCCCCTATTTCTTCTCCTATATTCCCTCCTTATCCCTCCATTTCCTCCTTATCCCTCTGTTATTCATTCTTCCCCTCCTTATCCCTCCAACTCCCTTTCTCCTTATCCCTCCGCACCTTCCTATCCCCTATTTTCTCCCTTCTACGTTATACACACTATATAATTATATTTGCAATTGAATGTAATGTTGGAATGGGTGCATTTTAATAAATATTAGTCCGCTGCATTTTTGTTTAATTTTTAATTGTATATTTTATTGTTCACTGCGTCTGAGAGGTCACCTGGTCTACAAAGACCAGTGAGTAGTATTTTGGTATAAGTCAACCAAACAAGTCCAAATTGAATTATAAATTTTTTAGAACAAAGATGACTCGAAGGATCATGTCTGGTATAAATTTCATTCCAAAATATATCCATTTGACTAGTCTTATAGTCTTAATTTCTCTTTCCTCAGAGCTTCAAATAAGACAATTTATTGAAGGTTCTTTCCATCATTGTCCATGTGCCTGTTGAATTTCAGATCAAAATTCATCAGTTTGGACCTTCAATAGCCCAAAAAACATAGTCCATCCAACAAGCTGGTTAGGAATGGGGTGATTTGGCATGTGCAAGGTGGCCAAAAAGTGAACTGGGCAAGTGTCAAGGGGAATATGTGCAAGGAGAAGCATGACACATCACTTCCATGTATGCCAACACTTGAAAGAACCTCAGAGATCAAGAAAAATCAGTTGCACCCCTGAATTTAGAAGTGGAAGAGACAAGATGAGGCTTATTTAGGCCCAAAAGAGGAGGGGGAAAGGATTTTTGAAGAGCCAGAAGCAGGGGAAAGCAAGTTCTAGCAAACAGAGAGCAAGAAACCACTGAGAGGCACTATGTAAGGCTGCCACCAGGTGCATAGTAGTAACACAACTCAGCCAAGGCCAACTTGATGACCAACATCTCTTGTACATACTCCATTTTTGGAAGGAATATCAAGCTTGACTGATTGAACTTTGGGTTTTCTTCTCCAAGAGGGTTTTCCTCACTATAGATAACCGACTCATTACTATTGTGAGTGTGTTTTTCTGATTACCACATGAGTTTAGTTGCATTCCATTCATTCTATGGGGGTTTACATGGTTTCCATGCCTAGAAACTAGCAATGTTGAGCTTGAATTGAGTATTATATGACAGGAGCAGTAAATAGTTGCATTCAAAGCACATTTCGAGCTTCATTAGCATTGCATCAAGAACTTTATGGACTGTTCATACTCTGTACTTGACATCTAGGGTTATTTTTGGGCATTAGAAGTGTAGTTTTGATACTAAAATAGTGGGTTTTACAACAAGTGACTTGTTATTAGTTTTGTCATAGTCCAAGATGAACTTATCCAAGGATCACTTCAGGTGTTTGAAAGGATCTGTTTGAGGTTTCATTTGACGAAATTACAGACCAGAGATGCTTTATCTTTAACTCTTTGAGAGGTCTTCTTACAGTATGGCTTTGAGTTTTGCAGACAACTGGAACTTGTTGGACATTTTGAGGAGTGTTTGTTGTCATTGATGTCAAAAGCATTTTTGTGCTATGTTTGTCATCTTTGAGGACATTAAGTGTTTCTTCCAAAAGCAAGAAGGTCTTGAAAAGCAATAGGTTATAATATTTATTT